>JAAKFY010000010.1:22500-62500 GCA_011823955.1 Dissostichus mawsoni
CAATTATAAATCCTAAAAATGAAATGTACACATTGTTCTAAAGTGCTGTATAGTTCCTCCCCGTCTGATAAACAAACATCTTTTTTTATGAGCAGTAAAAAAAAGCATCCTATAAATCTGGCACATGACATATATTCATAGTTAATATATCATTCATCAATGTGACGTTTTTGCATTTAAAATGTGGTAAAAGTATTTAAAGCCTTAAAGTCCACACTTAGTTTTAATGCCATAGTCCGTGTTAATGCTGTTTGAACGCTGAACATTGGTGTAAAGACCCTAATGCAACAATTGAGTATGACGTTTAAAAGTGTGGGACTTCCAGAAAAACTAGTCAAGTTAGTTTCGTTCTTTCATGAGAACCTGATCAGAGCCTGAGGAGAAAAGATAGCTTAACTTAAATAGTAGAACCCGTTATCTCTGACTAGAGTTTCAGGCTGTGTCAGCTAACTCAAAGAAACCCTGTCTGTGCATCTCGCTTTGTAGTTCCTCTCAAACCCCTCCCTCTCTCTCCCTCAGACACCTTTGCCAGTAAGGTGTCTGCCATCCAGGACCAATACGCTGACGCCTCCATCGGCAACGTGACAGGAAGTAACGCCGTCAACGTGTTCCTGGGTATCGGCGTGGCCTGGTCCATCGCCGCCATCTACCACGCCATCCACGGCGAGGAGTTCCGCGTGGACCCGGGAACCCTGGCGTTCTCCGTCACGCTCTTCTGCATCTTCGCCTTCATCTGCATCGGCGTGCTCCTGTACCGGCGCCGGCCCTCCATCGGGGGCGAGCTGGGCGGGCCGCGGGTCCCAAAGATCCTGACCAGCTGCCTGTTCTTCAGCCTGTGGCTCCTGTACATCGTGTTCTCCTCGCTGGAGGCCTACTGCCACGTCCAGGGGTTCTAACGTTCTGCTGCAGAGGCTCAAAAACGGTTCCTGATTAACTGATGGAGCTCCCAATGGGTTCCAAAGGGTTCTAATGGGTTATATTGGGTTCTATTGGGTTTCAATGGTTTTGAATGTGTTCTTATGTTTTTTCTAAAAGGTTCCAAAGGCTTCCTATGGGTTCCAATGGGTTCTAAAGGGTTCCAAAGGGTTCTATAGAGTTCCATTGGGTTACAAAGGTTCTAAAAGGTTCCAATGGTTTTAAAGTGTTCCATTGGGGTCCTATAGGTTCTAAAGGGTTCCAAAGGGTTCTATAGAGTTCCAACTGGTTATAAATGTTCCGAAAGGTTCCGAAGGGTTCCGAAGGGTTCCAAAGGGTTCTAATGGGTTGCAATGGGTTATATTGGGAATCAATGGTTTTTAACGTGTTCTTATGTTTTCTAAAGGGTTCCAATGGGTTCCAAAGGGTTATATAGAGTTCCAATTGGTTATAAAGGTTCTAGAGGGTTCCAAGGGTCTAAAAGGTTCCATTGGGGTCCAATAGGTTCCACAGTGTTTCAATGGCTTATGATGGGTATTAATGCATTCTAGAGGGGTTTAATTGCTTCCAATGGGATCCAAAGGTTCTAAAGGTTTCCAATAGGTTCCAAATGGTTCCCAGGTTATTAAGGGTTATAAAGGTTCTAAGGTGTTCCAATGGGTTATAATGAGTTCTAATTGGATTCTGCTTGTGGTGGAAAGCAACTAAGTACATTTAATAAGTACTGTACAATTATGAGGTACTTGTACTTTACCTGAGCATTTCCCTTTCATACTATTTTAAAAGTTAATTAAAATGAAAATAATGTATTTTAATGCGCTATGTTTATTCTAAAGCCTCAGCTACTCTTCAAAATAAAGAAACATAGGATAAAAGTCCAACACAATGTGTCTCTGGAGATTATACAAGTGCAGTTTTTTCAGTCTCAGGGACAACAAGTAAAATGATCCAATATATTCCACCAAGTAAAGAAAGAAAGCCGTAAACATGAATCATGTGTGTGTCAGAACTGTTTTTGTCTCCAGCTGTAAAAGGCTGTGCACGATCTAATAATATGATATATATATCATATATATCATAGAGGCCATTTTACTGCAGAAAGAGTTATTTTACTTGTCAAACTTTAAGATCATTTTGTAGATAATACTTTTGTACTTTAGAGAAGTGAGCGACGTGTTTCTGACAGTACATTTCTGAAGGCACTGAGTTTATCCGAAGTACAGCTGTGTTGAAGATCCGTCTCTTTGGACTCTTCTTTAATAAATGAATGAATATTTCTTTGCGGCCACTTTCACGAGCCGGTCCAAAACAGGTGATATTAATACTTCAGGGTTTCTTTCTATTTCATCTGGTTTGGTTTCCGTCATGATGGGCTTCCCTTAGCATGTTATGTATGTTCTCTCTTCAAACTTCTCCAGAAGAAGAAGTCAGTCGACTCCGTGCACATCCAGGAGGCCCACAGCCTGGATGTGTCCTGATGACTCACTGACTTTGTGCTTCAGTAAGTTTCGCTTGGAATAAACAACAGGACTAAGCGATCCGCCAAACATACAACACCACAGTTTGGATCAAGTTGACTGAGTGTCGTCTCCCTTTAGAGCTTCAAACCTCTTTAGTGGGTTTTCAAAGCCCCCAAGGTTCCTTCAGGACTCTAAACCTCTCTGTGAATTTCTCCGTTGTCTCTGTTGGACTTTTCTCTGTCGGCTGAGAGCCTCAGAGACGGGACTATCTTCATCCTTACATACCTCTGGAACAATAACATGTATCATGAATGCTTCATCTGTACCTTTAAGTATTACACGACCACAGCAGGGAGGTCATGCTGTCTGAAAGTGCAGGACTTTCTGAGTGACTGAAGCTGGAGTGTTGCACCTCAATGAATATCTGCACTGAGTTTGATATGTAGTTAGTTTTAGAACATAAGTTTAGAAGCGTAGTAGGATCCAGAGTTTGGCGTGAAGCCGTTTTAAGGTCTTCGCTGTACCGAGAACATGAACTCTTTCACACAGAGACTCTTCAACCTGAGCCGGTGGATCCAAATGTTTGAGAACATATAAGTGTGTATGTGTGTGTGAATGTGAGTACACTTCAAAGGAAGAGACACGTCATGATGTTCTGTAATGTGTTGTTTAGAAACAGCAGCAGTACCTCCTCACTTCCTGTCCGCTGGTCTGGAGGTCAATGGTTTTCTGAATGGGATTTTGGTTGTTGTCCGGAAATAAGGTCTGAAGAGATTTTAACCGTTTGTTCTATGACATAAAATACATCAGTTAATACCCCTGGTATCATAAACGTTGACACTGAGATTATTTTCTGACATAAATCATCCAAAATCACATGTAGAGATACCATTGGACCAGGGAGATGCTGCCTTCAGAGTCTAACACAGAACCAGGGAGATGCTGCTTCAGGGTCCAACACAGAACCAGGGAGATGCTGCCTTCAGAGTCTAACACAGAACCAGGGAGATGCTGCCTTCAGGTCCCACAGAACCAGGGAGATGCTGCCTTCAGAGTCTAACACAGAACCAGGGAGATGCTGCCTTCAGGTCTAACACAGAACCAGGGAGATGCTGCCTTCAGGGTCCAACACAGAACCAGGGAGATGCTGCCTTCAGGTCTAACACAGAACCAGGGAGATGCTGCCTTCAGGTCTAACACAGAACCAGGGAGATGCTGCCTTCAGAGTCTAACACAGAACCAGGGAGATGCTGCCTTCAGGTCTAACACAGAACCAGGGAGATGCTGCCTTCAGAGTCCAACACAGAACCAGGGAGATGCTGCCTTCAGGGTCAACACAGAACCAGGGAGATGCTGCCTTCAGGTCTAACACAGAACCAGGGAGATGCTGCCTTCAGGGTCCAACACAGAACCAGGGAGATGCTGCCTTCAGGGTCCAACACAGGACCTGCAGCTCTGTACTGGATGATGTAAACCCGAGAGCTGTTGAATATTATCTGACAACATGATGCAGTGTGTTTCCTTCAAATATTAAAGAACAGTGAGTGGAGTATTGGCTTTCCTGATGTTTAAATCCTCTATTCTTTTATTCCAAAACTAGTAAAACTCCGAACAGCAGTGCTCGACTTCTAACAACTCGGTCACTAATTATCAACGAGCGGAGACTCTACTGTTCTCATGCTGACTCTGACTGATGGATACTGCTCAACACAACACTGCAGTGAACAAAGTACAATATCATCACATGTAGATGTTGGTAAGATTAGAAGTTACCTTTGTTGTGTTGCCCGTGGGGTCCATCCCTGTTGAACCCAGGGAACATTAACTCTGATCAAATCAAGAACTTTCCAAATGAACCTCCTTCTGAAGTAAGCCATCACACACATATATATAAAATGTAAGGTGATCCTAGGACTTAGAAGGAGGGTCTTGTTTCTTTTTGGTAATAATCCTATTGTCACGTTGATATTTCCCGAACCAAAAAAACCATCTGAATCTGACACTGAAAGCTAAAGAATAGAGCAGTAAAAAGTACACTACTGGCTTCTGAAAAGTAGTGGAGTAGAAGTATGCAGTAGTATAAAATGACAATACTAGGGTAAAGTACAAATTCCTCAAAGTTGAAGTAAATGTACTTGAACTGGACAAATGAGACTTGGCTTACACTGCATGCGTTGTGTTAGAATTAGTTTGACTTTGCTCTGTTTTACATTTTCCATTCACCTGTAACACCGGCAGAATCAGAGGACCCTGCAGAGTACTCTGAACCTTTACTTCAGTAAGAGTACACATTATTGGTAAAACTCCAGTACAAGTAAATGTCCTAAATCCTAAATGTATAATTTAATTCAAGTAAGCACAAAAGTGCAAAATGTACTTAAAGTATCAAAAGTAAAATACTCTTTAAAATACTGGCTTCTGGAATATAGTGGAGTAGAAGCCTATGAAGTGACATAGAATGCATATATAAAGTTTCCTTTTGAGGTAGTTACTTTACTTTAGGTAGTTGTACTTTACTTGAGTATTTATATTTTATGCTACTGTGTACTTCTACTCCACTACAGTTCAGAGGTACATGGTGTACTTCTACTCCTCTACAGTTCAGAGGTACATGGTGTACTTCTGCTCCTCTACAGTTCAGAGGTACATGGTGTACTTCTACTCCACTACAGTTCAGAGGTACATGGTGTACTTCTACTCCTCTACAGTTCAGAGGTACATGGTGTACTTCTACTCCTCTACAGTTCAGAGGTACATGGTGTACTTCTACTCCTCTACAGTTCAGAGGTACATGGTGTACTTCTACTCCACTACAGTTCAGGTACATGGTGTACTTCTACTCCTCTACAGTTCAGAGGTACATGGTGTACTTCTACTCCACTACAGTTCAGAGGTACATGGTGTACTTCTACTCCTCTACAGTTCAGAGGTACATGGTGTACTTCTACTCCTCTACAGTTCAGAGGTACATGGTGTACTTCTACTCCTCTACAGTTCAGAGGTACATGGTGTACTTCTACTCCACTACAGTTCAGAGGTACATGGTGTACTTCTACTCCTCTACAGTTCAGAGGTACATGGTGTACTTCTACTCCTCTACAGTTCAGAGGTACATGGTGTACTTCTACTCCACTACAGTTCAGAGGTACATGGTGTACTTCTACTCCTCTACAGTTCAGAGGTACATGGTGTACTTCTACTCCACTACAGTTCAGAGGTACATGGTGTACTTCTACTCCTCTACAGTTCAGAGGTACATGGTGTACTTCTACTCCTCTACAGTTCAGAGGTACATGGTGTACTTCTACTCCACTACAGTTCAGAGGTACATGGTGTACTTCTACTCCTCTACAGTTCAGAGGTACATGGTGTACTTCTACTCCACTACAGTTCAGAGGTACATGGTGTACTTCTACTCCTCTACAGTTCAGAGGTACATGGTGTACTTCTACTCCACTACATGTATTAAACCTTTAGTTACTTCACAGATGTGGATGAATGATGTGAAATATAATCAAGTGTTAAATCAGACTTTAGTTCCACCTGGAGTAAATCCTCAAGCTACCCTGCAGTATACAAAGTCATTCAAACTAGCTGCACCTTTACCAGCTTTGAGAACACTTTCATGATCAATCATTATAAAACATATCAGATATATTATTCTGAAATGGACCAATCTGCACAATGACTACTTTTACTGTCGCTACTTTCACTATATTTTGATGAGAATACTTTTCTACTTTACTTGAGGAACATTTTGAATGCAGGACTTTTACTGTAACAGAGTATTCCTACACTCTGGTACTTCTACTTTTACTCAAGTACAAGATCTGAGTACTTCTACTTTTACTCAAGTACAAGATCTGAGTACTTCTACTTTTACTCAAGTACAAGATCTGAGTACTTCTACTTTTACTCAAGAACAATATCTGAGTACTTCTACTTTTACTCAAGTACAAGATCTGAGTACTTCTACTTTTACTCAAGTACAAGATCTGAGTACTTCTACTTTTACTCAAGAACAAGATCTGAGTACTTCTACTTTTACTCAAGTACAAGATCTGAGTACTTCTACTTTTACTCAAGTACAAGATCTGAGTACTTCTACTTTTACTCAAGTACAAGATCTGAGTACTTCTACTTTTACTCAAGTACAAGATCTGAGTACTTCTACTTTTACTCAAGTACAAGATCTGAGTACTTCTACTTTTACTCAAGTACAAGATCTGAGTACTTCTACTTTTACTCAAGTACAAGATCTGAGTACTTCTACTTTTACTCAAGTACAAGATCTGAGTACTTCTACTTTTACTCAAGTACAAGATCTGAGTACTTCTACTTTTACTCAAGTACAAGATCTGAGTACTTCTACTTTTACTCAAGTACAAGATCTGAGTACTTCTACTTTTACTCAAGTACAAGATCTGAGTACTTTACTTTTACTAAAGTACAAGATGAGACTTCTACTTTTACTCAAGTACAAGATCTGAGTACTTCTACGTTTACTGAAGTACAACACTGAGTACTTCTCCCCCTCTGTGTACTTCTAACCCCCGGTTCTCTGACCCTCTGACTCTGGATCAGTGAGCCCCGCCCCTCTCGCTGCTGCTTCACAGCGACCTGCTGCCCGAGAGAGAGCCATGGCAGCGGCTGCAGACAGAGACAGAGTCCGGGGCAGCGCTGCTTTCCCCCCAGGGACAGACCCGCTGCTCTCCCCGGGCTCCTCTTCTGTCCCCGAGGAACCGAACGCCCCGGTGCCGATGAGCCTGTTCGCGACCTGGGAGATGGAGCGGTGCTCCCCGAGCTGCGTGCCCAGGTGAGAGGCGCTGATCCCGGGGAGAGGAGGAGCTGCTGCCCGGTCAGGGAGCTCCGTGTTTATTTATTTGGACATATATATCGTACACAGAATCAGATCTCCTTTATCAGTCCCACAGAGGGGACAAATATTAGCTAAGAGACAAACTGTATTTAGTGAGCACACATATTAAACGTCTAAAACAAAAATAATTACACGTTTTAAATATAAAAAGGCGAGTCGCAGCATTATTAAACAATTAAACAATGTTTTGAAATTAAAGACAAAAGTCATAATTAAATAGAATTGTTATTGTGATAGTTGTGTACCTCAGGGACTGCAGATGGAGCCAGTAAATAAATATGTTATGTTATTATTTTATGTTATGCATGGACCTTGTTTTATAAGGTCATAATAATGAAATAGTAATTAAATTACAGTCAGACATGTCAAATACATATTTTCTTTTATACTATTTATATTTCTTCCCTTCTTTTTAAAATGTGCTTTTATACACCAAAGCAAAGTCATAAATATAAAGACAATAAACCCAATTGTGAAAATACAATACACTTTAAAAGCACCTACATCTCATTATCTTATATCTACAGGGGGATGAAGAAGTACTCAAATATTTGACTGAAGTAAAAGTAGAAAGAGGCAAAGTGTGAAATACTCTCTAGAATATATAATACTCATTAGTTCCCAGCATAAAACCCTGTTCCCAGAGGATATTACAGCGCAGGTCTCTCGTGCTGCGCTCAGGTGAGCAGGTGTTAGCATGATTAGCAGGTGTTAGCATGGATTAGCTCCTCTCTCTGATCCTCTGCTAATGAGATCTCAGGAGGAGCAGCTCAACAGTCTCTAACTTCCTTTCAGAGCGACTCCTCCTCGCCTTCAACTGTGTTCAAACTTCCATTTTAGAGCTGAAGTGCTTTTACTTTGCTTTTCACGCCAGCTTCGTCAACATTTTCTGTCCAAATAAACACTTTTAAAGCTTTTAAATGAACTGGGATTACGTTATAATAGTTTTTCAGGGAAGAAAGTAACTATTCATATTACCAATATGCGATTACTTTGTCCAAATAACTCATATTGTGTGTTGTATTGCGACGTGAGGAGCTGCTATGAGAAAAAAACACAAGCCACCACTTTGGGGATATAGATTGGCTAGATAGCTAACATGCACTAGCAAGCTTTCCAGGTAGGTATATAACTTAAAGTGGACCTATCATGCTATATTTGAATATATTGTAGGGCCATACCTATATAAAACATGTCTGTGAAGTTTGTTTTTCAAAATCCCAAACAGATCATGCATTTTAGCCACGCCTCATTTCGCTCTATCTGCTCGTTTTTAGCCCTGTTTTTGCGAGGGCTGATTCGGAGAAGTCTTCTGTGTAGATGCATTAAAAAACAAGGCCAGTCAGGCTGTGTCTCAACGCCGTGGATTCACAGTAAGCGGGTATCATACAACTGAGGTATAGTCACGTGAGGCAGGTATATATATCACAGGCACAATACGTCCACAGGGTGGCGCTGCAAACTAGCCTAAACCACCCTGTAACATCTGCTTCGCTCTTTTGTGGCAGACTACAGCGCCACCTACAGGCCTGGCATATGTACTACAGCGCCACCTACAGGCCTGGCATATGTACTACATCGCCACCTACAGGCCTGGCATATGTACTACATCGCCACCTACAGGCCTGGCATATGTACTACAGCGCCACCTACAGGCCTGGCATATGTACTACAGCGCCACCTACAGGCCTGGCATATGTACTACAGCGCCACCTACAGGCCTGGCATATGTACTACAGCGCCACCTACAGGCCTGGCATATGTACTACAGCGCCACCTACAGGCCTGGCATATGTACTACAGCGCCACCTACAGGCCTGGCATATGTACTACAGCGCCACCTACAGGCCTGGCATATGTACTACATCGCCACCTACAGGCCTGGCATATGTACTACAGCGCCACCTACAGGCCTGGCATATGTACTACATCGCCACCTACAGGCCTGGCATATGTACTACAGCGCCACCTACAGGCCTGGCATATGTACTACAGCGCCACCTACAGGCCTGGCATATGTACTACAGCGCCACCTACAGGCCTGGCATATGTACTACACGCCACCTACAGGCCTGGCATATGTACTACAGCGCCACCTACAGGCCTGGCATATGTACTACAGCGCCACCTACAGGCCTGGCATATGTACTACAGCGCCACCTACAGGCCTGGCATATGTACTACAGCGCCACCTACAGGCCTGGCATATGTACTACAGCGCCACCTACAGGCTGGCATATGTACTACAGCGCCACCTACAGGCCTGGCATATGTACTACAGCGCCACCTACAGGCCTGGCATATGTACTACAGCGCCACCTACAGGCCTGGCATATGTACTACAGCGCCACCTACAGGCCTGGCATATGTACTACAGCATCTCCAGCGCTTTCGAGCGGCAATGGCCGTGGCCGTCTCCTCCTGATAGGTGGAGAGTTGCCCATATAGGCGGAGCTCCCGTTTCTGACGTCAGAACAATTTCTAATCTGGATCAGTCTGGATCAGCTCCGTTGCAGCCCCGTTTTTAGAGATTTGGGTACGGAGGAAAAGAGAGAGGGTTGGTTTTCTGACACTTGGTGAGTTCCCTGACACACCGGGGACACATATTCATGTATAAAAGATGTACAAAAGTGCATTTTGCATGATAGGTCCCCTTTAAACTAAGCTAACCAAGAAAGGAAGCTAATGTAAGCAGTTTACTTAGCATTTTAGCTTGATTCTGAAAATCGCAGAATTCAGTATTTATTTCAAAATGTTTTTTCCTGTAAATCGACCTGGGTCTCCCCTTCTGGTAGTGAGAGAGTTATCATAAACGTATTTAGACTTCAAATATTTGTCTTTGCATCCTTTTTGACTTGTGTCCACTTTGCCCCTGCTCCTCGTTGCATATCTGTGCAATTGTTTGTGTCTTTATTGTCATTTTGCATGATTATAATACTTTTTATAACTATTAAAGAGAAAACACAATAAGGGTTCCTCAGTTTCTCTCCAGCTCTGTTGCTGCACATCGACCCTCCATCACGTGTGTGTGTGTGTGTGTGTGTGTGTGTGTGTGTGTGTGTGTGTGTGTGTGTGTGTGTGTGTGTGTGTGTGTGTGTGTGTGTGTGTGTGTGTGTGTGTGTGTGTGTGTGTGTGTGTGTGTGTGTGTGTGTGTGTGTGTGTGTGTGTGTGTGAGTAAGTATAACAGTGTTTCTGGAGGTTTTTGTCGTGTTGTTGTTTCCTTTCTTCAGGCTGTGCAGTCTGACGGTGTTTCTGAAACACCGTCAGACTGCACTGCCTGAAGAGAGGAAACACCGTCAGGCTGTGCAGTCTGACGGTGTTTCCTCTCTTCAGTCTGACGGTGTTTCCTCTCTTCAGTCTGACGGTGTGTTTCCTCTCAGGCTGTGCAGTCTGACGGTGTTTCCTCTCTTCAGTCTGACGGTGTTTCCTCTCAGGCTGTGCAGTCTGACGGTGTTTCCTCTCTTCAGTCTGACGGTGTTTCCTCTCTTCAGTCTGACGGTGTTTCCTCTCTTCAGGCTGTGCAGTCTGACGGTGTTTCTCTCTTCAGTCTGACGGTGTTTCCTCTCTTCAGTCTGACGGTGTTTCCTCTCTTCAGTCTGACGGTGTTCCTCTCTTCAGGCTGTGCAGTCTGACGGTGTTTCCTCTCTTCAGTCTGACGGTGTTTCCTCTCTTCAGTCTGACGGTGTTTCCTTTCTTCAGGCTGTGCAGCCTGACGGTGTTTCCTCTCTTCAGTCTGACGGTGTTTCCTCTCTTCAGTCTGACGGTGTTTCCTTTCTTCAGGCTGTGCAGTCTGACGGTGTTTCCTCTCTTCAGTCTGACGGTGTTTCCTTTCTTCAGGCTGTGCAGTCTGACGGTGTTTCCTTTCTTCAGGCTGTGCAGTCTGACGGTGACCCGGCTGATGGTGTTGAAGGAGTTGGACAGAGAGCTGAGCTCCGTCGTCATCGCTGTGAAGATCCAGGTGGATATCAGATTCTGTGCAAACACTGAACCCTTCTTCACGAGTCTGACCTGGTTTAAATAACGCTCTCTCTGCAGATGATTCAATAACTGATCCCAGTCTTAGTTATTTCTTTAAAAGCATCAACATGTACAAATAACTAACCTGATATACAGTTAATTTAGTTGAGTTGTGCAGTTTCAGAGAAATGTGTAACTCTAATCAAGGTATCAGATAAGGTATTAGGGTCAGAAATACTCCAATTTATTGAAGATTGGGGAAATTAAACATTAGATTTATGTTGTACATTTATGAGAAAAGAAATCCAAACTTAAATGTGATTAAAGGCACACATTCACTGGAAGAAAAACCGGATTTTTTCTTTTCAAATCGCAGAGAATATCTTGAGTTTTTTCTCCCAACACCCCTCCTCTTGTTTTGTATATTTTATTTAGAAAATCCCCCTTCATCCTGAGCTTCTACCCCTCTGTATCATCATTATATAGTTATTTTATGTTAAACCTCACAAAGACCTGATCCTGGTTCTGTCTCTCAGGGCTCGAAGCGGACCCTGAGATCCGGGGAATATCTCCTGCTTCCTGCTGACGGCCTGATGGAGGCGGAGCTGGAGCTCACCTTCACTCTGCAGGTTTAAACATTACGTTATATTAAAACACTCAGGTTCAGTCCAGAGGGAGGTATCCCAACAGCTACTGGGTAGTTTTACAATTAAACTTGACATTCCTGCTCCCCAGAGGATGAATCCTAATGAGTTCCAATCAGCTTCCGGGGGATTTATATTCACCACTGCTGTATAAAAGTCCTGCACCTTTATGGAAACACAAGTGGAATCTGCTCTCCATACTTGAGAGAGATATTATATGTCCATGTTTCCTCTCTTGTTTAAAAAGCCCACATTTCTCTCTGCATTTCCTGAGTTTTTGTCCCGTGACTCTCAGCAGACTCATTCCTGGCTTTACAGGATCTGCTCGTGCACACACTGTATTTCTGGAGACATTTTAAATGACACATGATCATGATTAGATATCACAAATTAGTGTGGTTATTTTTCCTAATTTAAGTTTTCCGCAACACAATATCATTTTGAGACAGAAGGAAATTTGGAAATCTAACCATAATTCCTGTTTCTACCGTTTCTGTCCAAATTGTATTTTCAGCAATCTTGACTCTGCTGGTCTCGGGCTCAGAGCGTTGACTCTCCTGGTGTCTCTTCTTATTTCTGCCCTGATGGACGGTGTGTGTGTTTATGCCTCTTGTGTTTCAGTATCCTCACTTTCTGAAGCGGGATGTGAACCGGCTGCATGTGATGCTGCAGAGGAGGAAAAGGTACAAGAACCGCACCCTGCTGGGCTACAAGACGCTGGCCATGGGCGTCATCAACATGGCAGAGGTACGTCGCACCATGCAGTAACTACTGGGAGGATTAAGATCAAAAGTGCTTTGTTATAACCGTCTGGAATTGATCAGAGAAACAAGCTAAGCTAACATTAGCGGCAGCAGGGAGAAAGTCAGAATTGAATGTCAAACTGAACTTTATTCACTGTGGATACCGCTTTAAAGGTGAGGAGTAGACGATAAAAACCTCCTGAACCATCAATACTGAACACTACAACTCCCATGATGCACCGCTGCACGACCCACACATCAAAGCTTTAAAGTTTCTATTCAGAGGTGTGTGTGTGTGTTGTGCGTGCGTGCAGCGTGCGTGCGTGCGTGCGTGCGTGCGTGTGTGGTGTGTGTGGGGGTGGGTGTGTGTGTGTGGCCTAGCATTACTATACTTGTGGGGACCTAAATCTGTTTACACAGTCACGTGTGGGGACTCGCCTCCCTTATGGGGACAAAATGGAGGTCCCCATAAGGGGAATCATTAATTTTAGGGTGAAGACTTGGTTATGTTTAAGGTTAGGATAAGTCTCCAGGAAATGCATGTTAGTCAATGTAATGTCCCCTGAAGTGATGTATACGTGTTGTGTGTGTGTGTGTGTGTGTGTGTGTGTGTGTGTGTGTGTGTGTGTGTGTGTTTGTGTGTGTGTGTGTGTGTGTGTGTGTGTGTGTGGTGGTGTGTGTGTGTGTGTGTGGTGTGTGTGTGTGTGTGTGTGTTGTGTGTGTGTGTGTGTGTGTGTGTGTGTGTGTGTGGTGTGTGTGTGTGTGTGGTGTGTGTGTGTGTGTGTGTGTGTGTGTGTGGTGTGTGTGTGTGTGTGTGTGTGTGTGTGTTGTGGTGTGTGGTGTGGTGTGTGTTGTTGTGTGTGTGTGTGGTGTGTGTGTGTGTGTGTGTGTGTGTGTGTGTGTGTGTGGGGGGGGGGGGGGGGGGGGGGTGTGTGTGTGTGTGCAGGTGATGCAGCACCCGATGGACGGTGCCCACATCCTCGTTCTCCACGATGACCTGAAAGACGCTCCAATGAGGGCGGCGCTCAGCGTGCACGCTCTCTGCAGCCAGCCAATCGGACCTGAGGACATCGGCGGTCACCGCGGCAACAAGAGCAAGGCCTCAGGTAAAGAGAGAGAGTGCACAAATACTTTCAATCAGGACAGAAAGAAAAATAAAGAGCTTTTGAACATTAAAGCATGGAGACATGTCCCAGTAGAGACAATACTGATATACACCTGAACATCAGCAGGAGAGGACTCTTTAAAGTAGAGACACTACATACTGATATACACCTGAACATCAGCAGGAGAGGACTCTTTAAAGTAGAGACACTACATACTGATATACACCTGAACATCAGCAGGAGAGGACTCTTTAAAGTAGAGACACTACATACTGAATACACCTGACATCAGCAGGAGAGGACTCTTTAAAGTAGAGACACTACATAGATATACAGAACATCAGCAGGAGAGGACTCTTTAAAGTAGAGACACTACATACTGATATACACCTGGAACATCAGCAGGAGAGGACTCTTTAAAGTAGAGACACTATATACTGATATACACCTGAACATCAGCAGGAGAGGACTCTTTAAAGTAGAGACACTACATACTGATATACACCTGAACATCAGCAGGAGAGGACTCTTTAAAGTAGAGACATACATACTGATATACACCTGAACATCAGCAGGAGAGGACTCTTTAAAGTAGAGACACTACATACTGATATACACCTGAACATCAGCAGGAGAGGACTCTTTAAAGTAGAGACACTACATACTGATATACACCTGAACATCAGCAGGAGAGGACTCTTTAAAGTAGAGACACTACATACTGATATACACCTGAACATCAGCAGGAGAGGACTCTTAAAGTAGAGACACTACATACTGATATACACCTGAACATCAGCAGGAGAGGACTCTTTAAAGTAGAGACACTACATACTGATATACACCTGAACATCAGCAGGAGAGGACTCTTTAAAGTAGAGACACTACATACTGATATACACCTGGACATCAGCAGGAGAGGACTCTTTAAAGTAGAGACACTATATACTGATATACACTGAACATCAGCAGGAGAGGACTCTTTAAAGTAGAGACACTACATACTGATATACACCTGAACATCAGCAGGAGAGGACTCTTTAAAGTAGAGACACTACATACTGATATACACCTGAACATCAGCAGGAGAGGACTCTTTAAAGTAGAGACACTACATACTGATATACACCTGACCATCAGCAGGAGAGGACTCTTTAAAGTAGAATAGTCATGTGTTTGTGAAGAGTTAAAGGTCTCTTTGAACTGTGATATTGTGTACTGTACAGTTTATTGCTAATCAGACAGGCTCCCACACGGTCTGATTTTAAATCCTGTCTTAAAACCCACCTCTTCTCCACCAGTAGATTGTTGCTTTTATTTGCTTTCAGTGGTCTATTGTTTGTACTATATGGTTGTTTTTATGTTTTTATTTTTATTTTTATTTTGTAATTGTTACGTTTATTTGGTTTGTTTTGTGTTTCGTATCTTTTACGTGATTTTATACTTATTTGTATGTTTTTTGAGCTGAGCTGTGTGATCTTATATTTTATGTATCTCTCTACAGCACTTTGGTCTGGAGGGTTTAAAGTGCTGTATAAATAAAGTTGGATTGGATTGGATATTGTGTACGATCGCTTATTGTGCAGATCGCTCTCCGGACATGGAGAACTACTCTGAGGACGATGACGACAGCTTCTCCTCCGAACAGGAAGGAAGTGACGACGCAGTCCCCCCTCAGGTAGCTCAACACACCTGTCAGCTGAAGTTGAAACATCGATACAAATCTTCACCTTTAAGAGATTCCTTTATTTTGAAATAATAACGTACGAATGTTTAGCATGTAAACAAAATGTTCAAAAATGTTCGTCCTCAGGCCTAACCCTTTCTGAAAAGGCGATCAAGCCCGCAGAAATATGTTCAGCTTGTCTGTTTTTCTGTTTCTTATCAAACCTCAGGACCTGTATGATGATGATGAGGATTTCCAGGGAAAGTTGAAGAAGTCTCGCAAGAAACTGGTCAGAACAACGTCCCTGACTCAGGTGTGGACCGATCAGAGCTGATCATTCACAGAGAAACAGAATGGGTGGATTTTTATAAACTACCACATGTAATTAGTTCTCGTGCAACATTGTGTCTCACTTTTCTGCTTCCTTTCTTTCAGCAATCGATCTTTAAACAGAGGTTTGTGTCTCTGCTGAGGAGATTCAAGGTCCCCGACGAGGTTTGCACTGAGCACTAAAGACATAACAACAATTCAAAATATTCCACTTCCTGAAACCAAAATCCTTTAAGAGATTTGAAAAGAACTTATTCAGGAGAACTGATTCAGTGAAAAAGATTGAAACCCAATCAATACAAATGAACAGTATATATTAACAATAGAGAGATATCAAATATATAGTATTAATCTTAAAATTACGTAATGCAGAATAATTTCAAATACATTAAAAAGACTCGAAATTAGTTAAAATAAATGTGAACGTTTCTTAAATGTTTATAGACGCTAATTTATTAATCGACTGAGATATTTATGTACTGAAATATTGGCTTATTTGATTATAACTAAATATCGTTTTCTATTGGGACATTTGTTGTCACAGCAGCCTGTAAACAAGGCATTGCACATGAGTTTTTTAAATAAAAGGCTGTTAATATATGAATATCAATGTTAAATCTCGATGTTGTTGACCCGCTGCAGGTTCTTAACTCGGACCCGGTGGCGGGGGTCCGGAGGCGGCAGGAGACCTGGACCTGCTATACGACAGTCTGCAGGGTTGCGACCCGAGTGACAGCGGGCCGGAGTTCGACGACAGCGACATCATCATGATCTCGCCAAAACCCAACTCAGGTGCTTCTGCAGACGCTATTTAACATTTAACGTTTCATTATTTATCTGAAGGTCCATCCAATTTCAGGTTAAGTATTTTGCCCAAGGACACTTTGAAAATAGCTAGGGTTAGGGTTATGAAAACGGTGAGGGCTAGCGTATTGAAATTTGGTGTCTTCACCTCTTTGATGTGTACTGAGTTTGGCGCCTCAAGCCTCTTCTTTTGATTTACATGCCATTGACTCCCATTATAGCAAAAAGGGGTATTTTCCTCATATAACTCCAGATAGGTTAATGGTAGAGTAGTACAATTATAGAGTAATGGTGTGCATTATTGTCTCCTCCCATTGCTAATGTGCACCAAGTTTTGCTTTCGTAGCTGCTTTCTTTGATATAGCTGCCATTGACCTCCATTGTAATTAAATAAGGGTTGTTGTAAGGGTGATAAACAGAAAAAAGGGGTGCTCCTCCAAAAACTCCCGAACAGTGAATGTTAGATTGGTTTTAACATTTAACACCACATGTTATTATTATTTATCTGAAGGTTCACCTAATGACACTTATTAAACCTAAGAGAGTCATTTGTGGTCAGGTATCCCGCCCAAGGACACTTTGAAAATAGCTAGGGTTAGGGTTATGAGAACAGTGAGTGCTTAGAGTCATACAATTTGGTGTGTGTGATGGTGTCCTCCCTCCGTTGACGACTACCAAGTTTGGTGCTTCTAGCCTCTTTCTTTGATGAAGCTGCCATTGACATCCTTTATAGCAAAAAGGGTATGCCCCTCATTAACTCAAAAAGGGGAAATGGTAGAGTGGTACAATTTAGTGTGCGTTATTGTCTCTTGCCATTGCTGATGTCTACCAAGTTTGGCTTTTATAGCTGCTTCATTAGATATAGCTGCCATTGGCCTCCATTGTAATTGAATGAGGGTTGTTGTTAGGGTGATAAACAGAAAGAAAGGGGTGATCCACCTACAACTCCTGAACAGTGAGTGTGAGATTGGTTTTAACATTTAACACCACATGTTATTTATTATTTATCTGAAGGTTCACCTAATGACACTTATTAAACCTAAAGGCCGCTACACACCAACCTGAGACCAAAGAAGCGTACCGAAGGCGTCCCGACTTTTACGTCCGCTACGTCGCCTGCGTCGTCTACGCCGCCCGCCTATGAACACACCACAAAGACTTCAGTCGACGAGTGGCAATAACTGTCCTTACCAGCAGGCAGCGGTAGTGTGTATTCGTCATTCAAAAGAGGCAACAACCGGAAGACAGACTGCGTGATACAAACAAACAACAAATAGCGTGTCCGTTCCATTTTCACTCTACAGTGAGAAGCTCATGGGGCTTTCCCGAACCTGTGTCGAGAGCTGGAGTTAAATTAAATCTGAGATTTGCCTTCTTAATCGTTTGTTTTGGTCCCTCACTTCCGTTTCGCTTCTCATTCACTGATTCGCTAGCTGAACAGCCAATCAGAGTGATTTCTTTGGCCAACTTTCTTTGGCCGACTGTCTATCGATTCAAGATGTTGAATCGGCCGCGGGAGGTGTGAAAATGTGCCGTAAAGAGACGACGGTGCGGGACACACCAACCTGAGTAGGGCGCCGCGAATGCCCGACTGCCTCTGACGGCCTCTGACTCCTAAAATCGGGTTGGTGTGTCAGGGGCTCTAGAGAGTAATTTGTGGTCAAGTATCCTGTCCAAGGGCCCTTTGAAAATAGCTAGGATTAGGGTTAGGGTCATGAGAACGGTGAGTGCTAGAGTCATGCAATTTGGTGTGTGTGATGGTGTCCTCCCATCTTTGATGACTATCAAGTTTGGTGCTTCTAGCCTCTTCCTTTGATGAAGCTGCCATTGACATCCATTATAGCAAAAAGGGTATGCCCCTCATATAACCAGAAGGATAAATGGTAGAGTGGTACAATTTGGTGTGAATTATTGTCTCTTCCCATTGCTGATGTGTACCAAGTTTGGCTTTTATAGCTGCTTCATTAGATACTGCTGCCATTGGCCTCCATTGTAATTGAATGAGGGTTTTTCTCAGGGTATAGGGGTGATAAACAGAATAAAAGGGGTGATCCGCCCAAAACTCCCGAACGGTGAGTCTTAGATTGGTTTTAACATTTAACACCATGTTATTCATTATTTATCTGATGCTCTGTTTAAACAGACTTATTAAATCTAAGAGAGTAATTTGTGGTCAGGTATCCCGCCCAAGGACACTTTGAAAATAGCTAGGGTTAGGGTTATGAGAACGGTGAGTGCTAGAGTCATGCAATTTGGTGTGTGTCATGACGTCCTCCCATATTTGACGACTACCAAGTTTGCTGCCTCTAGCCTCTTCCTTTGATGAAGGTGCTATTGACATCCATTATAGCAAAAAGGGTATGCCCCTCATTTAACTCACAAAGGGGAAATGGTAGAATAGTACAATTTAGTGTGCGTTATTGTCTCTTCCCATTGCTGATGTCTACCAAGTTTGGCTTTTATAGCTGCTTCATTAGATATAGCTGCCATTGGCCTCCATTGTAATTGAATGAGGGTTTTTCTCAGGGTATAGGGGTGATAAACAGTATAAAAGGGGTGATCCGCCCCAAAACTCCCGTAACACCACATGTTATTTATTATTTATCTGAAGGTTCACCTAATGACATTTATTAACCTTAAAGATTAATTTGTGGTCAAGTATCCTGGCCAAGGACACTTTGAAAATAGCTAGGATTAGGGTTAGGGTCATGAGAACGGTGAGTGCTAGAGTCATGCAATTTGGTGTGTGTGATGGTGTCCTCCCATCTTTGATGACTATCAAGTTTGGTGCTTCTAGCCTCTTCCTTTGATGAAGCTGCCATTGACATCCATTATAGCAAAAAGGGTATGCCCCTCATATAACTCCAGAAGGATAAATGGTAGAGTGGTACAATTTGGTGTGAATTATTGTCTCTTCCCATTGCTGATGTGTACCAAGTTTGGCTTTTATAGCTGCTTCATTAGATACTGCTGCCATTGGCCTCCATTGTAATTGAATCAGGGTTTTTCTCAGGGTATAGGGGTGATAAACAGTATAAAAGGGGTGATCCGCCCAAAACTCCCGAAGAGTGAGTGTTAGATTGGTTTTAACATTTAACACCATGTTATTTATTATTTATCTGATGCTCTATTTAAACAGACTTATTAAACCTAAGAGACTAATTTGTGGTCAGGTATCCCGCCCAAGGACACTTTGAAAATAGCTAGGATTAGGGTTAGGGTTATGAGAACGGTGAGTGCTAGAGTCATGCAATTTGGTGTTTGTTATGGTGTCCTCCCATCTTTGATGACTACCAAGTTTGGTTCCTCTAGCCTCTTCCTTTGATGAAGCTGCCATTGACATCCATTATAGCAAAAAGGGTATGCCCCTCATATAACTCAAAAATGGGAAATGGTAGAGTTGTACAATTTAGTGTGCGTTATTGTCTCTTCCCTTGCTGATGTCTACCAAGTTTGGCTTTTATAGCTGCTTCATTAGATATAGCTGCCATTGGCCTCCATTGTAATTGAATGAGGGTTGTTGTTAGGGTGATAAACAGAAAGAAAGGGGTGATCCACCTACAACTCCTGAACAGTGAGTGTTAGATTGGTTTAACATTTAACACCACATGTTATTTATTATTTATCTGAAGGTTCACCTCATGACACTTATTAAACCTAAGAGAGTAATTTGTTTTCAGGTTTCCTGCCCAAGGGCCCTTTGAAAAAAGCTAGGGTTAGGGTTATGAAAACGGTGAGTGCTAGAGTCATGCAATTTGGTGTGTGTTATGGTGTCCTCCCATCTTTGACGACTACCCAGTTTGGTGCCTCTAGCCTTTGGTGTGGAAATATAGGAAAAAATAAGCAGCAGTATGATAAAAGGAAGTGAAGTAGCATCCAGTAGAAACAGTATTAAATTGTTACACTGTTGTATTGGTTTTTGTCCAGGCTGAAAAGAATGACCAGAAACCAAAGTCTGCAGCACTTAATCTCAACCAGAGGAGCTTAAATAAACAGGACGTCTCTGATGATAAAGTCTCGATGTTTCATGGATAATGATGTTAATCTATCTGATTTCTGACCATCAGGCCTTTCTTTGACGGGGTTTCTCATTCGAGCTCTCGGAGTGAGATCCGGACGCAGAAGCAACAAACTGTGAGTAAAACCGACCCATAACATGTTCACCTGAATGTAATGAAAATATTTTGGATGCCGGACTAATGTGTAGAGATGTAAAGTATCTGGGTACTTCCTCATCTCTTTTTAACAGGAAATGGAGATTCCTGCAACTCAGGGGCCCCGATTACCATCTGAGATCCGAGAAGAGGAGCGGGCCCCGTGGTTAGTGTTTATCAGACACACACACACACACACACACACACAAACACACACAGAAACCCACTCTTTTTTTCTCTTCTCTGCACAGGAAGTTGAGGTTGAGCCCCCAAAACACATGTCAACGAGGTACACACACACACACACACACACACACACACTATCACAGAGGCTACCTGTACTTATCAACAAGCTGCTGGGATGTCATATTGGTTTGTTTTCAGTAAGACACGATGTCAGCTGTCTCGCCACTCTTGGGGAGCCTCCATGAAGGACAGACAGAACCACAGCAGCATGGACAGTGAGACATCCACGGACTGCAGGATACCTCCTCCACAGGTGAGACAGACGGACAGGTTTTCCACAATCAGCCATTTTATTTTGTGTGTTTTTTCAAATCAAAGTTTATTTTTATAGCCCAATATCACAACACAGCTATGTCTCAGTGGCCTTTACAGTTGAACACACATAGATGAAAGTGTTAGAAGATAAACACAATTCCAAGAAAATAATAAAAAGACAGAATAGAAGGTGAAATAAAAATAAAATACATAAAAAATAAAACAAGATACTAGACAACAATAAGACAATAGAAACAATTGAAAACAAATACCACACATTGTAAGGCTCAGGAGGAGAACCATAAGGTGACCTGAAACCAGCTCTAACTATAGGCTTTATTAAAAAGGAAAGTCTTCAACACACTGTCTGCCTCCCTGATGAAGACAGGAAGTTGTTCCAGAGAAAGGGAGATCGGGACCTGAACGCTCAGACCTTTTCTCCTCAGGCTGCCAGGAAGTCGGTCCTGGATCAGCTGAACCACATCCTGTTCTCTGAGGAGCGGATCCCCGACTCCATCATCCTGATCACACCTCCGACTGGCAGGGCAGGTCTGATCGCATCAGAGGAACATCTCACACACAAAACTATTCTTTAGTTATCTCTATCAGTATGTTTATGGAATATAATCGTATGATATAGAATAGAATAGAATATATCTTTATTGTCATCATACAAAGTACAACGACATTTCTTTGGCAACTCTCACTGCAGTAAAAAAATATACACACATAAATAAATAAGAGTGGTAAAAGCAGAGGTAGTAGCGATGACAAGATAAAAGATCAAATTCAATGTCAATGTGCATATTTACACTTACAGTCTAAAAACGTTAAATGTACAAAACTGTATAAATGTAGTGTATTTCTAACTGTGTGTTCACAAAGGGTTTTAGTGACCAAAGGACGCAAGTCTTTGAGGGGTGGAGGTGTGTTTATGAATGTTCACAGTTGTTGTAATGTGCTCTGAGGTTGGACAGGGATGGGAGTGATGGATATTTTAATGAACATGCATGATGTAATAATAATAATAATAATAATAATGGCTTTAATTTATAAAGCACTTCATATTTGAATTCAAATCCCGAAGTGCTAACATGGTAAAAAAAAAAAAAGCAATAAATAAAAATAAATAAGTAAAAGAATAAAATAAGATAAAAGGGTGATAATAAATAAATAAAAGGTCTAGGGAAAGGCTCTATTGAAGAGGTGGGTTTTGAGGCCTTTTTTAAAAACCTCCACGGTCTGTGGTGCTCTCATGTGGTCGGGGAGAGCGTTCCACAGACTGGGGGCAGCCGAGCAGAAGGCCCGGTCTCCCATGGTACGGAGCTTAGTCCTCGGGGTTTGAGGAGGTTTGAGTTGCTGGAGCGGGTGGTCCGCACGGAGGTAAGGGGGGCGAGGAGTTCCTTGAGGTATGGAGGGGCAGTTCCAAGATACACTGGTGTGTGAGGACAGAGACCTTGAATTCGATCCTCAGTTCCACGGGAGCCAGTGTAGTGATTTCAGGATGGGGGTGATATGATCATATTTGCGCACCCTCATCAGGATCCTAGCAGCGCTGTTCTGGATGTGCTGGAGCTTCTGGATGCTTTTCTTAGGGATCCCGATGAGGAGTGCATTGCAGTAGTCCATCATGAGGAGACAAAGGCGTGGACTAGCTTTTCGGCGTCAGACAGAGTGAGTGAGGGGCGGAGTTTGGCGATGTTCCTGAGGTGATAGAAGGAGTTTTTGCACAGCTGTTTAATGTGGGCCTCAAAGGTCAGATGGGCGTCCATTTTCACACCCAAGTTGGTGACTGTTGAGGAGAGGGTAATGTCCTGGCCGGAGAAGGTGATGGTGGTGATGGTGGATGACCGAACCTGATGTGGGGTGCCAACTATAATGGCTTCGGTCTTGGAGCTGTTGAGTTTCAGGAAGTTTAGCTTCATCCACGCCTGTATCTCTTCCAGGCAGGCAGTGAGTGTGGGTGAAGGCAGGGCTGCAGAGGAGGTAGGGTTGATCCTGAGGTACAATTGGGTGTCATCAGCGTAACAATGGAATGATACTCCATGTCGGCTGTGATAGAGCCAAGGGGGAGCATATAGAGTGTGAAAAGGGTGGGGCCGAGAACTGCTCCCTGAGGGACACCACAGGTGACGTTGTGGGTACCCGACTCTGCCTCGCCCAAGGAGACGTACTCTGTTCTCCCGGTGAGGTAAGATCTGAACCAGTCAAGGGAGAGTCAGAGACTCCGATGGTGGAGTGCAGACGGTGGAGGAGGATGCCGTGATCGACGGTGTCGAAAGCTGCAGTGAGATCGAGGAGGATGAGGAGAGAGGGAGAGCCAGCATCAGCCGTCATCAGCAGGTCGTTGGTGACCCTGACCAGGGCAGTTTCTGTGCTGTGGCCTGAGCGGAAACCAGACTGGAACTTCTCAAATAGGTTGTTGGAGTTTAGATGGTCCTGGAGCTGAGCAGCAACTATTTTTTCCAGCACCTTTGACAGAAATGGAAGGTTGGAAATGGGTCTGTAGTTGGCCAGGACTCCCGGGTCAAGGGAGGGTTTTTTAAGACGAGGTTTGATGACAGCGGTTTTTAGGGCAGAGGGGACATGGCCAGCCTGGAGAGAGAGGTTTGCGATCTTAGTGATCATGGGGCTCAGGGTGCAGATGTACGATTTCACCAGAGCTGAATGTAATGTGCTCTGAGGTTGGACAGGGATGGGAGTGATGGATATTTTAATGAACATGCATGATGCCTCTCTGTGTTCAGTATCTGTCGGAGCTTCTCTTCGATCAGCCGATCGTCTGCACCGTGTCGGCCGCCGACGTTCAGGCCGCCTTCAGCGCCATCCTCAGCCGGATCCAGAGATTGTAAGTTACTTAGTACTATTCCCATATTAACAGCACTGAAGTAAAGAGCTGACATTAGGCTATAAAGGAACTACAGCACGGTCACATGACTTCACGTCACCACCGCTAAGCTAAAGGTCGCTAATGTTGGGCTATAAAGGAACTACAGCACGGTCACATGACTTCACGTCACCACCGCTAAGCTAAAGGAGGCTAATGTTGGGCTATAAAGGAACTACAGCACGGTCACATGACTTCACGTCACCACCGCTAAGCTAAAGGAGGCTAATGTTGGGCTATAAAGGAACTACAGCACGGTCACATGACTTCACGTCACCACCGCTAAGCTAAAGGAGGCTAATGTTGGGCTATAAAGGAACTACAGCACGGTCACATGACTTCACGTCACCACGCTAAGCTAAAGGAGGCTAATGTTGGGCTATAAACAGGGGTGCACATAACTTTTTTGCCCTGGTTCTCAAAGGAGCACCTGGAGATGTTGCTTGGTGCGCATCCTTAAAAGGAAATAAACCGGACCTTTTGAGGGGTACATGACTTTATGAACGGGGGGGGGAGGTGCGTTAGTGAGCACGCTCATGAAGCCTCGAAGCAGGTGTGCGGAGGGCATAAATCAGACCCTTCACGCGATAGCGAGGGGTAGAGCGAGGGATCACAGATGCCGTCGTGCTCGCGGACGGATTAAAACAATTAAACCTAAATGGCTCGCGAATTATACTTTGGCGGCCGTTAATATACCCCGCCCAAGTAAGGTCTATGTGTGGGAAACCCTGCTATCTGACCAGTTCTTATGCAACTCGCAAATATCTCTCTCTCTCTTCTCTCTTTTTCTCTCCCTCTCTCTCTTCTCTCATCTCTCTCTCTCTTCTCAATGTTGGTGCGCAAATGCGCCTTTTTTCAAATGATCCGGTGCTCTTTTTGGCGGGGGGTGCGCATGTGCAGCCCTGGCTATAAAGGAACTACAGCACGGTCACATGACTTCAAGTCACTACCGCTAAGCTAAAGGTGGCTAATGTTGGGCGTGATGGCGTTTAGTCGTCTCATTTAGACACTTGTTAGCAACCTCTGTTTTAAATCCACCAGTGGGGTATTTATTGATGTATTTTATTTCGTAAAACAAAACGTTAAAATCTCTTCAGCTTGTGTTAACCACAGACCTTATTTCAGGAAAACAACTAAAAACACATTCAGAAAACCATTGACCTCCAGACCAGTGGACAGGAAGTGATGAAATGCTGACTCATGACAGGGTTTAGGACTCATCACTGCAACTCAATATATCAAGCAAACACATACACTGAAGTTGAATCGTGGAGAGGTTCTCCGATGAATCTTGAGTATTATATGAATATATTGTGATGTGACGTACATGTGTGTTCCAGCTGTAACTGTAACTCGCAGACCCCCCCCACCTGAAGGTGGCGGTGGCCGGAGACCAGAGCTACCTGAGCACCGTGCTCTGCTGCTTCGTGGAGCAGATGGCCAGCAAGACGCCTGATTGGCTGAACTACGTCCGTTTCCTCATCCTCCCCATCGGTACGTATAGGCGGGCTCACAGCGTATAAATGTTATACACTTCCTATCACCTAAATGGTCTGATGTATTCATATCTTATTTTGAATTACATATGTACACAGCTAACAGACACAGTTAACAGACACAGCTAACAGACACAGCTAACACTAACAGACACAGCTAACAGACACAGCTAACAGACACAGCTAACAGACACAGCTAAGAGACACAGCTAACACTAACAGACACAGCTAACAGACACAGCTAACAGACACAGCTAAGAGACACAGCTAACACTAACAGACACAGCTAACAGACACAGATAACAGACACAGCTAACACTAACAGCTAACACTAACAGCTAACAGACACAGCTAACAGACACAGCTAACAGACACAGCTAAGAGACACAGCTAAGAGACACAGCTAACAGACACAGCTAACAGACACAGCTAACAGACACAGCTAAGAGACACAGCTAAGAGACACAGCTAACAGACACAGCTAAGAGACACAGCTAACAGACACAGCTAACAGACACAGCTAACAAACACAGCTAACAGACACAGCTAACAGACACAGCTAACAGACACAGCTAACAATATGAATTTCAGTTAGTACGGCTATTTGCATCGTTAGTGATGTTAGCTGGAGATTTCCACACAGTTTGACCGTTAATGCTCAATGTGGCAAGATCAGGCAAACCTGCCCCTAGTCTCTGGACTGGCCCCTAGTCTCTGGACCGGCCCCTAGTCTCAGGACTGGCCCCTAGTCTCTGGACCGGCCCCTAGTCTCAGGACTGGCCCCTAGTCTCTGGACCGGCCCCTAGTCTCAGGACTGGCCCCTAGTCTCTGGACCGGCCCCTAGTCTCTGGACCGGCCCGTAGTCGGGGCACTGGCCCCTAGTCTCTGGACCGGCCCCTAGTCTCAGGACTGGTTCCTAGTCTCTGGACCGGCCCCTAGTCTCTGGACCGGCCCCTAGTCTCTGGACTGGCCCCTAGTCTTTGGACCGGCCCCTAGTCTCTGGACCGGCCCGTAGTCTCAGCACTGGCCCTAGTCTCTGGACCGGCCCCTAGTCTCAGGACTGGTTCCTAGTCTCTGGACCGGCCCCTAGTCTCTGGACCGGCCCCTAGTCTCTGGACTGGCCCCTAGTCTTTGGACTGGCCCCTAGTCTTTGGACCGGCCCCTAGTCTCTGGACCGGCCCCTAGTCTCTGGACTGGCCCCTAGTCTTTGGACCGGCCCCTAGTCTCTGGACCGGCCCCTAGTCTCTGGACCTGCCCCTAGTCTCTGGACTGGCCCCTAGTCTCTGGACCGGCCCCTAGTCTCTGGACTGGCCCCTAGTCTCTACAATGTTGTGTTTAAACTATATTCTGTATCTCTTGTATGCATGGCTTTTATGAATCTGTTATTCCATTATGTTTATTTATTGTGTTCCTTTCTGTTGTCTTCTTGTTAAGTGTTAATGATGATGTAAAGCACTTTGAATTGCCTCTGTGTCTGAAAATAAATGTACCTTACCTTACCTTACCTTACCTTACCTTACCTTACCTTACCTTACCTTACCTTACCTTACCTTACCTTACCTTACCTCACCCCCTCCCCAGGAGCCCACCCTCTGGCTAAGTTCCTGGCGTCTCTGGACAGCAGGTTCAGCAGCCTGTTCATGGACCCCGACTGGAGGGATCTGTTCGGACGAGTGGAGTCTCCTGCTCTAGGTACGACTGACCTCTGACCTGTAGCGCCTCTGACCTCTGACCTGTAGCGCCTCTGACCTCTGACCTGTAGCGCCTCTGACCTCTGACCTGTAGCGCCTCTGACCTGTAGCGCCTCTGACCTCTGACCTGTAGCGCCTCTGACCTTTAGTGCCTCTGACCTGTAGCGCCTCTGACCTCTGACCTGTAGCGCCTCTGACCTCTGACCTGTAGCGCCTCTGACCTCTGACCTGTAGCGCCTCTGACCTGTAGCGCCTCTGTCACATCCAAACAAACAGCTCGACTGACTCGGTTTAAACGACCCCTGGTGTTTCTTACAGTGAAGAGACTGTTAGAGAAGTCTCCCTGGTCTCCGGCTTGAGCTTCAATCTCAGGATCCATGTATCTGTGATCCTCTCCAGAATGGAAGGAGTCATCACATACGAGCATCAACTAGTTCCTGAACAGTGTCCTTCACATGCTGATATCCAAGAGAGGGAGTTACACAGTCACAAGATGGAGGAATAGAAAGCAGTATTCAATGTTTACTTCAGATTAGCTCCACGTCAGAAATGATCATGCTTGTCATATGTCTCTCTCCATAGAGGCTGAATCATCATGTTCATCACATAGCTATCATATGCCTAAAACAGTCCTGATGCTCTTCTAGGTAATCAGACATCCTGTCATGTTCACAGCTACAGTTGGGATACCTTTGTTATCATGTTACTCTCATGTTGGAGGAGGACGTTCAGTGTTTTCCCAACAGAGACTTTCTCAGAAGACGCTCCTTTATTGTCGAGGCAACAACTCTCTCGTAGCACATTGAAACAGTTCAGTATAACCTGAGCGTGCTGAGGCGATACCAAACTCAATTTGGGAAATGTTTGTGTTGCAGCATCATAAAAATACATGGCATTGTACAATACAAATTAAAAGACAAGAAATAAACAAGAAAGTAGAAAAATACATGTTGAATTTACAAATTAACAATAACAAGATATAAAGCGAGGTATTATATACTTTATATATACTTAAGTATGTGACAGCAAGCGTCTTCAAGTTGGTGCTCAAAGGAAATGTCAAACACAGAGAAATTGATACTAAAAAAACAGTTGATGCTAATTTGTCAAACAAAAGCCACTAGAGAGGTCCTATCTTTTCAAGACTGTCATAGAAACCTTAATAAAGTGCTGGGAACATTTTTGTTTAACGCCGAGGGAGGCTGGGATGATGATGCTCTATGACACAGCCCCTGAACGCACCATCTGTCTAAAACTGTGCTCTCTGCTGGACAGATCCTGTGGGTGTTGCAGGGCGAGTGTCTCAGTACCTGAGCGGAGCGGCTGTCTCTCACCTGTGTCCCATATCAGAGGCCATGCTGACCTGCAAACACAAGAGGTACCCGCCTGTCAGAACCAGAGCTCAGACCCGCCCTCATGACAGCTGCACAGTGAGGGGTCTGTCAAGAAGTAACACTGTTGACTTCATGTCAAAGAAATAAATATCTACTTAAATTAGAATGCCAACCTCTTTGAGTGCAGAGTTAACCACAGCAGCCTCTAGTGGACATCAGAGGAATTACAGTGAGGATAGAGTCTATGTTTGATTTGTTCATATTTCACATTTCTGCTTTTTTTTGAATCTGATTTTGTTCTTCAGCCCCGACGACGACTACTGTCAGAAGTTTGTTCCTTTTATCGGGGTAAGAGGAAATGTCAAGTACTCTCAGACTATAATTACAGAACTATGAGTGAACCTTTTACATCTTAGAACATAATCCAAACTGTGTGTGTGTGTGTGTGTGTGTGTGTGTGTGTGTGTGTGTGTGTGTGTGTGTGTGTGTGGTGTGTGTGTGTGTGTGTGTGTGTGTGTTGTGTGTGTGTTGTGTGTGGTGTTGTGTGTGTGTGTGTGTGTGTGTGTGTGGTGGTGTGTGTGTGGTGTGTGTGTGTGTGTGTGTGTGTGTGTGTGTGTGTGGTGTGTGTGTGTGTGTGTGTGTGTGTGTGTGTGTCAGGTGGTGAAGGTCGGCATCGTGGAGCAGAACCTCCGCTCCATCTCACGTACGCCTCACCTGTCCTCTATTCATTCATGTTATCATGTATCTTGATTTAGCCGATGAGACACGTTTAACGCATTATTCTTTTAAACTTGATTTCAAGCTTTACTGCTAATTTCTATACAGAAGTTTGGCTCATTTCCTGCCAGAACTCCACAAACAAACTAAACAACTTTTACAAATGCCTTACAATTCACTAACGAACGCAGTGGTTTGCAAATACAAAACACCATCAAACGCTAACCCTAACCCTAAATATGATTATTAGAGAAATGTAATGTTTGTTTGACAGACACGTTTTTTTATTTGCAAAACTTAATGCATTAGTTTGTCGATGGTGTTTTGTATTTGCTAACCACACTGTGTTTGTTAGTGAATCATGAGGCATTTGTAAAACTTGTTTAGTGTGATTGTGGAGGTAAGGCAGAAGTTAGCTCCATACAGAAGAACATACACACTGGAAACCATTGCAATGACAAAAAAGACAAAAGAGCTTTTTTATAACTACGGAATAATTCCATGATATTCAGCATTTCAATCTTATCTTGATAAAAGAAAGCATTACATCAATTTATTTTAATTCAACATTCATGTTCAGTTCCTCTCTGGAGAGCTTGGTTACATATATTTATATAGATGTCATGTTTTCGTTGTCCCCCCACAGTTGACTCTGGTGACATCATCCTGGGATCTCCTCCCAGCCAATCAGGAGCTCCCATCACTCCTCCTCCCTCCCCCTCCACCAGGTACTTCCTGTGTCATTTTGTTTTTAATAACGGGTGCTCACTTTATCTGCTGTTGTAATCATGTTCCCCGTGGCGGGACAAATTGAGGATTTCTGATTCTGTGAAATGGAACAATAAATTAACACGCAGACAATAGTTAAAAAATGGCTTTGGACTCCAGTCCGGACATTTTCAGGATAAACCTTATTCAGTTTGAACCAGAAAGTCGCGCAATTTGACTCTGGATGGTCTGATTCTGACTACCATGAGGAGTGTTGTGATCATTGGATAGAGAGCACAAGATGAACACTATTTCCTACTGTGGACAATTCTTTTAAAACTATATAAGCAATCTGTCCAGAGTCCCCGTTAACTTCAAAATCGACCCAAAGTGTGTCAGAATCAGCCCACCTTCTGGCCTCTCTCTGGTTACAGGGGACTTGTTTGATCCTGAAATGTCAGCAATGGACTCAGCATCCTCATTAACCCTCAAAGTCAAAATTGTCCAGATCAACCAAGCCCATTTCTTATAATTGTCCATATAGACTATAATGCTAATTAATGCAATTTATGCTAATTGTGTAAATGTCCCACCGCATGCAGGTTATCATCCAGCAGTCTCTATGAGCTGGAGACCCTACTTTACATTTCTATCAGAACACTGTGGGGTCTCAACATCTCAGGTTCACAGCAGGACTCTATGATCTGACTATAACTTAAGATAAGAATCCTAACTCCTCCTCTTCCTCCTCTTCCTCTCTCTGTGCAGCTGCCTGGGGGAGGTGAAGGATCTGCAGGTCGACTACTGGAGCCAGGGAGGAGGAGGAGGAGGAGGAGGAAGAGGAGGGAGGGAGGTTGGGATGAAGAACAGCCTGAAGAGTAACTTCCGCTGCCTGCAGGTGTCCAGGATCAGTGGGGGGGGCGAGCTGTTGAGCTTGACGGTGGTGACCAGAGAGAAGAACAAGAGAGGTGAGGAAGAGGAGAGGTGTGAAGGTGAGGAAGAGGAGGAAGAGGAGGGAGGCCTAACTAACTGGAACAGGACAGCGGGCTGCAGTCGAATAGTCAGTTTCTCTCAGGAACCTTCCTAACGGAGTGAAATGACCCGGAAGTACCTCAGTGGCAGCCATGATAAGAGCTGATTCTGTACATCAGGGGTTTTCAAAGTGTGGGAAGGTGAGCCTCCCCTCAGAGAACATAAGAACAGCCGCGCCCCCCTCCCAATTATTATTGCTATTATTATTATTATTGTTGTTGTTGCTATAATGCAGGGGTATTATTATCCAGTGGAAAGCCCTTACCTGCTGGCCTAGTTAAATCAAAGTGGTGACTTGTTGTTGGCTGGGCAGTGTAGTTTGACACACCGTCTGATTTGACTTTCTCAGGACTTCAGACTGTTTTTTGGGGGCAGACCCCCACAGAGAAAAAAATATATTTACACACGTAAGGTCATCATCTTAACAGTTTGTTATGCTCATCGAGTCATCCGTGAGCAGAGCATCAAGTTGCCTATAACAGCTGAATGCGGCGATTACCATGTTGTTCAGCAAACAAGCTGATTAAGATCCAAAGCTTTAGTGCGTTTTGATTCAATGCTGAGTGCAGCCACACTGACGGGCTCTTCTCTGTCATTGTAGACCGCACCTCATTCCTTCCGTCTACTTGGATCCGAATGCTTCTCGTTTTGCGCCGTCCCGTTCAAATGAAATCGCCGCCAATCATATTTCCACGCTCGCGGCAGGGCCGGGGGAGGGGTTACACGGCTCGCGTCTTGTGCTGCATTCACTTGCACTCGGACATTAGGGATTTTCTCTCATAAATATCCGATGAGCCACAACTTTTATTTCAAAACAAAGCTGCCAACTGGGGTGGCAGCTGGGCAAGGCTATTTTTAGGGTGGCAGTTGCCACCCCATGCCACCCCGGTAGATCCGCCCCTGCTTGACCGGTACTTGCTTTTGATCAAAGTCAATGCGGAAAACCCGCACTCACACAGGTAGGTGAAGGGAATGAGCACTCACACAGGTAGGTGGAGGTGAAGGGAATGAGCACTCACACAGGGAGGTGAAGGGAATGAGCACTCACACAGGTGGAGGTGAAGGGAATGAGCACTCACACAGGTAGGTGGAGGGAATGAGCACTCACACAGGGAGGTGAAGGGAATGAGCACTCACACAGGTAGGTGGAGGTGAAGGGAATGAGCACTCACACAGGTAGGTGGAGGTGAAGGGAATGAGCACTCACACAGGGAGGTGAGGGAATGAGCACTCACACAGGTAGGTGAAGGGAATGAGCACTCACACAGGTAGGTGGAGGTGAAGGGAATGAGCACTCACACAGGTAGGTGAAGGGAATGAGCACTCACACAGGTAGGTGAAGGGAATGAGCACTCACACAGGTAGGTGGAGGTGAAGGGGGAATGAGCACTCACACAGGGAGGTGAGGGAATGAGCACTCACACAGGTAGGTGAGGGAATGAGCACTCACACAGGGAGGTGAAGGGAATGAGCACTCACACAGGAGGTGAAGGGAATGAGCACTCACACAGGTAGGCGGAGGTGAAGGGAATGAGCACTCACACAGGGAGGTGAAGGGAATGAGCACTCACACAGGTAGGTGAAGGGAATGAGCACTCACACAGGTAGGTGGAGGTGAAGGGGAATGAGCACTCACACAGGGAGGTGAAGGGAATGAGCACTCACACAGGTAGGTGAAGGGAATGAGCACTCACACAGGTAGGTGAAGGGAATGAGCACTCACACAGGTAGGTGAAGGGGGAATGAGCACTCACACAGGGAGGTGAAGGGAATGAGCACTCACACAGGTAGGTGAAGGGAATGAGCACTCACACAGGTAGGTGAAGGGAATGAGCACTCACACAGGTAGGTGAAGGGGGAATGAGCACTCACACAGGGAGCTGAAGGGAATGAGCACTCACACAGGTAGGTGAAGGGAATGAGCACTCACACAGGGAGGTGAAGGGAATGAGCACTCACACAGGTAGGCGGAGGGAATGAGCACTCACACAGGTAGGTGGAGGTGAAGGGAATGAGCACTCACACAGGTAGGTGGAGGTGAAGGGAATGAGCACTCACACAGGTAGGTGGAGGTGAAGGGAATGAGCACTCACACAGGTAGGTGGAGGTGAAGGGAAGAGCCTCACAACAGGTAGGTGGAGGTGAAGGGAATGAGCACTCACACAGGTAGGCGGAGGTGAAGGGAATGAGCACTCACACAGGTAGGTGGAGGTGAAGGAATGAGCACTCACACAGGTAGGCGGAGGGAATGAGCACTCACACAGGTAGGCGGAGGTGAAGGGAATGAGCACTCACACAGGTAGGCGGAGGTGAAGGGAATGAGCACTCACACAGGTAGGCGGAGGAATGAGCACTCACACAGGTAGGCGGAGGGAATGAGCACTCACACAGGTAGGGGAGGTGAAGGGAATGAGCACTCACACAGTAGGCGGAGGTGAAGGGAATGAGCACTCACACAGGTAGTGGAGGTGAAGGAATGAGCACTCACACAGGTAGGTGAAGGTGAAGGGAATGAGCACTCACCACAGGTAGGTGGAGGTGAGGGAATGAGCACTCACACAGGTAGGTGAAGGTGAAGGGAATGAGCACTCACACAGGTAGGCGGAGGTGAAGGGAATGAGCACTCACACAGGTAGGTGAAGGTGAAGGGAATGAGCACTCACACAGGTAGGTGGAGGTGAAGGGAATGAGCACTCACACAGGTGGGTGGAGGTGAAGGGAATGAGCACTCACACAGGTAGGTGGAGGTGAAGGGAATGAGCACTTTACAGCCTTTTTGGCGAGGTGGGGAACTCGGTCTCCACAGACAGCCAAAAGTGTGGCAAGTGACGTTTTCTGCCAGACGCCGTCTCCTCTCTCACTTTAGGTAACTTCACTAAAAATCGATCCATGTTTCCGCTCGCATAAAGTTAGCTGAAGTTAACGAGCTAGATTTCACTGTTTCTCGCTATTTTTTTCTCACGCTGCGCCTCCCCTGAAGCTCTCTGGCGCCCCCAGGGGAGGGGCGCCTCACACTTGAAACCGCTGCTCTAGGTGATAGGAAAGGAGGTTTCAAACTTCCTTTATAACCTCCTTTGCTTAGGAACCACGGACCTCTCTTTACGAAAGGAGAGGAGAAAGTGCTGACCCACAATGCCTTGCGGCCGCAGCATTTGCCGTCACTCACAGTCGGCCGTTCACGGAAACAACCGATTATGACCGAGAAATGATATCATGAAAGTTACGGTGCTTATTAAGCTTTTTAAAACGTATGTGGTAAGTTGCCAAAGTGCTTTGTTTTGAACGTTTCATCAGTATTATAATCAAAAGAGAAATATGAACGTTAGTTTTTACTGAAAGGATCAAATAAGTCAACATTTCACAGTCTTTACTGAGCTGTGTGGTTTGTTCACTTTTAAAAGATGTCTGAATGTGATATACACAGTGATAGATGTTAAGGACTAACGGTATAATAAATACATCTGTGTTTATTTTAAGATCTTTTCATCCAATCATAACGTATTGGGATCATCTGTATTAATGTGGACCGGAGGGAGAGGGTGACGAGCATAAGTTTCACTTTCCTTTTTATTTCAATTCCAGCTTTGGTCCTGAAGAATCTGTTTCTCTGCTGTCCACGTTCATAAAGCCTAAAGCAACAGAGCACGGAGCAGAGTCTCTAGATGAGTTTACAGGAGTCCCTCGTTCTTATTAAACATCCATGTTGTAGTCCGCTGTATAGAGAACTGTAGTTTCCATAGTTTCCCCACAGCAGCAGACGCACATTCATGACCTCTTCTCCTAAGTCCTTTGATTCTCCTATCCACTATCCCTTAACCCCGTGACGTTTCACTCAGAGGTTAAGGGATAGACGATAGGGTTAGACGATAGGAGCTGATTTTTGGACTATTCGACCGCAACCTACAACATATACACACACACGAGAGGTAAGGGGGCACAGTCGAAAACAATCAGGGCGGGGTAGACAATCACAAACAGGAGACACACAGCGTCCTGCAACGAGACGGAGAATTACTTTTCAAAATAAAACAGGAAGGCACGAGACAACAAAGGACAGGACAAAAACGAATTAAAAGAATAAAACTTAAATAATCTTTCGAGCCATGACTGTGTGTGTTGTGTGTGTGTGTGTGTGTGTGTGTGTTGTGTGTTTGTGTGTGTGTGTGGTGTGTGTGTGTGTGTGTGTGTTGTGTGGTGTGTGTGTGTGTGTGTGGTGTGTGTGTGTGGTGTGTGTGTGTGTGTGTGTGTGTGGGGGTGTGGGTGTGGGTGTCAGTCATGTTCCTCAGTAAGAAGACGAGGGAAAAGGAGGCGGAGTCGAGGAGTCAGCTGATCGAAGGAATCAGTCGACTGATCTGTACCTCCAAACACCAACACACACTGAGAGGTACACACACACACACACACACACACACACACACACCACACACAGTGAATGACTTCCTGTCTGTCTCAGTCTCAGTAGACGGAGTCGAATGGAGAGACGTCCGGTTCTTCCAGCTCGCCGCTCAGTGGCCGACTCACGTCAAACACTTTCCTGTGGGGGTGTTCAGCAAACCCTGAGACACACACACACACACAGAGACACACACACACACTCACTCACACAGAACACACACACACACACACACTCACACACACAGACACACACACACTCACACACAGAGACACACATACAACACTCACACACACACACGCACGCACACACACACACAACACACACTCTCACACACACAACACACACACACTCACACACACACACGCACACACACACACACAGACTCACACACACACAAAACACACACACAGACTCACACACACAAACTCTCACACACACACACAGGCCATATCTCAATTCTCTAATTTCCCCTCCTCGACTCCTCGACTCCTCGGTCCTCCGGTAGAGACCCGGAAATGAATTTCAGCCACCATGTTGAAGGACATCATTTCTCAAAATGCACTTCGAGGACCGAGCATCGAGGAGGCTCTCTGGAGAGCTATAACCAAGGAGAGAGGAGAGAGGAGAAGGAGGCTCTCTGGAGCTATGACCGAGGAGAGAGGAGAGAGAGAAGGAGCGAGGAGGCTCTCTGGAGGAGCTATAACCGAGGAGAGCGAGAGCGGAGAGAGGATAGAGGAGAGAGGAGAGAGAGAAAGAAGAGGAGAGGAGAGAGAGAAAGAGAGGAGAGAGGAGAGAGGAAAAGAGGAAAGAGGAGAGAGGAGAGAGAGAAAGAGAGAGGAGAGGAGAGAGAGAAAGAGAGGAGAGAGGAGAGAAGAGGCTCTCTGGAGGAGCTATAGAGGAGGAGAGAGGATGTATTTCCGGCAACAGAGATGTTTCAAAGAGTCGTGACGCACGGCCGGACTGATCTCAGCCAATCACAGCTCTGCATCCCCTGGATATGATTTTAGTAACTGCTTGAATCAGACGCGATGTTTCCAGAGAGAACAGCTGTGAGGTCCGTGCAGAAAGCAGAGCAGTGTGTATCATATATAGCACTCAGTAGAACAGGCCTACTCTCTGTGTTTGCTTTAGTTCAGTAGATATCTACAAGTACAGAGTCCAGATGTTTCTAAGACCATTTAGTGCTTCACAAAATAAAATACACAACGGCTGAAGCCTGATATGATATGCTTTAGGAGCTGTGTGTGTGTGTGTGTGTGTGTGTGTGTGTGTGTGTGTGTGTGTGTGTGTGTGTGTGTGTGTGTGTGTGTGTGTGTGTGTGTGTGTGTGTGTGTGTGTGTGTGTGTGTGTGTGTGTGTGTGGTGTGTGTGTGTGTGTGTGTGTTGTGTGTGTGTGTGTGTGTGGTGTGTGTGTCCTCATCTGTAGCCTGTTATTGTCTCATTATACCGCACTGTGAATGAATTAAAAGTAAATATATAAGTCATCATGAACACATCGGTTCCCCTCCTCGACTCCTCTCTGCTCGGCTCCCCTCCTCGGCTCCTCCGCTCGCATCTCCTGTGGGCGGGACTAAGACACGAGGAGAGGAGTCGAGGAGAGGAAATCCCAGAAATGAGATACGGCCACAGACTCACTCACACACACACTCACACAGACTCACACAGACACACACACTCACACGCACACACACAGACTCACACATACACACGCACCACACACACAGACTCACACAGACACACACCACACAGACTCACACAGACACACACACTCACACGCACACCACACACACAGACTCACACAGACACACACACACTCACACACACACAGACATACACAGACACACGCACACACACACACAGACACACACACGCACACCACACACACGCACGCACACACACCACACACAGACTCACACAGACACACCACAGACACACACACACAGACACACACACAGACACACACACACACACAGACACACACACTCACAGACACACACACACAGACACACACACTACAGACACACAGACACTCACAGACACACACACACACACACAGACACACACAGACACTCACAGACACACACACAGACACACACACTCAGACACACAGACACTCACAGACACACACACTCACAGACACACACAGACAACACACACAGACACACACACTCAGACACACAGACACTCACAGACACACACACACAGACACACACACACACACAGACACTCACAGACACACACACACAGACACACGGACTCCTCTGGGATAAATACAAGTTTGTTTGTTTAAATTATTTATAATATCACTTATTGATGTGTGTTGAAACCAGCGTGAAAATAACAGCTGTTTTCTGAACTATGTTTCTGTCATTTCACTTCCCTTCTTGTATTCATGTATTAGTGTATTCATGTATTCGTGTATTCATGTATTCGTGTATTCATGTATTCGTGTATTCATGTATTCGTGTATTCATGTATTCGTGCCAGCAGGAGAGCGTTTGGTTAAAAACCATCAGGGAAGAGAGACGCGCTGCTGAGCTCTCAGCGCGTCTCTCTTCCTTTAGGGAAGAGAGACACGCTGAGAGACGCGCTGCTGAGCGTCTCTCAGCGCGTCTCTCTTCCTTTAGGGAAGAGGGACGCGCTGCTGAGCGTCTCTCAGCGCGTCTCTCATCCTTTAGGGAAGAGGGACGCGCTGCTGAGCGTCTCTCAGCGCGTCTCTCATCCTTTAGGGAAGAGGGACGCGCTGCTGAGCGTCTCTCAGCGTGTCTCTGATCCTTTAGGAAGAGGGACGCGCTGCTGAGCGTCTCTCATCCTTTAGGGAAGAGGGACGCCTGCTGAGCGTCTCTCTGCGCGTCTCTCATCCTTTAGGGAAGAGAGACGCGCTGCTGAGCGTCTCTCAGCGCGTCTCTCATCCTTTAGGGAAGAGGGACGCGCTGCTGAGCGTCTCTCAGCGCGTCTCTCATCCTTTAGGGAAGAGGGACGCGCTGCTGAGCGTCTCTCAGCGTGTCTCTCATCCTTTAGGGAAGAGGGACGCGCTGCTGAGCGTCTCTCAGCGTGTCTCTGATCCTTTAGGGAAGAGGGACGCGCTGCTGAGCGTCTCTCATCCTTTAGGGAAGAGGGACGCGCTGCTGAGCGTCTCTCAGCGTGTCTCTCATCCTTTAGGGAAGAGAGACGCGCTGCTGAGCGTCTCTCAGCGTGTCTCTGATCCTTTAGGGAAGAGGGACGCGCTGCTGAGCGTCTCTCAGCGTGTCTCTCTCCTTTAGGGAAGAGGGACGCGCTGCTGAGCGTCTCTCATCCTTTAGGGAAGAGGGACGCGCTGCTGAGCGTCTCTCATCCTTTAGGGAAGAGGGACGCGCTGCTGAGCGTCTCTCATCCTTTAGGGAAGAGGGACGCGCTGCTGAGCGTCTCTCAGCGTTTCTGTCATTATTCAAACATGTTCATTTGTTGGATAAAAAGATTTTAAAAGTGATACAAATTGTCAAAATAAAGGTTTAGGAAACTGTGTCTGATTTATTGAAGCTGGTCCAGACACACATTATTATTCATTAAAGCTTTTATAGTTTTATAAAAGTGTTGTTGTTGTTTTGTTTTTTTGATACCCTTTTTTGTTTGATTTTAAAGAAGAGTCGAGTTTCAGAAATGGCGTTTTTGAGCAATGGTCAAATGAAAGAGAAATAACGTAAAACAAGCAATTCACTTCAAATAATTAGTTTCAAGAATAAAGTCCAAACAATTACAAACACTATACCTTAATATCCCTTTTTTATTTGTATCTATTAATTTCTCCATTCTGTCGTTTCGGTTTGAATATATAACACTTGCACTAATTGTTCCTATTTTTTATTATTTAAAATACATTATTTTAATATATTTTTCTCAATTAAATAAATGAATAAACAAACACAATAAACTGATTGGACGTTGAACCACCACGTGATCCGGTGACGTGGTGCGTCATCACGTGCTGGGCGGTCAGCTGACTCCCACTTCCGGGCTCGGTGTTTGTTTGTGTTTCTGCTGAACTCACGGTAAGCGCTTCTCTTTTTAAAGCTTTAATGTGAAATGAAGAGTTTATGTTTCAGATTGTGTGGGTTCATTCTCTCAGACTGAACCCCTGAACACATGGGGGGGGGCAGGGGCTTCAAAACGGGGGTTTCAGGAGGAAAGGCTTTCAAACAGTGGGATGTAATGGAGATTTCCTGTTGAAACTGACTTTAGAGCAGGGCTGCTCAATTCATCGTATTTAATCGCAATTACGATGTTGGCTCGCAACGATTACGACAACATCAAATAAACGATTTTCATTTTTTTTGTATTTGTTTGGTTTTCAGTTGAATTATACTTAAGTTCAGGGTAATCAACTGTTAAAAACATGCTGTTCACATTTTTTATTGATGTTTTCAAAGTAAATTGATGATCGTTTTTAATAATCGTGATATCAATTATTGACCCAAATAATCGAGATTATGATCTTTGCCATAATCGAGCAGCCCTACTTTAGAGCGTGTATCATGACGGTCTGTCAGGGGCTCTGAGGGAACTCTAACATCCTTTAAACAGACCGGGATATTCATCTGATGA
>JAAKFY010000010.1:67500-75000 GCA_011823955.1 Dissostichus mawsoni
GTGTCTCTACTTTAAAGAGTCCTCTCTGCTAATGTTCAGGTGTATATCAGTATGTATGTCTCTACTTTAAAGAGTCCTCTCCTGCTGATGTTCAGGTGTATATCAGTATGTAGTGTCTCTACTTTAAAGAGTCCTCTCCTGCTGATGTTCAGGTGTATATCAGTATGTAGTGTCTCTACTTTAAAGAGTCCTCCTGCTGATGTTCAGGTGTATATCAGTATGTAGTGTCTCTACTTTAAAGAGTCCTCTCCTGCTAATGTTCAGGTGTATATCAGTATGTAATGTCTCTACTTTAAAGAGTCCTCTCCTGCTGATGTTCAGGTGTATATCAGTATGTAGTGTCTCTACTTTAAAGAGTCCTCTCCTGCTAATGTTCAGGTGTATATCAGTATGTAATGTCTCTACTTTAAAGAGTCCTCTCCTGCTGATGTTCAGGTGTATATCAGTATGTAGTGTCTCTACTTTAAAGAGTCCTCTCCTGCTGATGTGCAGGTGTATATCAGTATGTAGTGTCTCTACTTTAAAGAGTCCTCTCCTGCTGATGTTCAGGTGTACATCAGTATGTAGTGTCTCTACTTTAAAGAGTCCTCTCTGCTGATGTGCAGGTGTATATCAGTATGTAGTGTCTCTAATTTAAAGAGTCCTCTCCTGCTGATGTTCAGGTGTATATCAGTATGTAGTGTCTTACTTTAAAGAGTCCTCTCCTGCTGATGTTCAGTGTATATCAGAATGTAGTGTCTCTACTTTAAAGAGTCCTCTCCTGCTGATGTTCAGGTGTATATCAGTATGTAGTGTCTCTACTTTAAAGAGTCCTCTCCTGCTGATGTGCAGGTGTATATCAGTATGTAGTGTCTCTACTTAAAAGAGTCCTCTCGCTGATGTTCAGGTGTATATCAGTGTGTAGTGTCTCATATAGCCTCTTTTTAGCCAATAGGAGCTGAGTGTTCCGTAGTAATGTCACTATGTTCAAGATGTAAACAAAGGAGTCCAATGGATGCGTTTTTCAGCCCGGGGGAGTGTGTAGGAGAGAGAGAGGGAAAAACAGGGATTTTAGCCTCTGCAGACCATTTACATGCACTAAAATGTGTGTGTGTGTGTGTGTTGTGTGTGTGTGTGTGTGTGTGGTGTGTGGGTGTGTGTGTGTGTGTGTGTGTGTGTGTGTGTGGGTGGTGTGTGTGTGTGTGTGTGTGTGTGTGTGTGTGTTGTGTGTGGTGTGGTGTGTGTGTGTGTGTGTGTGTGTGTGTGTGTGTGTGTGTGTGGTGTGTGTGTGTGTGTGTGTGTGTGTGTGTGTGTGTGTGTGTGTGTGTGTGTGTGTGTGGTGTGTGTGTGTGTGTGTGTGTGTGTGTGTAAATATTACACATTTCCATGTCCTTTTTCCTGCAGATTATGACGATCTTGTTCTAATGTCCTGTCCTCTTCTCTGTCCTCAGACATGGTGGCGGTGCTCTCTCCCAAAGGGCCTCTCCGCATGCTGGTGGAGACGGCACAGGAGCGCAACGAGCCCATTCCCCGCCCTCATCTACTCCTGTGAGTCCACATCACTTAGTATTAACATCATGAGTGCAGCGGCTAATCAAAGAAATAAAGTAGAATTGAACTCAAACTGCCTCCAGGAAGGGAATCTGACGCAGGTCAATGTCCAGGAAGGTTTCTCATTTCTCTCATTTCCGAGTTCCCCTCCTCGACTCCTCTCTCCTCAGTTCCTCTCCTCTCTCCTCAGTTCCTCTCCTCTCTCCTCGGTTGCCCTCCTCGATCCTCTCTCCTCAGTTCCTCTCCTCTCTCCTCGGTTCCCTCCTCGACTCCTGTCTCCTCGGTTCCCCTCCTCGAATCCTCTCTCCTCGACTCCTCTCTCCTCGGTTCCCCTCCCGACTCCTCTCTCCTCGACTCCTCTCTCCTCGGTTCGACTCCTCTCTCCTCGGTTCGACTCCTCTCTCCTCGACTACTCTCTCCTCGTCGACCTCCTCCCTCAGTTCCTCTCCTCTCTCCTCGACTCCTCGACTCCTGACTCCTCGGTTCCTCTCCTCTCTCCTCGGTTCCCCTCCTCGATCCTCTCTCCTTGGTTCCCTCCTCGACTCCTCTCTCCTCGGTTCGACTCCTCGGTTCCCCTCCTCGACTCCTCTCTCCTCGACTCTCGGTTCTTCTCTCCTCGGTTCCCCTCCTCTCTCCTCGGTTCCTCTCCTCGACTCCTCTCTCCTCGACTCTCTCTCCTCGGTTCCCCTCCTCGATTTTCTCCTTGGTTCCCTCCTCGATTTCTCTCCTCGACTCCTCTCTCCTCGGTCCTGAGAGACAGGTGAGACAGGTGAGAGATAGGTGAGACAGGTGAGAGGACAGGTGAGAGATAGGGGACAGGTGAGAGAGGTGAGAGACAGGTGAGAAACAGGTGAGAGACAGGTGAGAGACAGACAGGTGAGAGACAGACAGGTGAGACAGGTGAGAGACAGACAGGTGAGAGAGAGACAGGTGAGAAACAGACAGGTGAGAGACAGGTGAGAGACAGAAAGTTGAGAGACAGGTGAGGAAGGTGAGACAGGTGCGAGACAGACAGGTGAGAGACAGACAGGTGAGAGAGCAGACAGGTGAGACAGGTGAGAAACAGACAGGTGAGAAACAGGTGAGAGACAGACAGGTGAGAGACAGGTGAGAGACAGAAAGGTGAGAGACAGGTGAGAAACAGACAGGTGAGAGACAGGTGAGAGACAGACAGGTGAGAGACAGACAGGTGAGACAGGTGAGAGACAGACGGGTGAGAAACAGGTGAGAGACAGAAAGGTGAGAGACATGTGAGAGACAGACAGGTGAGAGAGAGACAGGTGAGAGACAGACAGGTGAGACAGGTGAGAAACAGACAGGTGAGAGACAGGTGAGAGGACAGGTGAGAAACAGACAGGTGAGACAGGTGAGAGACAGACAGGTGAGAGACAGACAGGTGAGAGACAGACAGGTGAGAGACAGACAGGTGAGACAGTTGAGAGAGAGACAGGTGAGAGACGGACAGGAGAGACAGGTGAGAAACAGACAGGTGAGACAGGTGAGAGAGAGACAGGTGAGAGACAGACAGGTGAGAGACAGACAGTGAGAGACAGGTGAGAGACAGACAGGAGAGAGACAGAAGGTGAGAGACAGGTGAGAGACAGACAGGTGAGAGACAGACAGGTGAGAGACAGACAGGAGAGAGACGACAGGAGAGAGACAGACAGGTGAGAGAGGACAGGTGAGAGACAGACAGGTGAGACAGGTGAGAGAGAGACAGGTGAAAGACAGACAGGAGAGAGACAGACAGGAGAGAGACAGACAGGAGAGACAGGTGAGAGACAGACAGGTGAGAGACAGACAGGTGAGAGACAGACAGGAGAGAGACAGACAGGAGAGAGACAGACAGACAGGTGAGACAGGTGAGAGACAGACAGGTGAGAGACAGACAGGAGAGAGACAGACAGGAGAGACAGACAGGTGAGAGACAGACAGGAGAGAGACAGACAGGAGAGAGACAGACAGGTGAGAGACAGACAGGTTTTCCTCAGACTGAGTTTCTGTTTGTGTTTTCCAGCCGCCATGGTGGACGGTGGGATGGCGAGCCCGGGCGACGCCCACGAGACAGGTGACATCACTACCCCAAGGCATCATGGGAAATATTACTCTAATGTTATTTAATCAAATGATGGATCAGAAATCATTTTAATATATTTGATTAAGTCAACATTATGATCTGTATACATGACATCATTTGAATTATTTTCATGTATTTGAATAACATCTAAATAAATGGTAAGTCTTAGTAATGTTGAATGGACTCTGAATGGGAGGAGTTTAATTTAACAAGTTTGTTTATTGTTTCCTGTCTGTTCTCCAGACGAGGAGGCGGAGCACAGCGGCGAGGGGGCGGAGCCTGAAGCCTGCAGAGCGAGGTCGATAACAGAGGAAGATCTGGAGGAGGACCGTGAGTCACACACACACACCACAGAGACACACGCACACATGACATGCACACACCACCCACAGAGACACACACACACGACACTGCACAAACACACTCACAGAGACACACACAACACTGACATGCACAAACACACTCACAGAGACACACACACACACTGACATGCACACACACACCACAGAGACACACACACACACTGACATGCACAAACACTCACAGAGACACACACACACATGACATGCACACACACACCCACAGAGAACACACACACACTGAAATGCACACACACACTCACAGAGACACACACACACACTGACATGCGCACACACACTCACAGAGACACATACACACACAACTCACAGAGACACTCACAGAGACACACACACACACACACTCACAGAGACACACACACACACACACACACCTCACAGAGACACACACACACACATACAGAGACACACACACACACTGACATGCACACACAAACTCACAGAGACACACACACACACTGACATGCACACACACACTGCCATGCACACACACACTCACAGAGACACACACACACACTGACATGCACAAACCACTCACAGAGACACACACACACACACTGACATGTGCACACACACTCACAGAGACACACACACACTCACAGAGACACACACACACACACACTCACAGACACACACACACACACACACTCACAGAGACACACACACACACACACACACACAGAGACACACACACACACTGACATGCACACACAAACTCACAGAACACACACACACACTGACATGCACAAACACACTCACAGAGACACACACACACTGACATGCACAAACACACTCACAGAGACACACACACACACTGACATGCACACACACACTGACATGCGCACACACACTCCAGAGACACACACACTCACAGAGACACCACACACTCACAGAGACACACACACAACACACACTCACAGAGACACACACACACACACACACACACACACACACACACACACACAGAGACACACACACACACTGACATGCACACACAAACTCACAGACACACACACACACTGACATGCACAAACACACTCACAGAGACACACCACACACTGACATGCACACACAACCCCACAGAGACACACACACACACACACACACACTGACATGCACACACACACTCACAGAGACACACACACACACACTGACATGCGCACACACACTCACAGAGACACACACGCACACACACACACACTCACAGAGACACACACACACACACACTCACAGAGACAAACACACACACACACTCACAGAGACACACACACACACACTCACAGAGACACACACACACACACACTCACAGACACCACACACACATACAGAGACACACACACACTGACATGCACACACAAACTCACAGAGACACACACACACACTGACATGCACACACACACTGCCATGCACACACACTCACAGAGACACACACACCCACTGACATGCACACACACACCCACAGAGACACACACACACTGACATGCACACACACTCACAGAGACACACACACACTGACATGCGCACACACACTCACAGAGACACACACACCACACACCACTCACAGAGACACACACACACTCACAGAGACACACACACACACACACACACACACACTCACAGAGACACACACACACACTGACATGCACACACACACTCACAGAGACACACACACACTCACAGAGACACACACACACACACACTCACAGAGACACACACACACACACACACACACAGAGACACACACACACACTGACATGCACACACACACTCACAGAGACACACACACTCACAGAGACACACACACTCACAGAGACACACACACTGACAGAGATGATGCTTAAGTATAAGAAGTTTAGACTATGCCGTTTAACTTGACTGTTTTCTCTCTCTGTGTGTGTGTGTGTGTGTGTGTGTGTGTGTGTGTGTGTGTGTTGTGTGTGTGTGTGTGTGTGTGTGTGTGTGTGTGTGTGTGTGTGTGTGTGTGTGTGTGTGTGTGTGTGTGTGTGTGTGTGTGTGTGTGTGTGTGTGTGTGTGTGTGTGGGTGTGTGTGTGTGTGTGTGTGTGTTGTGTGTGTGTGTGTGTGTGTGTGTGTGTGTGTGTGTGTGTGTGTGTGTGTGTGTGTGTGTGTGTGTGTGTGTGTGTGTGTGTGTGTGTGTGTGTGTGGTGTGTGTGTGTGTGTGTGTGTAGGGGGGGTGAAGCTGGGTCTCGGGGACTTCATCTTCTACAGTGTTTTGGTGGGGAAAGCTGCAGCGACGGGTGGAGACTGGAACACGACCATCGCCTGCTTCGTGGCCATCCTCATCGTAAGAATCAAACGCACTAATAATAATAACAACATATGATTGTTGTTACTATCACCTCCATCTTCAGAGCAATCTGACTATTATAACATTAGCGTTAAGAAAGCTTACTGAAATATCTGCCACAACACAAGTAACCGGATCAAAGTAACATGACGTACAGTCCACTGTGAGTGCAGACGTGGATGTGTCCCATTATCATTCATATCACATCATAATGTATCATATATCTCCTTATCTGAGTCAGCTGAGCCGGATCTGGCCGTGCAACACTCACAGTGTCACATACTGTATGCAGAAGGATTATTTTAAGCAACACATTAAGTTGAGGAAACACTCGAGTCAAATGTAATGAAAGTCAGATCGTGTCTTAGACGGGGCAGTGATATCATAACCTGTTAATGGATGTTTAAAGTTTAACTTCTTCATATTTGTCTAATATTAGTTGACTTTTCATTCAGGAAGTGTCACGCTGCGCTGTCAGTGCGCTTCTCCATGTTTGTGATTGGTTGTTGGACCGCTTAGCGAGAGCGCGTTTGTTTTGGGTTAGGTGAGATAACTCAGAGAGATCAGGGTCTGTTGAACTGGATTCAGAGTACAGGGCACCTGCGTCTCACGCTGATAATAACAATAACACAACAATAACAACATGTTTGTGTCTCAGGGCCTGTGTCTCCGCTGATAATAACAATAACAACAACAGTAACAACATGTTTGTGTCTCAGGGCACCTGTGTTTGACGCTGATAATAACAATAACAACAACAAAACACATGTTTGTGTCTCAGGGCACCTGTGTTTGACGCTGATAATAACAATAACAACAACAATAACAACATGTTTGTGTCTCAGGGCACCTGTGTTTGACGCTGATAATAACAATAACAACAACAATAACAACATGTTTGTGTCTCAGGGCCTGTGTCTCACGCTGATAATAACAATAACAACAACAATAACATCATGTTTGTGTCTCAGGGCCTGTGTCTCACGCTGATAATAACAATAACAACAACAATAACAACATGTTTGTGTCTCAGGGCCTGTGTCTCACGCTGATAATAACAATAACAACAACAATAACAACATGTTTGTGTCTCAGGGCCTGTGTCTCACGCTGATAATAACAATAACAACAACAATAACAACATGTTTGTGTCTCAGGGCCTGTGTCTCACGCTGATAATAACAATAACAACAACAATAACAACATGTTT
>JAAKFY010000010.1:77500-99566 GCA_011823955.1 Dissostichus mawsoni
CTGTGTGTGTGTTTCTGTGTGTGTGTTTCTGTGTGTGTGTGTGTTTCTCTGTGTGTTTCTCTGTGTGTGTGTGTTTCTGTGTGTGTGTCTGTTTCTCTCTGTGTGTGTGTGTGTGTTTCTCTGTGTGTGTGTTTCTCTGTGTGTGTGTGTGTGTGTGTTTCTGTGTGTGTGTGTTTCTCTCTGTGTGTGTGTGTGTTTCTCTGTGTGTGTGTTTCTCTGTGTGTGTGTGTGTTTTCTCTGTGTGTCTGTTTCTCTCTGTGTGTGTGTGTGTGTTTCTCTGTGTGTGTGTTTCTCTGTGGTGTGTGTGTGTGTTTCTGTGTGTGTGTGTTTCTCTCTGTGTGTGTGTGTGTTTCTGTGTGTGTGTTTCTCTCTGTGTGTGTGTTTCTCTGTGTGTGTGTTTCTCTGTGTGGTGTGTGTGTGTGTTTCTCTGTGTGTGTGTTTCTCTGTGTGTGTGTGTGTGTTCCTTTTCTAACACTAAAGCTGATTGTGATGTTTCTAATGAACTTATTAATCATTTAGTTTCATTCAAATAATTCTTTAAACTTTCATTTCAAACCAGAAGATTCTTCCAAATGAATAAAGAATCGTTAAAACATCTAATTTAGCCTCTGGTGTTCGTCCTCCTCTCAGACAATCATTTAAGCTCATTCTGTGTGTGTCTGTGTGTGTGTCTCTGTGTGTGTGTGTTTCTCTGTGTGTGTGTCTCTGTGTGTGTGTGTTCTCTGTGTGTGTGTGTGTGTGTTTCTCTGTGTGTGTGTGTGTGTGTGTGTGTGTGTCTCTGTGTGTGTGTGTCTCTGTGTGTGTGTGTTTCTCTGTGTGTGTGTTTCTGTGTGTGTGTGTTTCTCTGTGTGTGTGTGTTTCTCTGTGTGTGTGTGTGTGTTTCTCTGTGTGTGTGTGTGTGTTTCTCGTGTGTGTTTCTCTCTGTGTGTGTTTTCTCTCTGTGTGTTTTTCTCTGTGTGTGTGTTTTCTCTGTGTGTGTGTTTCTCTGTGTGTGTGTGTGTGTGTTTCTCTCTGTATGTGTGTGTTTCTCGCTGTGTGTGTGTTTCTCTGTGTGTGTGTTCTCGCTGTGTGTGTGTGTTTCTCTGTGTGTGTGTGTTTCTCTCTGTGTGTGTTTCTCTGTGTGTGTGGTGTTTATGTGTTTCTCTGTGTGTGTGTTTCTCTGTGTGTGTGTGTTTATGTGTGTGTGTTTCTCTCTGTGTGTGTGTTTCTCTGTGTGTGTGTGTGTGTTTCTCTCTGTGTGTGTGTGTTTCTCTGTGTGTGTGTTTCTCTGTGTGTGTTTCTCTCTGAGTGTGTGTGTGTTTCTCTCTGTGTGTGTGTTTCTCTCTGTGTGTGTGTGTTTCTGTGTGTGTGTGTTTCTCTGTGTGTGTGTTTCTCTGTGTGTGTGTGTGTTTCTGTGTGTGTTTCTCTGGTGTGTGTGTTTGTGTGTGTGTGTTTCTCTGTGTGTGTGTGTGTGTTTTCTCTGTGTGTGTGTTTCTCTCTGAGTGAGTATGTGTGTGTTTCTGTGTGTGTGTTTCTCTGTGTGTGTTTCTCTCTGTGTGTGTTCTCTCTGAGTGTGTATGTGTGTGTGTTTCTCTCTGTGTGTGTGTTTCTCTCTGTGTGTGTGTTTCTCTCTGAGTGTGTTTCTCTCTGAGTGTGTTTCTCTCTGTGTGTTTGTTTCTCTCTGTGTGTGTGTTCTCTCTCTGTGTGTGTGTGTGTTTCTCTCTCTGTGTGTGTGTGTGTGTTTCTCTCTCTGTGTGTGTGTGTGTGTGTTGTGTGTGTGTGTGTGTGTGTGTGTGTGTGTGTGTGTGTGTGTGTGTGTGGGTGTGTGTGTGTGTGTGTGTGTGTGTGTGTGTGTTTCTCTCTGTGGTGTGTGTGTGGGTGTGTGTGTGTGTGTGTGTGTTTGTGTGTGTGTGTGGGGTGTGTTGTGTGTGTGGTGTGTGTGTGTGTGTGTGTGTGTGTGTGTGTTGTGTGTGTGTGTGTGTGTGGTGTGTGTGTGTGTGTGTGTGGTGGTGTGTGTGTGTGTGTGTTGTGTGTGTGTGTGTGTGCTCAGGCCTTGCAGCAGGATGGGGAATAAAGCTCTGATGGATCTCGTGTTATAATAATAAAGCACAGAGCCGGCTCACATCAACATGTTTATTAATATATAAAAAAACAACAACAAAGGTCTATCATCAACGAGCTGAAGGGTCTGCTTCCTGTCCTGGCTTCAGTTCCTCTCCTCAAACTGGGACTTGTTCTTCAGGAGGAACGCTGCCAGGTACTCGATGGGGTTCGGAGGTCTGAGGAGGAACACATTCATTACATCATTTAGAGACTTATTAGAAACACAAAGAGCTGTTTCTGGAGAACCCAGAAGAGCTTCAGGGTCATGTGACTACAGAAGAGCATCAGGGTCATGTGACTACAGAAGAGCATCAGGGTCATGTGACTACAGAAGAGCATCAGGGTCATGTGACTACAGAAGAGCATCAGGGTCATGTGACTACAGAAGAGCTTCAGGGTCATGTGACTACAGAAGCTTCAGGGTCATGTGACTACAGAAGAGCTTCAGGGTCATGTGACTACAGAAGAGCTTCAGGGTCATGTGACTACAGAAGAGCTTCAGGGTCATGTGACTACAGAAGAGCTTCAGGGTCATGTGACTACAGAAGAGCTTCAGGGTCATGTGACTACAGAAGAGCATCAGGGTCATGTGACTACAGAAGAGCTTCAGGGTCATGTGACTACAGAAGAGCTTCAGGGTCATGTGACTACAGAAGCTTCAGGGTCATGTGACTACAGAAGAGCTTCAGGGTCATGTGACTACAGAAGAGCATCAGGGTCATGTGACTACAGAAGAGCTTCAGGGTCATGTGACTACAGAAGAGCATCAGGGCCATGTGACTACAGAAGAGCTTCAGGGTCATGTGACTACAGAAGAGCATCAGGGCCATGTGACTACAGAAGAGCTCAGGGTCATGTGATTACAGAAGAGCTTCAGGGCCATGTGACTACAGAAGAGCATCAGGGCCATGTGACTAGAGAGAGCTTTAGGGTCATGTGACTACAGAAGAGCTCAGGGTCATGTGACTACAGAAGAGCTTTAGGGTCATGTGACTACAGAAGAGCATCAGGGTCATGTGACTACAGAAGAGCATCAGGGTCATGTGACTACAGAAGAGCATCAGGGTCATGTGACTACAGAAGAGCTTTAGGGTCATGTGACTACAGAAGAGCTTTAGGGTCATGTGACTACAGAAGCTTCAGGGTCATGTGACTACAGAAGAGCTTTAGGGTCATGTGACTACAGAAGAGCTTTAGGGTCATGTGACTACAGAAGAGCTTTAGGGTCATGTGACTACAGAAGAGCATCAGGGTCATGTGACTACAGAAGAGCTTCAGGTCATGTGACTACAGAAGAGCTTTAGGGTCATGTGACTACAGAAGAGCTTTAGGGTCATGTGACTACAGAAGAGCTTTAGGGTCATGTGACTACAGAAGAGCATCAGGGTCATGTGACTACAGAAGAGCATCAGGGTCATGTGACTACAGAAGAGCTTTTCGGTCATGTGACTACAGAAGAGCTTCAGGGTCACGTGACTACAGAAGAGCTTTAGGGTCACGTGACTACAGAAGAGCTTTAGGATCACGTGACTACAGAAGAGCTTTAGGATCACGTGACTACAGAAGAGCTTTAGGGTCACGTGACTACAGAAGAGCATCAGGGTCACGTGACTACAGAAGAGCTTTAGGGTCATGTGACTACAGCTTTAGGGTCATGTGACTACAGAAGAGCTTTAGGGTCAGGTGACTACAGAAGAGCTTTAGGGTCACGTTACTACAGAAGAGCTTCAGGGTCACGTGACTACAGAAGAGCATCAGGGTCATGTGACTACAGAAGAGCTTTAGGGTCACGTGACTACAGAAGCATCAGGGTCATGTGACTACAGAAGAGCTTTACGGTCATGTGACTACAGAAGAGCATCAGGGTCACGTGACTACAGAAGAGCTTTAGGGTCACGTGACTACAGAAGAGCTTTAGGGTCACGTGACTACAGAAGAGCTTCAGGGTCACGTGACTACAGAAGAGCTTTAGGGTCACGTGACTACAGAAGAGCTTTAGGGTCACGTGACTACAGAAGAGCTTTAGGGTCACGTGACTACAGAGTGCATCAGGGTCACGTGACTACAGAAGAGCATCAGGGTCACGTGACGACAGAAGAGCTTCAGGGTCATGTGACTACAGAAGAGCATCAGGGTCATGTGACTACAGAAGAGCTTTAGGGTCATGTGACTACAGAAGAGCATCAGGGTCATGTGACTACAGAAGAGCTTTAGGGTCATGTGACTACAGAAGAGCATCAGGGTCATGTGACTACAGAAGAGCATCAGGGTCATGTGACTACAGAAGAGCTTTAGAGTCATGTGACTACAGAAGAGCTTTAGGGCCATGTGACTACAGAAGAGCTTTAGGGTCATGTGACTACAGAAGAGCTTCAGGTCATGTGACTACAGAAGAGCTTTAGGGTCACGTGACTACAGAAGAGCTTTAGGGTCATGTGACTACAGAAGAGCTTCAGGGTCACGTGACTATAGAAGAGCTTCAGGGTCATGTGACTACAGAAGAGCTTTAGGGTCATGTGACTACAGAAGAGCTTTAGGGTCATGTGACTACAGAAGAGCTTTAGGGCCATGTGACTACAGAAGAGCTTTAGGGTCATGTGACTACAGAAGAGCTTCAGGGTCATGTGACTACAGAAGAGCTTCAGGGTCATGTGACTACAGAAGAGCTTCAGGGTCATATGACTACAGAAGAGCTTTAGGGTCATGTGACTACAGAAGAGCTTTAGGGTCATGTGACTACAGAAGAGCTTCAGGGTCATGTGACTACAGAAGAGCTTCAGGGTCATGTGACTACAGAAGAGCTTCAGGGTCATGTGACTACAGAAGAGCATCAGGGTCATGTGTGTGTGTGTGTCTGTCTATGTCTGTCTGTGTCTGTGTGTGTGTGTCTGTGTGTGTGTGTCTGTCTGTCTGTGTGTGTCTGTGTGTGTGTGTGTGTGTGTCTGTCTGTCTGTCTGTCTGTCTGTGTCTGTGTGTGTGTGTGTGTGTCTGTCTGTCTGTCTGTGTCTGTGTGTGTTGTTTTTCTGACATTAGAAAGACTGATTCTTATTATTACAGTATAAGATTATTGTGCTCATTTTATGTTGCTATGACTTTGGAATAAATAGACAAAATCACCAATCCCACGGTTTGATGGGTTGGAAACGAAGGGAAAAGTCACAGAAGAAAGTTTTAGCCTGCAACACAGAGAGCTTGGTCAGGTGCAGACCCTGGAAGAATACAAAGAGGTAGTCAGAACAGGACATCGCTCCGGCATTGAGGCGTATGTGAGCTTCGCTCCCACGCATAGCTGGGAATCAGTATGATGAAGGATTCCACTTTTTCTGTAGGAGACTTTAGCGAAAACAAATGACTAGGATAGAGACAGAGTAGGGAGGGACAGAGTAGGGAGGGACAGAGTAGGGAGAGACAGAGTAGGGAGGGACAGAGTAGGGAGGGACAGAGTAGGGAGGGACAGAGTAGGGAGAGACAGAGTAGGAGAGACAGAGTAGGGAGAGACAGAGTAGGGAGGGACAGAGTAGGGAGGGACAGAGTAGGGAGGGACAGAGTAGGGGGGACAGAGTAGGGAGGGACTTCGCCGGCCGGCCGAATGCTGATTGGAAGGTCGTGTTGCCAAGAGACTTTGTCTGAGTCTGTGCACCAACAAGAGAGAGCCAAAGTCTAAACCAAGGTTACTCTCCAACTGGTCTCAACCAATCATAAATGTACGGGCAACGCCCTGTGTAATAAACAGTATTGTTGCACGAGGTTCGGGGCTCTTTCCGGAAATAGACCAACAGATTACAGCTCTGCTGCCTGAGATTTCTGTGACCGGACGGAGTCCTTGGCCAAGTGAATATATATCTTTTGCTCTCTTATAATAAATAGTTAACTTAGAAGTTGTTTGTCTTTCCTGGAATTTTGAACACAACAACATCAACTCGGTAACTCAAGCCAGGGTTTCTCTGTCTGGCTGAGTGCACGTTCACATGAAAGGGGCGGGCTAGCAACATTTGACCAATCACAAACATGGAGAAGCGTACTGACAGCGCAGCGTCAGACTTCCTGAATGAAAAGTCAACTATAATATTAGAAAAATATGAAGAAGTTAAACTTGAAACATCCATGACTTAAACACTTGATCCAGGATCAAAGCCACATAGCTGCACCTGCGAGGTGAATACAGCTGGTAACAGAACAAGTGTTTGAATGCGTCCATTAACAGGTTTATGATATCACTGCCCCGTCTAAGACACGAGTGGATCTAGACTTTAATTACATTTGACTCGAGTGTTTCGTCACTTAAAGGGCCCATGTCATGGCCATTTCCACTGATCATAACTCCATTGTTGAGGTCTACTAAAATAGATTTATACTGTGCATTTTTCCAAACTCACATTGGTTTCTCATACAGCATCTCTGTAAAGTGTGTGTATTCAGCAGTATTCACTCTCTCCCACTAAACGGCTCGTTGCAGCTCTTGCCCCCCCCTCCCTGTGAGCACAGTGTGCTCTGATTGGTCGGGACGTTGTGAATCGCGCTGAGCTCCGTGGAGGTGTGGTTTCCTTGTTTAGCGATACACAGCGAAACACAGCCAAACTCATCCTGAGCACACACAAACTCACAGCCGAAGTAAAGACAATAAGTGTGGCTTGATATTGAGTCAGAAAAAGGTTGATAAACGCTGTGAGAATGGGTCTGCAGAGAGAATTTCAGAGAGATCCCAACTGTCTGTTATCAGCCTGCAGCCAGGGAGGAGAAATCAGCAGAGCTGCCTGCACTGAGTGTGTGTGTGAGGAAGTCCGTGGATTGGTCAATTTGGACCAATCAGTATAGGCTTAACGTAACGGCTCCGCGACGTAACGTAACGGCTCCACGGATTGGTCCATTTGGTTCCGGGTACGAGCTGACGTCAGCTCGTACCCGGAACCAAACGGACCAATCCGTGGAGCAAAGAAAGAAACTGAGAAATCTCCAACGGAGGAATTTTCTATGTTAGAGTTTTACTCGCTACAGGGTGCACTTTGAGGGTTTGTGACTCTGCAGACCGTTTACATGCATAAAAACCTACATAACACACAAGGTGACGGGTAATAACCAGAAAAGCATGACACGTCCACGTCGCACGTCCTAAAAAATATATTTAAAAAAAAAAAAATTATTAAAAAGAAAATATTTTAAAAAATTGCACGTGCTGCGATGTGAATATCGCGCATGAGCATATCGCGATTATCGTCACTACACGATATATCGTGCAGCACTAATACATTATGATGTGATATGAATGATAATGGGACACATCGACGTCTGCACTCACAGTGCCGCGGACTGTACGTAATGTTACTTTGATACGGTTACTTATGTTGTGGCAGATGTTTAAAGGGGACCTATCATGCTATATTTAAATAATATATAAGGTATATATATATATATAAGGTATATTAATACGTTTTAATTTTCAAAATACGAAACAGATCATGCATTTTAGCCATGCCTCATTTTGCCTCACTCCAGCTCTGTCTTTGCAAGGTCTGATTCAGCTGACCACGCCCCCATGCGGAAGGGGGCGTGACACGGCCCCGGCACGAGCGTCATGTTATCATGCTTGCTGTGATTACGAGTGGAGAGTCAACATGGCCCAACCTCTCATTCCCCTGATTGGTGGAGAGTTGACCAATCAGGCGGAGTGCACCTACATTACGTCAAAAAGGTGCAAATAAAAAATCCACCCGTATCAAATCCGTTGCAGCCCCGTTTTTAGAGATTTGGGTATGGAGGAAAAGAGAGAGGGTTGTGTTTTCTGACACTTTGTGAGTTCCCTGGAACACCGGGGACACATATGTATGTATAAAAGACATCACAAAGTGCATTTTGCATGATAGGTCCCCTTTAAGTAAGCTTTCTTAACGCTAATGTTATAATAGTCAGATTGCTCTGAAGATGGGAGGTGATATTCTATTCATGTTCACGTTCACACAGTCTGTGATTTTTGCCGGCCGTCTTTCCTGCAACGGCAGTTTCTCTGTGTTTCCTTTGTCCTGTAATATGACTTGATCGCTTTAAACTCCGCACACTGAGCTCTGATTGGTCAGCAGGCGGTGCTTTCACTGACTTGATCTCTTATCCTGCAACCTAACCTGCTCCGGACCAGGTTAGCCGCTCAGCATAAGTTACCATGGAGATCTAGCCCGCTAAGAAGAGAACCAGCGTCGTAGGACCGGAAACCCTGAGTTAACCCTGAAGTTAGCTCGCTAAGAGAAACTCAGGCTTCGTAGTACAGGCCTCTGGTGTGTATGTGTGTATGTGTGTGTGTGTGTGTGTGTGTGTGTGTGTGTGTGTGTGTGTGTGTGTGTGTGTGTGTGAGTGAGTGCAGAGGTGTGTGTGTGTGTGTGTGTGTGTGTGTGTGTGTGTGTGTGTGTGTGTTGTGAGCAGCTCTGTGTGTGTGTGTGGATTTGTGTGCGTGCGTGTGCGTGTGTGTGCGTGTGTAGGAGTGTGTGTGTGTGTGTGAGCGGATTTGTGGGAGTGAGTGTGTGTGTGTGCTAGAGTGTGTGTGTGTACCTGTCCTTGGCCAGCGTGCTCAGGCCTTGCAGCAGTATGGGGACCACGGTCTGGTCCAGGTAGGCTCTGGTCGGCAGCGCCTGCAGGTCCACCTTCTGCTTCTTCTCCGGACCTTTCTCGTTCTCCACCGCCCGCTGAGGACCAGAGCATTCAGATATCACACATTTAAAACACACAAGGGACATCTTTAGTGAGTGTGTGTGTGTGTGTATATATATATATATATATATATATATATATATATATGTGTGTGTGTGAGAGTGAGTGAGTGAGTGAGTGAGTGAGTGAGTGAGTGAGTGAGTGAGTGTGTGGCTGCGTCTCAGGTCGGTTAAATGGAATCCTTGCGTCCCTCACTTGCGTCGTGTCCCTGCGTCCCTCCCACCAGGGAAGCATGGAGAGACGCAACGAAACCACGAGAAGCAGGGAAATGAGTTTTCAGAGCAATGGGACGTCCTTTCCTCCGGAGCGTCACGTGAAGCGACGTCCGTTTGTGATGACGCCGCACAGCTGATGTCTGACAGCAGCTCTGTCCCCGTTGTTTTCACAAACACGCCCGCCTCTGTTAGTACACATTTACTGACATAAACATGTGTATCATCTGTTGTAGACCCAAATAAATAAAATAAGTACTCATTCTCAAAAAAGATAAACGCCATTCTTAAAATGTATAAACGAAAAAAGCGATCATGAAAATGTTTCATGTAGGGAGGCGTGTGGCGCAGTGGATAGAGCGTTGGTGTTGGGATCAGGTTCAAACCCCACTGCAGTCAGCATGTCGTTGTGTCCCTGAGACACTTCACCCCAAAGTGCTCCTGTGGGGATTGCCCACAGTATTGAGTATGTAAGTCGCTTTGGATAAAAGCGTCTAACAAGTAATGTAATGTAATGTTTCCAATAAATGAATAAAATGATTTATGTCCACTTTGTTGTTCAGATAAATCACATATTTGTAACTAAATGATACATTAATTGAAACAAAACACAGTATAAACTGAGGAGTGAGTCCCGTGAGTTTCAAGTGTTTTCTTCACTCCGCTGGGAAACTGCTCTCATGTCAAGAAGCATCAGATCAGTGCATGCACTGCATCGTCCAATCAGTGAGCGATACACAGTAAGGGGGCGGAGCGAGTGGCTGAGGATTTCACCGGAGGATGGTCTGGTGGTTCCTCGGTTATCGCTCCACGGCAGAAATAAGCGCCATGGGACGCTACTCAAGATGGCGCAGACAAATCAACTTCCGGTGATACCGAGGACCGAGGAAATGAGAGTGAGTGAGTGAGTGAGTGAGTGAGTGAGTGAGTGAGTGAGTGAGTGAGTGTGTGTGTGAGTGTGTGAGTGTGTGAGTGTGTGTTACCTGGATGTTTTCCGTCAGGCCGTACTCTGCGTGAGGGTTCTCAGAGACCTGCAGGAGGAGTTACTTTAATGATTATAGTTCATAATCAGACTGAATCTAAATGTAACCTGAAGGATAGTCACATGTGGCCTGCGGACGTATTACAGGCTTATTGGCTTTATTAATGGAGGAAGAGAAGGACGAGGTATCCCGGGAAGAAACTCTCAATTTCTGAGATTAAAGTCGCACTCTCAGGAGAAACAGTTTGGGATATTTTGTCAAATTAAAGGTTTACATTTTACAGGTTTTTTGGATATACTGATATTAAAGTTGTACAGAAAACCACCCTGAGAACACCTGTTTGTCTGGTAACAGACAACATGTCTTCACTTTAGTTATTTAGGTTATCCAACCGTATAAAGAGATCTCTTTTTCTAGCAAAAAGGGGAAAATAATGACCTCCCATCTCAAAAGGTCCGTGTTTCTTTACACCTATTCATTGGGATTTCTTACGGTTTCTCTCATTATGTCTGAGTTTTCTGATCATTGATAATGAGATAATCCGACCATTTGTATCTCAGTGTTTCCCTGATGACACCCCGTCTCCCAGCTCTGTAAATATATTTCTCATGGTCGCTAAAACTCTGGTGTTCTCTTCATAAACCTGAGTGTGTGACTGCAGCAAGATATCACATCATCAGCTGTTTCACACATATCAATATCATACAGTACAGTATTGTGTACAGGGTGCAGTGTGTGTGTGTGTGTGTGTGTGTGTGTGTGTGTGTGTGTGTGTGTGAGTGTGTCTCTGTGTGAGTGAGTGTGAGTGTGAGTGAGTGTGTGTGTGTGTGTGTGTGTGTGTGTGTGTGTGGTGTGTGTGTGTGTGTGTGTGTGTGTGTGTGTGTGTGTGTGTGTGTGTGTTACCCACAGGAGTGTGTCCCTCCATCGACTGATCTGCGTCTGTGTGATCTGAAAGGAGAGAGAGAGAGAACAGAAGCCGTTGGAACATGTTCTCACAGTTTAGTCTTTATTATTATTATTCAGCAGTTTTGTGTAAAGGCATACATTTAGTGAGAGACTCAGACTCCCAGAATGCCTTGCAGTATACAGTATGAACCTCATATGTCAGCATCTCTTCTGATGTATTTTTATTATGCTTCTTGTTCAATAAAGACTTAATCATTAAAATGACCGTGACATGTACAGCCGGTCTTTATTCTGGAGTCACTTCATCATGAGATAATACCTATAGATGTCTGCTATAACAGTAAACTAAGAACACTATTAAAGCTACTTCATATTTTAAAATACAAATATGATACACAAAGGATAGACACGTGCCATGTCTGTTTGTTTATTACCGTGTGTGTTTGTAACGGAAAGTGTTTCTGCTTTTTAACCGGCGGTAAATTAGCTTAGCATCGCATTAGCTCTCCGTGATTTCTTAATAAAACCTCATTAAACAAGTGAACAAGAACCGTGTGATTCAGCCCGAGCCTCTGACACAGGACATCTAACCGGGAAACGGGCAGAAAACAAACACACATACATAAGGAACTCTGAAACACTCCATCAATGGAAACAAAAAACTCACCGTCCGACATGTTTGTTGTGGATCTGAACGTAAGTGACGTGGTGACGTCGATTCTGTTCAATGGTTACGTAAGTGACGTCGTTTCTGTCTAATGATTACGTAAAAAAGATAAAAGCACGGAACCATTGTGGGATATTATTTTTAAATAATTAATATAATAAAACAAACCAAATATTTTCCACGTTCTTTTGTTGTGTGAATGTGTTTTTTGTTTTCTAACTTTTGTCTAAATTAGTTCTATTTGTTTTGTTCCCAACGCCGTATGTGTTTCCGGTTTGTGTACTTCAAAATAAAAGCACGGAACCACGATTCATAAATGTTTTCAAATGTGTTTAAACATTTTTATTTGTTCCAAGTACTTGTTTAAATGTGTTGTACATTATTTACATTTGTGTTTTAATTAGTTTTGTTTATTTGTTCTTATAATTGTTGTTCCTCACGTCGTACCTGTTTCCGGTTTGTGTACGTCCTTCAAATTAAAAGCACGGAACCATGACTCACACTTGAATAATAAGTCAAATAAAACAAACAAAAGATTCTATATGTTCTATTTCTTTTGTTTAAATGTGTTTTTGTTTTAACTCTTTGTTTAAATTAGTACCATTTTTTATCTGTTCTATTTTTTGTCCCTAACGCCGTCCGTGTTTCCGGTTTGTGTAGATACTACAAAATAAAAGCACAAAGCTATGATTTAAAGGGGACCTATCATGCAAAATGCACTTTCTGATGTCTTTCATACATAAATATGTGTCCCCGGTGCGTCGGGGAACACACGCAGTGTCAGAAAATAAGACCCTCTCTCTTTTCCTCTGTACCACATCTCTAAAAAACGGGGGTACAACGAGCGGATACAGATTTGCTGCCGATATGACGTCAAATCGGCGGCGGACCCAAAGAGAGTTGCTATCAGAAACAATGCCTGACGTGTTTTGGACGTAATCTCGTCTTTGTTTTTATTAGCAAGCCTCGCTAACACTCAGAGATAACATGTGAGAGCACATGTGTTTAAAAAGCAGGAAATAAAAAGGAACTCACCTTGTGATAAACCTGCAAGAGAAAAAGCCTTTGAGCTCCATACTGTTTCAGAAATAATCCTTGATGTGGTTTAGAACAGGATGGCGTTTATCACAGCAGAATTTAACTTTATCTCCGGTAGAATTCTGATCAGGCATTAGCTCCGCCTCCTCTTTTATTTTTTCAAGCTAAGGACCCTAAATCCTTGTTTCTCTAACAGCTGGAATAGAGGGGTATGAGGGATTTCTAAAATGCATGATCTTTTTGAATTTGAGCAAAACATTTCATAGACATGTTTTTATATATTTGTATATATCTGAGACCCATAATAAATGCCTACAAATAGCATGATAGGAGACCCTAAACAATAAATGTTTTACTCTATTGAATTACTCCGTGAAATATTGAATGTTAAGCAGATAATAAAAAGACCCAATCACCCACATGTAATCAGACACGGGAGAACTGAGATGTTGTTTTTTAAATCATGGAAATGTTGTATTGTTCTTTTATTAGTGACACAGTCTGTAAAAGGTTTATTTAAAATATAATATTTGTACAAAAGAAGCAGAGCAGGTGTTTTTAGAAATATAAAATAAGCATAAAACATACACATTCAAAATCCCTTTAAAAACAGGAAGATTCATCTGATGGAAATATTCACAGGTTTGACAGATTCCTGCTGTAAGTTACACAGTCGATCAATTGATCAGTTGATCAGTGGATCAGTGGGTCAGTGGATCAGTGGATCAGTCGGTCAGTGGATCAGTTGATCAGTGGATCAGTGGATCAGTGGATCAGTGGATCAGTCGGTCAGTGGATCAGTGGATCAGTCGGTCAGTGGATCAGTTGATCTGTTGGTCAGTGGATCAGTGGATCAGTGGATCAGTGGGTCAGTGGATCAGTGGATCAGTGGATCAGTGGATCAGTCGGTCAGTGGATCAGTTGATCTGTTGGTCAGTCGGTCAGTGGATCAGTGGATCTGTTGGTCAGTCGGTCAGTGGATCAGTCGGTCAGTGGATCAGTCGGTCTGTTGGTCAGTGGATCAGTGGATCAGTGGATCAGTCGGTCAGTGGATCAGTTGATCTGTTGGTCAGTCGGTCAGTGGATCAGTGGATCTGTGGATCAGTTGATCAGTGGGTCAGTGGATCAGTGGATCAGTGGATCAGTCGGTCAGTGGATCAATTGATCTGTTGGTCAGTCGGTCAGTGGATCAGTGGATCTGTTGGTCAGTCGGTCAGTGGATCAGTCGGTCAGTGGATCAGTGGATCTGTTGGTCAGTCGGTCAGTGGATCAGTCGGTCAGTGGATCAGTGGATCTGTTGGTCAGTCGGTCAGTGGATCAGTCGGTCAGTGGATCAGTCGGTCTGTTGGTCAGTCGGTCAGTGGATCAGTGGATCATTCGGTCAGTGGATCAGTTGATCTGTTCGTCAGTCGGTCAGTGGATCAGTGGATCAGTTGATCTGTTGGTCAGTCGGTCAGTGGATCAGTGGATCAGTCGATCAGTGTCTGCAGGGTTTCTTTATGTATTGAATATCATGTAAAATATCAATAAAAACGTCACATATTACACTTTATTATTGCAGCAAGTGAAGAAGGTAAATCTATAAAAGTATAGCATGTGAGTTATTATATATTGTTGAGACTAAAGCTGTAGATGCAACAGGAGAAACACACGTATTGTTCAATATTTAACAAGATAGTACAGAATAAAGATGATTTAAATGAAAGGGATTCATTCAAATGTGAAATGTTTGAAAATATATTTCTATAAAGTTTACAACACCTTTGTTATTTATTAGGAGATTAAGAGACAAATAGATGATTCAGTCTGAAAGAATACGAGATGTGGAGACGACACAATGCAGTATATTTAATAATGACTAACATTAAGGTAATGAGCTGCTCAGAGGAGGAAGGGGATGATCGCTCTCCTGCAGCGAGGGTAGTCCTCAAACCTCTTCAGGTAATCTCTGCAAACACATTCACATAAGTCAAAATACACAAGTAAACAAATAAAACACAACAATAAGTCATCAGTTATATCACCAGTACGTGTACGTGTGTTACTGGTATTAAACCAGTACCTAGTATTAAACCAGTACCTGGTATTGAAGCAGTACCTGGTATTGAAGCAGTACCTAGTATTAAACCAGTACCTGGTATTAAACCAGTACCTGGTATTGAACCAGTACCTAGTATTAAACCAGTACCTGGTATTGAAGCAGTACCTGGTATTGAAGCAGTACCTGGTATTAAACCAGTACCTGGTATTGAAGCAGTACCTAGTATTAAACCAGTACCTGGTATTGAAGCAGTACCTGGTATTGAAGCAGTACCTGGTATTGAAGCAGTACCTAGTATTAAACCAGTACCTGGTATTGAAGCAGTACCTGGTATTGAAGCAGTACCTGGTATTGAAGCAGTACCTAGTATTAAACCAGTACCTGGTATTGAAGCAGTACCTAGTATTAAACCAGTACCTGGTATTGAAGCAGTACCTGGTATTGAAGCAGTACCTATATTAAACCAGTACCTGGTATTGAAGCACTACCTGGTATTGAACCAGTACCTGGTATTGAAGCAGTACCTGGTATTAAACCAGTACCTGGTATTGAAGCAGTACCTAGTATTAAACCAGTACCTGGTATTGAAGCAGTACCTGGCATTGAAGCAGTACCTGGTATTGAACCAGTACCTGGTATTGAAGCAGTACCTGGTATTGAACAAGTACCTGGTATTAAACCAGTACCTGGTATTAAGCAGTACCTGGTATTGAACCAGTACCTGGTATTGAAGCAGTACCTAGTATTAAACCAGTACCTGGTATTGAAGCAGTACCTGGCATTGAAGCAGTACCTGGTATTGAACCAGTACCTGGTATTGAAGCAGTACCTGGTGTTAAACAGTACCTGGTGTTGAACCAGTACCTGGTATTGAAGCAGTACCTGGTATTGAACCAGTACCTGGTATTGAAGCAGTACCTGGTATTGAACCAGTACCTGGTATTGAAGCAGTACCTGGTGTTAAACCAGTACCTGGTATTGAAGCAGTACCTGGTATTGAAGCAGTACCTGGTGTTAAACCAGTACCTGGTGTTGAACCAGTACCTGGTATTGAAGCAGAACCTGGTATTGAACCAGTACCTGGTATTGAAGCAGTACCTGGTATTGAAGCAGTACCTAGTATTAAACCAGTACCTGGTATTGAAGCAGTACCTGGTATTGAAGCAGTACCTGGTATAAACCAGTACCTGGTATTGAAGCAGTACCTGGTGTTAAACCAGTACCTGGTGTTGAACCAGTACCTGGTATTGAAGCAGTACCTGGTATTGAAGCAGTACCTAGTATTAAACCAGTACCTGGTATTGAAGCAGTACCTGGTGTTAACCAGTACCTGGTGTTGAACGAGTACCTGGTATTGAAGCAGTACCTGGTATTAAACCAGTACCTGGTGTTGAACACCAGTACCTGGTATTGAACCAGTACCTGGTATTTAAGCAGTACCTGGTATTAAACCAGTACCTGGTATTGAAGCAGTACCTAGTATTAAACCAGTACCTGGTATTGAAGCAGTACCTGTATTAAACCAGTACCTGGTATTGAAGCAGTACCTGGTGTTAAACCAGTACCTGGTGTTGAACCAGTACCTGGTATTGAACCAGTACCTGGTATTGAAGCAGTACCTGGTATTAAACCAGTACCTGGTATTGAAGCAGTGCCTAGTATTAAACCAGTACATGGTATTGAAGCAGTACCTGGTATTGAAGCAGTACCTGGTGTTAAACCAGTACCTGGTGTTGAACCAGTACCTGGTATTGAAGCAGTACCTATTATTAAACCAGTACCTGGTATTGAAGCAGTACCTGGTATTGAAGCAGTACCTGGTATTAAACCAGTACCTGGTATTGAAGCAGTACCTAGTATTAAACCAGTAACCTGGTATTGAAGCAGTACCTGGTATTAAACCAGTACCTGGTATTGAACCAGTACCTGGTATTGAAGCAGTACCTGGTATTGAAGCAGTACCTGGTATTGAACCAGTAGCTGGTATTCAACCAGTACCTGGTATGAAGCAGTACCTGGTGTTAAACCAGTACCTGGTATTGAAGCAGTACCTGGTGTTAAACCAGTACCTGGTATTGAAGCAGTACCTGTATTGAAGCAGTACCTGGTGTTGAACCAGTACCTGGTATTGAACCAGTACCTGGTATTGAAGCAGTACCTGGTATTAAACCAGTACCTGGTATTGAAGCAGTACCTAGTATTGAACCAGTACCTGGTGTTGAAGCAGTACCTGGTATTGAAGCAGTACCTGGTATTGAAGCAGTACCTGGTATTGAAGCAGTACCTAGTATTGAACCAGTACCTGGTGTTGAAGCAGTACCTGGTATGAAGCAGTACCTAGTATTGAACCAGTACCTGGTGTTGAAGCAGTACCTGGTATTGAACCAGTACCTGGTATTGAAGCAGTACCTGGTATGAACCAGTACCTAGTATTGAACCAGTACTGGTATTGAACCAGTATGGTATTGAAGCAGTACCTAGTATTGAACCAGTACCTGGTATTGAAGCAGTACCTGGTATTAAACCAGTACCTGGTATTGAAGCAGTACCTGGTATTAAACCAGTACCTGGTATTGAAGCAGTACCTGGTATTAAACTAGTACCTAGTATTGAAGCAGTACCTGGTATTAAACCAGTACCTGGTATTGAAGCAGTACCTGGTATTGAAGCAGTACCTGGTATTGAAGCAGTACCTAGTATCGAACCAGTATCTGGTATTGAACCAGTACCTGGTATTGAAGCAGTACCTGGTATTAAACCAGTACCTGGTATTGAAGCAGTACCTGGTATTAAACCAGTACCTGGTATTGAAGCAGTACCTGGTATTAAACCAGTACCTAGTATTGAAGCAGTACCTGGTATTAAACCAGTACCTGGTATTGAAGCAGTACCTGGTATTAAACCAGTACCTGGTATTGAAGCAGTACCTGGTATTGAAGCAGTACCTGAAGCAGTACCTGGTATTGAAGCAGTACCTGGTATTGAAGCAGTACCTGGTATTGAACCAGTACCTGGTATTGAAGCAGTACCTGGTATTGAAGCAGTACCTGGTATTGAACCAGTACCTGGTATTGAAGCAGTACCTGGTATTGAAGCAGTACCTGGTATTGAAGCAGTACCTAGTATTGAACCAGTACCTGGTATTGAAGCAGTACCTGGTATTGAACCAGTACCTGGTGTTGAAGCAGTACCTGGTATTGAAGCAGTACCTGGTATTGAAGCAGTACTAGTATTGAACCAGTACCTGGTGTTGAAGCAGTACCTGGTATTGAAAGCACAGTACCTAGTATTGAACCAGTACTGGTATTGAACCATTAGTACTGGTATTGAAGCAGTACCTGGTATTGAACCAGTACCTGGTATTGAAGCAGTACCTGGTATTGAACCAGTACCTGGTATTGAAGCAGTACCTGGTATTGAACCAGTACCTAGTATTGAACCAGTACCTGGTATTGAAGCAGTACCTGGTATTGAACCAGTACCTGGTATTGAAGCAGTACCTGGTATTAAACCAGTACCTGGTATTGAAGCAGTACCTGGTATTAAACCAGTACCTGGTATTGAAGCAGTACTGGTATTAAACTAGTACCTAGTATTGAAGCAGTACGTATTAAACCAGTACCTGGTATTGAAGCAGTACCTGGTATTGAAGCAGTACCTAGTATTGAACCAGTATCTGGTATTGAACCAGTACCGTATTGAAGCAGTACCTGGTATTAAACCAGTACCTGGTATTGAAGCAGTACCTGGTATTAAACCAGTACCTGGTATTGAAGCAGTACCTGGTATTAAACCAGTACCTGGTATTGAAGCAGTACCTGGAATTGAAGCAGTACCTGGTATTGAAGCAGTACCTGAAGCAGTACCTGGTATTGAAGCAGTACCTGGTATTGAAGCAGTACCTGGTATTGAACCAGTACCTGGTATTGAAGCAGTACCTGGTCTTAAACCAGTACCTGGTATTGAAGCAGTACCTGGTATTGAAGCAGTACCTGTATTGAAGCAGTACCTGGTATTGAACCAGTACCTGGTATTGAAGCAGTACCTGGTATTGAAGCAGTACCTGGTATTAAACCAGTACCTGGTATTGAAGCAGTACCTGAATTAAACCAGTACCTGGTATTGAAGCAGTACCTGAAGCAGTACCTGGTATTGAACCAGTACCTGGTATTGAAGCAGTACCTGGTATTGAAGCAGTACCTGGTATTAAACCAGTACCTGGTATTGAAGCAGTACCTGGTATTGAAGCAGTACCTGGTATTGAAGCAGTACCTGGTATTAAACCAGTACCTGGTATTGAAGCAGTACCTGGAATTAACCAGTACCTGGTATTGAAGCAGTACCTGAAGCAGTACCTGGTATTGAACCAGTACCTGGTATTGAAGCAGTACCTGGTATTGAAGCAGTACCTGGTATTGAACCAGTACCTGGTATTGAAGCAGTACCTGGTATTGAACCAGTACCTGGTATTGAAGCAGTACCTGGTATTGAACAGTACCTGGTATTGAAGCAGTACCTGGTATTAAACCAGTACCTAGGTTAAACCAGTACCTGGTATATTGAAACCAGTACCTGTGGTGCTATTGAAGCAGTACCTGGTATTGAAAGCAGTACCTGGTATTAAACCAGTACCTGGTATATTGAAACCAGTACCTGTGGTGCTGGTATTGAAGCAGTACCTGTGGTGCTGGCAGGCCCGGGGCCCGATGGAGCAGACGGGTGAAGAAGGCGAAGGCGAAGGCGGGGAAGGACCCGGCGGCGACGGCGAACCCGATCATTCCAGGATCTCCCCGAGGAAGTTAGCGCCGGAGACGAACTCAAACAGACCACCTGACAGGGAACAGAGTTAGAGACACACCTGAACCATCAGAGTTAGAGACTGAACCATCAGAGTTAGAGACACACCTGAACCATCAGAGTTAGAGACTGAACCATCAGAGTTAGAGACACACCTGAACCATCAGAGTTAGAGACTGAACCATCAGAGTTAGAGACCACCTGAACCATCAGAGTTAGACACACACCTGAACCATCAGAGAGAGGAGTTTCTGAATCTGGTTCTGGTTTTGATTCTGATTCTGATCTGATCCTGGGTTCTGGTTCTGGTTTTAGTTCTGGCTCTCATTCGGATTCTGGTTCTTATTGTGGTTTTGGTTTGGTTCTGGTACTGGCTCTGATTCTGATTCTGGTTGTGGTTCTGATCCTGGTTCCGACTCTGGTTCTAATTCAGATTCTGGTTCTGGTTCTTATTGTGGTTTTGGTTCTGGTTCTGGTTCTGATTCTGGTTCTGATCCTGGTTCTGACTCTGGTTCTGGTTCTGGTTCTGATTCAGATTCTGACCGCGGGGGATCCGGTACACCGATCTCTCGGGTCTCCGTTTCCGCAGGATGTCGTCGCTGTGGATGTTGATGATCATCCCGAACAGGAAGAGAAGGAAACCTTCAGAATAAAAGACACAACAAGTTCAACATAATGTAATATCCAGGAGCCACATTTAAGGTGTATGTGTTTCTATTTATGACGTGGTATTTTCTACGTATTATTGGTGGTGTGCGTGCTCTGGGTTAGTGGTTGTTGAACCTGGCTCACCTGCTCATTGTTGTTCTGTATGGAAAGAGAGGCGGAGCCAAACCTTCTGTGGACGCACATTTATACTGAAATCCTGCAACATTTTCCCACCGCAATATCCTTAACCATCAGTGGCATCGTTATCGCACTTAAGGTTATCGGCACCTCGATATATTGTATTTTTTGCTTGTTTATTCCTGCAATAAATGGTCAAACGAAACAGAAAGAGTGGAGCGATGGTTTGAGCATTTCAAAGTTGTTTATCTTCCTGTATTAAGACCCTCGCGGACGCTTTAATTGGACTGACTATAGCATCCAGTGAGCGGCAGAACTCTGGAGAGAAGGCCTTGTTGAGGCCAGAGGTCAGAGGAGACTGGCCAGACTGGTTCAAGATGATAGAAAGGCAACAATAACCCAAATAACCACTGTTAAAGAAGACCATCTATGAACCACAACCTGAAGCAGATGGGCTACCGCAGCAGGAGACCCCCCGGGTACCCCTCCTGTCAGATAGGAACAGGAAACTGAGGCTACAGCAGCAGGAGACCCCGGGTACCCCTCCTGTCAGATAGGAACAGGAAACAGAGGCTACAGCAGCAGGAGACCCCCCGGGTACCCCTCCTGTCAGATAGGAACAGGAAACTGAGGCTACAGAAGCAGGAGACCCCCGGGTACCCCTCCTGTCAGATAGGAACAGGAAACTGAGGCTACACAGCAGGAGACCCCCGGGTACCCCTCCTGTCAGATAGGAACAGGAAACTGAGGCTACAGCAGCAGGAGACCCCCCGGGTACCCCTCCTGTCAGATAGGAAGAGGAAACTGAGGCTACAGCAGCAGAAGACCCCCCGGGTACCCCTCCTGTCAGATAGGAACAGGAAACTGAGGCTACAGCAGCAGAGACCCCCGGGTACCCCTCCTGTCAGCTAGGAACAGGAAACTGAGGCTACAGCAGCGAGACCCCCGGGTACCCTCCTGTCAGATAGGAACGGAAACTGAGGCTACAGCAGCAGAAGACCCCGGGTACCCCTCCTGTCAGATAGGAACAGGAAACTGAGGCTACAGCAGCAGAGACCCCGGGTACCCTCCTGTCAGATAGGAACAGGAAACTGAGGCTACAGCAGCAGGAGACCCGGGTACCCCTCCTGTCAGATAGGAACAGGAAACTGAGGCTACAGCAGCAGGAGACCCCCCGGGTACCCCTCCTGTCAGATAGGAACAGGAAACTGAGGCTACAGCAGCAGGAGACCCCGGGTACCCCTCCTGTCAGATAGGAACAGGAAACTGAGGCTACAGCAGCAGGAGACCCCCGGGTACCCCTCCTGTCAGATAGGAACAGGAAACTGAGGCTACAGCAGAGGAGACTCCCGGGTACCCCTCCTGTCAGATAGGAACAGGAAACTGAGGCTACAGCAGCAGGAGACCCCCGGGTACCCTCCTGTCAGATAGGAACCAGGAAACTGAGGCTACAGCAGCAGAGACCCGGGTACCCCTCCTGTCAGCTAGGAACAGGAAACTGAGGCTACAGCAGCAGGAGACCCCGGGTACCCCTCCTGTCAGATAGGAACAGGAAACTGAGGCTACAGCAGCAGGAGACCCCCCGGGTACCCCTCCTGTCAGATGAACAGGAAACTGAGGCTACAGCAGCAGGAGACCCCCCGGGTACCCTCCTGTCAGATAGGAACAGGAAACTGAGGCTACAGCAGCAGGAGACCCCGGGTACCCCTCCTGTCAGATAGGAACAGGAAACTGAGGCTACAGCAGCAGGAGACCCGGGTACCCCTCCTGTCAGATAGGAACAGGAAACTGAGGCTACAGCAGCAGAGACCCCGGGTACCCCTCTGTCAGATAGGAACAGGAAACTGAGGCTACAGCA
>JAAKFY010000010.1:100566-130566 GCA_011823955.1 Dissostichus mawsoni
AGTAAATTCAGATTGAACATAGTAAAAAATGTAAATTATAAACACAATTCACACAAACGCGTCACAGATTCTTTGGCGGTATTTGGCTGCCAAACGAAATCATGTACGCAGCTCGCGACGTAAATACGAGTCTAGTGAACGGTATCAGTACTACAAGTAAAACCATTTTTTTAAATTAATCTGAGGGTCGCAAAAAGGGGAGTTGGGGGCCGCATGCGGACCCCGGACCGCAATTTGCCCAACCCTGGTCTATACGATAGAGAACGTTAGCGAATTGAACTGATATCGTCTCCGTGTGGACGGGGCCCAATTATTGGTTGATGACTCGCATTCAATACTGCAAGAGGATCAGAGAGACTGGAGCTCAATGGTTCTCTGAATGTGTTTTGGGTTGTTATCCTGAATGAGTCTGTGGTTAACACAAGCTGAAGAGATTTTAACGGTTTGTTCTATGACTTAAAATACGTCAGTAAATACCCCACTGGTGAATTTAAAAGAGGTTGCTAACAAGTGTCTAAATGAGACGACTAAACGCCATCACGCCCAACATTAGCCTCCTTTAGCTTAGCGGTGGTGACGTGAAGTCATGTGACCGTGCTGTAGTTCCTTTATAGCTCAACATTAGCCACCTTTAGCTTAGCGGTGGTCATGTGAAGTCATGTGACCGTGCTGTAGTTCCTTTATAGCTCAACATTAGCCTCCTTTAGCTTAGCGGTGGTGACGTGAAGTCATGTGACCGTGCTGTAGTTCCTTTACAGCCCAACATTAGCCTCCTTTAGCTTAGCGGTGGTGAAGTGAAGTCATGTGACCGTGCTGTAGTTCCTTTATAGCCCAACGTTAGCCACCTTTAGCTTAGCGGTGGTGACGTGAAGTCAAGTGACCGTGCTGTAGTTCCTTTACAGCCCAACGTTAGCCACCTTTAGCTTAGCGGTGGTGAAGTGAAGTCATGTGACCGTGCTGTAGTTCCTTTATAGCCCAACGTTAGCCACCTTTGGCTTAGCGGTGGTGACGTGAAGTCATGTGACCGTGCTGTAGTTCCTTTACAGCAAACATTAGCCTCCTTTAGCTTAGCGGTGGTGACGTGAAGTCAAGTGACCGTGCTGTAGTTCCTTTCAGCCCAACGTTAGCCACCTTTAGCTTAGCGGTGGTGACGTGAAGTCATGTGACCGTGCTGTAGTTCCTTTACAGCCCAACATTAGCCACCTTTAGCTTAGCGGTGGTGACGTGAAGTCATGTGACCGTGCTGTAGTTCCTTTACAGCCCAACGTTAGCCACCTTTAGCTTAGCGGTGGTGACGTGAAGTCAAGTGACCGTGTTGTAGTTCCTTTATAGCTCAACATTAGCCTCCTTTAGCTTAGCGGTGGTGACGTGAAGTCATGTGACCGTGCTGTAGTTCCTTTACAGCTCAACATTAGCCTCCTTTAGCTTAGCGGTGGTGACGTGAAGTCATGTGACCGTGCTGTAGTTCCTTTACAGCCCAACATTAGCCTCCTTTAGCTTAGCGGTGGTGACGTGAAGTCATGTGACCGTGCTGTAGTTCCTTTACAGGCCAAAAGTTAGCCACCTTTAGCTTAGCGGTGGTGAAGTGAAGTCATGTGACCGTGCTGTAGTTCCTTTATAGCCAACGTTAGCCACCTTTAGCTTAGCGGTGGTGACGTGAAGTCATGACCATGCTGTAGTTCCTTTACAGCCAACGTTAGCCACCTTTAGCTTAGCGGTGGTGAAGTGAAGTCATGTGACCGTGCTGTAGTTCCTTTATAGCCCAACGTTAGCCACCTTTGGCTTAGCGGTGGTGACGTGAAGTCATGTGACCGTGCTGTAGTTCCTTTACAGCCCACATTAGCCTCCTTTAGCTTAGCGGTGGTGACGTGAAGTCAAGTGACCGTGCTGTAGTTCCTTTACAGCCCAACGTTAGCCACCTTTAGCTTAGCGGTGGTGACGTGAAGTCATGTGACCGTGCTGTAGTTCCTTTACAGCCCAACATTAGCCACCTTTAGCTTAGCGGTGGTGACGTGAAGTCATGTGACCGTGCTGTAGTTCCTTTACGCCCAACGTTAGCCACCTTTAGCTTAGCGGTGGTGACGTGAAGTCAAGTGACCGTGCTGTGTTCTTATTCTGACCATGTGTTTCTCTGCAGGAGTTGTATCTACGCCCTCCGGACTCAAGGTCAGCCGGTCCCTCTGAACATCGTCCTCTACGCAGCGGTGTTCTGCGCTCTGAACGGCTTCCTGCAGGCCCACAGCCTGCTGCACTGCCCGTCTACCCGCAGGACGCGCTGACGCAGGCCCGCATGGCTGCAGGTGGGACACACACCAGAGAGGGAACAGTACACACATTCTTTACTCAAGTAGAAGTACAGATACTTGTGTTTAAAAATACTCTGGTAAAAGTAGAAGTACTGACTACATTTCTTTACTCAAGTAAAAGTAAAGAAGTAAGGGCTTTGAAATGTACTTAAAGTGGACCTATCATGCTATATTTGAATCATATATTGTAGGGCCATACCTATACAAAACATGTCTGTGAAGTTTTTTTTTCAAAATACCAAACAGATCATGCATTTTAGCCACGCCTCATTTCGCACTATCTGCTCTTTTTGCCCTGTTTTTGCAAGGGCTGATTCTGAGAAGTCTTCTTCGCTGCTTTTGTGGCAGACTACAGCGCCACCTACAGGCCTGGCATATGTACTACAGCGCCACCTACAGGCCTGGCATATGTACTACAGCGCCACCTACAGGCCTGGCATATGTACTACAGCGCCACCTACAGGCCTGGCATATGTACTACAGCGCCACCTACAGGCCTGGCTATGTACTACAGCGCCACCTACAGGCCTGGCATATGTACTACAGCGCCACCTACAGGCCTGGCATATGTACTACAGCGCCACCTACAGGCCTGGCATATGTACTACAGCGCCACCTACAGGCCTGGCATATGTACTACAGCGCCACCTACAGGCCTGGCATATGTACTACAGCGCCACCTACAGGCCTGGCATATGTACTACAGCGCCACCTACAGGCCTGGCATATGTACTACAGCGCCACCTACAGGCCTGGCTTATGTACTACAGCGCCACCTACAGGCCTGGCTTATGTACTACAGCGCCACCTACAGGCCTGGCATATGTACTACAGCGCCGACTACAGGCCTGGCATATGTACTACAGCGCCACCTACAGGCCTGGCATAGTACTACAGCGCCACCTACAGGCCTGGCATATGTACTACAGCGCCACCTACAGGCCTGGCATATGTACTACAGCGCCACCTACAGGCCTGGCTTATGTACTACAGCGCCACCTACAGGCCTGGCATATGTACTACAGCGCCACCTACAGGCCTGGCATATGTACTACAGCGTCTCCAGCGCTTTCGAGCGGCAATGGCCGTGGCTGTCTCCTCCTGATAGGTGGAGAGTTGCCCATATAGGCGGAGCTTCCCGTTTCTGACGTCAGAACAATTTCTAATCTGTATCAGTCTGTATCAGCTCCGTTGCAGCCCCGTTTTTAGAGATTTGGTTATGGAGGAAAGAGAGAGGGTTGTGTTTTCTGACACTTGGTGAGTTCCCTGACACACCGGGGACACATATTCGTGTATAAAAGACGTAAAAGTGCATTTTGCATGATAGGTCCCCTTTAAGTAAAAAGTACCCATAACTAGCAGCTGTTTTAAAGAGTACCTGACCTCCCTTTATATTAATAGAACAATAATATCATTGTTAGCTAATGAATGTTTCCATGCTGAACAACGGCAACATGACAACGTTTTCATTGGTCCCTCTTCTTTAGAGAAGACCAGGAAATGATGGATACACGGATCGTGTTCAAATCAATAGGCACGCAATGACTCTAAATAATAATGATCACGCCACCAAACACACATTCAGACTAAAGGAACCAGCCTGTTTGGAACATGGAAGAAGTAGAAAGTACAGGTATTTGGGTTCAAATGTAAGAAGTAGAAAGTACAGGTATTTGGGTTCAACATGTAAGAAGTAGAAAGTACAGGTATTTGTGTTCAACATGTAAGAGTAGAAAGTACAGGTATTTGGGTTCAAAGTGTAAGAAGTAGAAAGTACAGGTATTTGGGTTCAACATGGAAGAAGTAGAAAGTACAGGTATTTGGGTTCAAATGTAAGAAGTAGAAAGTACAGGTATTTGGGTTCAACATGGAAGAAGTAGAAAGTACAGGTATTTGGGTTCAAAGTGTAAGAAGTAGAAAGTACAGGTATTTGGGTTCAAAGTGTAAGAAGTAGAAAGTACAGGTATTTGGGTTCAAATGGAAGAAGTAGAAAGTACAGGTATTTGGGTTCAACATGTAAGAAGTAGAAAGTACAGGTATTAGGGTTCAAATGTAAGAAGTAGAAAGTACAGGTATTTGGGTTCAACATGTAAGAAGTAGAAAGTACAGGTATTTGGGTTCAACATGTAAGAAGTAGAAAGTACAGGTATTTGGGTTCAAATGTAAGAAATAGAAAGTACAGGTATTAGTGTTCAAAATGGAAGAAGTAGAAAGTACAGGTATTTGGGTTCAACATGTAAGAAGTAGAAAGTACAGGTATTGGGTTCAAAGTGTAAGAAGTAGAAAGTACAGGTATTTGGGTTCAACATGTAAGAAGTAGAAGTACAGGTATTTGGGTTCAACATGAAGAAGTAGAAAGGACAGGTATTTGGTTCAACATGTAAGAATAGAAGTACAGGTATTTGGGTTCAAATGGAAGAAGTAGAAAGGACAGGTATTTGGATTCAACATGTAAGAAGTAGAAAGTACAGGTATTTGGGTTCAACATGTAAGAAGTAGAAAGTACAGGTATTTGGGTTCAACATGTAAGAAGTAGAAAGTACAGGTATTTGGGTTTCAACATGTAAGAAGTAGAAAGTACAGGTATTTGGGTTCAACATGTAAGAAGTAGAAAGTACAGGTATTTGGGTTCAACATGGAAGAAGTAGAAAGTACAGGTATTTGGGTTCAAAATGGAAGAAGTAGAAAGTACAGGTATTTGGGTTCAACATGTTAGAAGTAGAAAGTACAGGTATTTGGGTTCAACATGTAAGAATAGAAAGTACAGGTATTTGGGTTCAACATGTAAGAAGTAGAAAGTACAGGTATTTGGGGTCAACATTTAGAAGTAGAAAGTACAGTATTTGGGTTCAACATGTAAGAAGTAGAAAGTACAGGTATTTGGGTTCAACATGGAAGAAGTAGAAAGTACAGGTATTTGGGTTCAACATGTAAGAAGTAGAAAGTACAGGTATTTGGGTTCAACAGTGTAGAGAGGTATTAGGGTTGTGTGGAAGTAGAAAGTACAGGTATTTGTGTTCAAAAGAAAAGTAGAAAGTACAGGTATTTGGGTTCAATGTAAGAAGTAGAAAGTACAGGTATTTGGGTCAAATGTAAGAAGTAGAAAGTACAGGTATTTGGGTTCAACATGTAAGAAGTAGAAAGTACAGGTATTTGGTTCAACATGTAAGAAGTAGAAAGTACAGGTATTTGGGTTCAACATGTAAGAAGTAGAAAGTACAGGTATTTGGGTTCAACATGTAGAAGTAGAAAGTACAGGTATTTGGGTTCAACATGTAAGAAGTAGAAAGTACAGGTATTTGGTTCAACATGTAAGAAGTAGAAAGTACAGGTATTTGGGTTCACATGTAAGAAGTAGAAGTACAGGTATTTGGGTTCAACATGTAAGAAGTAGAAAGTACAGGTATTTGGGTCAACATGTAAGAAGAAAAGTACAGGTATTTGGGTTCAAAGTGTAAGAAGTAGAAAGTACAGGTATTTGGGTTCAACAGTGTAAGAAGTAGAGTACAGGTATTTGGGTTCAAATGTAAGAAGTAGAAAGTACAGGTATTTGGGTTCAAAGTAAGAAGTAGAAATACAGGTATTTGGGTTCAAATGTAGAAGTAGAAAGTACAGGTATTTGGTTCAACATGTAAGAAGTAGAAAGTACAGGTATTGGGTTCAACATGTAAGAAGTAGAAAGTACAGGTATTTGGTTCAACATGTAAGAAGTAGAAAGTACAGGTATTTGGTTCAACATGTAAGAAGTAGAAAGTACAGGTATTTGGGTTCAACATGTACAGAAGTAGAAAGTACAGGTATTTGGGTTCAACATGTAAGAAGTAGAAAGTACAGGTATTTGGGTTCAACATGTAAGAAGTAGAAAGTACAGGTATTTGGGTTCAACATGTAAGAAGTAGAAAGTACAGGTATTGGGTTCAACATGTAAGAAGTAGAAAGTACAGGTATTTGGTTCAACATGTAAGAAGTAGAAAGTACAGGTATTTGGGTTCAACATGTAAGAAGTAGAAAGTACAGGTATTTGGGTTCAACATGTAAGAAGTAGAAAGTACAGGTATTTGGGTTCAACATGGAAGAAGTAGAAAGTACAGGTATTTGGGTTCAAAATGTAAGAAGTAGAAAGTACAGGTATTTGGGTTCACATGTAGAAGTAAAAGTACAGGTATTTGGGTTCAAAATGTAAGAAGTAGAAAGTACAGGTATTTGGGTTCAACATGTAAGAAGTAGAAAGTACAGGTATTTGGGTTCAACATGTAAGAAGTAGAGAAGTACAGGTATTTGGGTTCAACATGTAGAAGTAGAAAGTACAGGTATTTGGGTTCAACATGTAGAAGTAGAAGGTACAGGTATTTGGGTTCAACATGTTAGAAGTAGAAGACAGGTATTTGGGTTCAACATGTTAGAAGTAGAAAGGTACAGGTATTTGGTTCAACATGTTAGAAGTAGAAGGTACAGGTATTTGGGTTCAACATGTAGAAGTAGAAAGTACAGGTATTTGGGTTCAACATGTAAGAAGTAGAAAGTACAGGTATTTGGGTTCAAAGTAGAAGTAGAGAAGTACAGGTATTTGGGTTCAACATGAAGAAGTAGAAAGTACAGGTATTTGGGTTCAACATGTAAGAAGTAGAAAGTACAGGTATTTGGGTTCAAATTAGAAGTAGAAAGTACAGGTATTTGGGTTCAACATGTAAGAAGTAGAAAGTACAGGTATTTGGGTTCAACATGTAAGAAGTAGAAAGTACAGGTATTTGGGTTCAACATGTAAGAAGTAGAAAGTACAGGTATTTGGGTTCAAAATGTAAGAAGTAGAAAGTACAGGTATTTGGGTTCAAAAGGAAAAGTAGAAGTACAGGTATTTGGGTTCAAATGTAAGAAGTAGAAAGTACAGGTATTTGGGTTCAAATGGAAGAAGTAGAAAGTACGGTATTTGGGTTCAACATGTAAGAAGTAGAAAGTACAGGTATTTGGGTTCAACATGTAAGAAGTAGAAAGTACAGGTATTTGGGTTCAACATGTAAGAAGTAGAAAGTACAGGTATTTGGTTCAACATGTAGAAGTAGAAAGTACATATTTGGGTTCAACATGTAGAAGTAGAAAGTACAGGTATTTGGGTTCAACATGTTAGAAGTAGAAAGTACAGGTATTTGGGTTCAACATGTAGAAGTAGAAAGTACAGTATTTGGGTTCAAATGGAAGAAGTAGAAAGTACAGGTATTTGGGTTCAACTGTAAGAAGTAGAAAGTACAGGTATTTGGGTTCAACATGTAAGAAGTAGAAAGTACAGGTATTTGGGTTCAAAATGTAAGAAGTAGAAAGTACAGGTATTTGGGTTCAACATGTAAGAAGTAGAAAGTACAGGTATTTTGGGTTCAACAATGTAAGAAGTAGAAAGTACAGGTATTTGGGTTCACATGTAAGAAGTAGAAAGTACAGGTATTTGGGTTCAACATGTAAGAAGTAGAAGGTACAGGTATTTGGTTCAACATGTAAGAAGTAGAAAGTACAGGTATTTGGGTTCAACATGTAAGAAGTAGAAAGTACAGGTATTTGTGTTCAAAATGTAAGGAAGTAGAAAGTACAGGTATTTGGGTTCAAAATGGAAGAAGTAGAAAGTACAGGTATTGTGGTTCAACATGTAAGAAGTAGAAAGTACAGGTATTTGGGTTCAACATGTAAGAAGTAGAAAGTACAGGTATTTGGGTTCAACATGTAAAAGTAGAAAGTACAGGTATTGGGTTCAACATGTAAGAAGTAGAAAGTTACAACGTAAGAAGTACAGGTATTTGGGTTCAACATGTAAGAAGTAGAAAGTACAGGTATTTGGGTTCAACATGGAAGAAGTAGAAAGTAAAATTCGTCAGAAAAATAAGTACTGGAGTAAAGTACTGATACCAGAAAAAGTATTTGTACTCCATACTTCCCACATCTGCCAAAACTACAATACCCATGCGCCTCTGCAGCATCAGAATATGTGCAGCCGTACAATTCATACATTTACAAAAACAAATCACAAATAAAAACCACAAAATCACTTCATAGAGAAGTGATAGAGTAAAGGATTCACTCACAGTACAGCTTGTACCTGGGATAAGAACTCTTTTAAATGAAAGAACACCATGTCCTACACACACACACACACACACACACACACACACACACAACCACACACACACACACACACCACACACACACACACACACACACACACACACACACACACACAGCTCTTTTAGAAGTCAACAGATCAAGGTTTCAGATGAGAAAAAAAGTACCTTTCTTATCTTTCTTTACAAGCTGAATAGCGTATGTTAGCTATCGATACCAGGCAACATTTTTACAATCTTCTATTCCTCCAGTCTTGGTGAACCCATCTGAACTTTAACAGGAGGAGGGTACCCGGGAGTCTCTGCTGCTGTAGCCTCAGTTTCCTGTTCCTATCTGACAGGAGGGGTACCCGGGGTCTCCTGCTGCTGTAGCCTCAGTTTCCTGTTCCTATCTGACAGGAGGGGTACCCGGGGGGTCTCCTGCTGCTGTAGCCTCAGTTTCCTGTTCCTATCTGACAGGAGGGGTACCCGGGAGTCTCCTGCTGCTGTAGCCTCAGTTTCCTGTTCCTATCTGACAGGAGGGTACCCGGGGGTCTCCTGCTGCTGTAGCCTCAGTTTTCCTGTTCCTATCTGACAGGAGGGGTACCCGGGGGGTCTTCTGCTGCTGTAGCCTCAGTTTCCTGTTCCTATCTGACAGGAGGGGTACCCGGGAGTCTCCTGCTGCTGTAGCCTCAGTTTCCGGTTCCTAGCTGACAGGAGGGGTACCCGGGAGTCTCCTGCTGCTGTAGCCTCAGTTTCCGGTTCCTAGCTGACAGGAGGGTACCCGGGAGTTCCTGCTGCTGTAGCCTCAGTTTCCTGTTCCTATCTGACAGGAGGGGTACCCGGGATCCTGCTGCTGTAGCCTCAGTTTCCGGTTCCTAGCTGACAGGAGGGGTACCCGGGAGTCTCCTGCTGCTGTAGCCTCAGTTTCCGGTTTCCTAGCTGACAGGAGGGTACCGGGAGTCTCCTGCTGCTGTAGCCTCAGTTTCCTGTTCCTATCTGAGGAGGGGTACCCGGGGGGTCTTCTGCTGCTGTAGCCTCAGTTTCCTCTTCCTATGACAGGAGGGGTACCGGGGGGCTTCTGCTGCTGTAGCCTCAGTTTCCTCTTCCTATCTGACAGGAGGGGTACCCGGGGGGTCTTCTGCTGCTGTAGCCTCAGTTTCCTGTTCCTAGCTGACAGGAGGGGTACCCGGGAGTCTCCTGCTGCTGTAGCCTCAGTTTCCGGTTCCTAGCTGACAGGAGGGGTACCCGGGAGTCTCCTGCTGCTGTAGCCTCAGTTCCTGTTCCTATCTGACAGGAGGGGTACCCGGGGGGTCTTCTGCTGCTGTAGCCTCAGTTTCCTCTCTATCTGACAGGAGGGGTAACCCGGGGGGTCTCCTGCTGCTGTAGCCTCAGTTTCCTGTTCCTATCTGACAGGAGGGGTACCCGGGGTCTCCTGCTGCTGTAGCCTCTGTTTCCTGTTCCTATCTGACAGGAGGGGTACCCGGGGGGTCTCCTGCTGCTGTAGCCTCAGTTTTCTGTTCCTATCTGACAGGAGGGGTACCCGGGGGTCTCCCTGCTGCTGTAGCCTCAGTTTCCTGTTCCTATCTGACAGGAGGGGTACCCGGGGGGTCTCCTGCTGCTGTAGCCTCAGTTTCCTGTTCCTATCTGACAGGAGGGTACCCGGGGTGTCTTCTGCTGCTGTAGCCTCAGTTTCCTGTTCCTATCTGACAGGAGGGGTACCCGGGGTGTCTTCTGCTGCTGTAGCCTCAGTTTCCTGTTCCTATCTGACAGGAGGGGTACCCGGGGTGTCTTCTGCTGCTGTAGCCTCAGTTTCCTGTTCCTATCTGACAGGAGGGGTACCCGGGGGTCTCATGCTGCTGTAGCCCATCTGCTTCAGGTTGTGGTTCATAGATGGTCTTCTTTAACCAGTGGTTATTTGGGTTATTGTTGCCTTTCTATCATCTTGAACCAGTCGGCCAGTCTCCTCTGACCTCTGGCCTCAAAAGGCCTTCTCTCCAGAGTTCTGCCGCTCACTGGATGCTATAGTCAGTCCAATTAAAAGCGTCCGCGAGGGTCTTAATACAGGAAGATAAACACTTGAAATGCTCAAACCATCGCTCCACTCTTTCTGTTTCGTTTGACCATTTATTGCAGGAATAAACAAGCAAAAATAAATATCGAGGTGCCGATAACCTTAAGTGCGATAACGATGCCACTGATGGTTAAGGATATTGCGGTGGGAAAATGTTGCAGGATTTCAGTATAAATGTCGGTCCACAGAAGGTTTGGCTCCGCCTCTCTTTCCATACAGAACAACAATGAGCAGGTGAGCCAGGTTCAACAACCACTAACCCCAGAGCACGCACACCACCAATAATACGTAGAAAATACCACGTCATAAATAGAAACACATACACCTTAAATGTGGCTCCTGGATATTACATTATGTTGAACTTGTGTGTCTTTTATTCTGAAGGTTTCCTTCTCTTCCTGTTCGGGATGATCATCAACATCCACAGCGACGACATCCTGCGGAAACTACGGAGACCCGGAGAGATCGTGTACCGGATCCCCCGCGGTCAGAATCTGAATCAGAACCAGAACCAGAGTCAGAACCAGGATCAGAACCAGAATCAGAACCAGAACCAGAACCAAAACCACAATAAGAACCAGAACCAGAATCTGAATTAGAACCAGAGTCGGAACCAGGATCAGAACCACAACCAGAATCAGAATCAGAGCCAGTACCAGAACCAGAACCAAAACCACAATAAGAACCAGAATCCGAATGAGAGCCAGAACTAAAACCAGAACCAGAACCAGGATCAGGATCAGAATCAGAATCAAAACCAGAACCAGATTCAGAAACTCCTCTCTCTGATGGTTCAGGTGTGTGTCTAACTCTGATGGTTCAGGTGTCTCTAACTCTGATGGTTCAGTCTCTAACTCTGATGGTTCAGGTGTGTCTCTAACTCTGATGGTTCAGTCTCTAACTCTGATGGTTCAGGTGTGTCTCTAACTCTGATGGTTCAGTCTCTAACTCTGATGGTTCAGGTGTGTCTCTAACTCTGTTCCCTGTCAGGTGGTCTGTTTGAGTTCGTCTCCGGCGCTAACTTCCTCGGGGAGATCCTGGAATGGATCGGGTTCGCCGTCGCCGCCGGGTCCCCCCGCCTTCGCCTTCGCCTTCTTCACCGTCTGCTCCATCGGGCCCGGGCCTGCCAGCACCACAGGTACTGCTTCAATACCAGCACCACAGGTACTGGTTCAATATACCAGGTACTGCTTCAATACCAGGTACTGCTTCAATACCAGGTACTGCTTCAATACCAGGTACTGCTTCAATACCAGGTACTGGTTTAATACTAGGTACTGGTTTCAAATACCAGGTACTGCTTCAATACCAGGTACTGCTTCAATACCAGGTACTGCTTCAATACCAGGTACTGGTTCAATATACCAGTACTGCTTCAATACCAGGTACTGCTTCAATACCAGGTACTGCTTCAATACCAGGTACTGCTTCAATACCAGCACCCAGGTACTGGTTCAATATACCAGGTACTTTAATACCAGGTACTTTAATACCAGGTACTGCTTCAATACCAGGTACTGCTTCAATACCAGGTACTGGTTTAATACCAGGTACTGCTTCAATACCAGGTACTGTTCAATACCAGGTACTGCTTCAATACCAGGTACTGGTTCAATACCAGGTACTGCTTCAATACCAGGTACTGGTTCAATACCAGGTACTGCTTCAATACCAGGTACTGGTTCAATACCAGGTACTGCTTCAGGTACTGCTTCAATACCAGGTACTGTTTAATTCCAGGTACTGCTTCAATACCAGGTACTGGTTTAATACCAGGTACTGCTTCAATACCAGGTACTGCTCAATACCAGGTACTGCTTCAATACCAGGTACTGGTTTAATACCAGGTAGCTTCAATACCAGGTACTGCTTCAATACCAGGTACTGGTTCAATACCAGGTACTGCTTCAGGTACTGCTTCAATACCAGGTACTGGTTTAATTCCAGGTACTGCTTCAATACCAGGTACTGGTTTAATACCAGGTACTGCTTCAATACCAGGTACTGCTTCAATACCAGGTACTGCTTCAGGTACTGCTTCAATACCAGGTACTGGTTTAATTCCAGGTACTGCTTCAATACCAGGTACTGGTTTAATACCAGGTACTGCTTCAATACCAGGTACTGGTTTAATACCAGGTACTGCTTCAATACCAGGTACTGGTTCAATACCAGATACTGGCTTCAATACCAGGTACTGCTTCAATACCAGGTACTGCTTCAATACCAGGTACTGGTTTAATACCAGGTACTGCTTCAATACTAGGTACTGGTTTAATACCAGGTACTGCTTCAATACCAGGTACTGGTTTAATACCAGGTACTGCTTCAATACCAGGTACTGGTTTAATACCAGGTACTGCTTCATACCAGGTACTGGTTCAATACCAGGTACTGCTTCAATACCAGGTACTGGTTCAATACCAGGTACTGCTTCAATACCAGGTACTGGTTCAATACTAGGTACTGGTTCAATACCAGGTACTGCTTCAATACCAGGTACTGGTTCAATACCAGGTACTGCTTCAATACCAGGTACTGGTTCAATACCAGGTACTGCTTCAATACCAGGTACTGCTTCAATACCAGGTACTGGTTCAATACCAGGTACTGGTTCAATACTAGGTACTGCTTCAATACCAGGTACTGCTTCAACACCAGGTACTGGTTCAATACTAGGTACTGCTTCAATACCAGGTACTGCTTCAATACCAGGTACTGCTTCAATACCAGGTACTGCTTCAACACCAGGTACTGGTTCAATACCAGGTACTGCTTCAATACCAGGTACTGGTTCAATACTAGGTACTGCTTCAATACCAGGTACTGCTTCAATACCAGGTACTGGTTTAATACCAGGTACTGCTTCAATACCAGGTACTGCTTCAATACCAGGTACTGCTTCAATACCAGGTACTGCTTCAATACCAGGTACTGTTTCAGGTACTGCTTCAATACCAGGTACTGCTTCAATACCAGGTACTGCTTCAATACCAGGTACTGGTTTAATACCAGGTACTGCTTCAATACCAGGTACTGGTTTAATACCAGGTACTGCTTCAATACTAGGTACTGGTTTAATACCAGGTACTGCTTCAATACCAGGTACTGGTTTAATACCAGGTACTGCTTCAATACCAGGTACTGGTTTAATACCAGGTACTGCTTCAATACCAGGTACTGGTTCAATACCAGATACTGGTTCAATACTAGGTACTGCTTCAATACCAGGTACTGCTTCAATACCAGGTACTGCTTCAATACCAGGTACTGGTTTAATACCAGGTACTGCTTCAATACTAGGTACTAGTTTAATACCAGGTACTGCTTCAATACCAGGTACTGGTTTAATACCAGGTACTGCTTCAATACCAGGTACTGGTTTAATACCAGGTACTGCTTCAATACCAGGTACTGGTTCAATACTAGGTACTGCTTCAATACCAGGTACTGGTTCAATACCAGGTACTGGTTCAATACTAGGTACTGCTTCAATACCAGGTACTGCTTCAATACAGGTACTGGTTCAATACCAGGTACTGCTTCAACACCAGGTACTGGTTCAATACTAGGTACTGCTTCAATACCAGGTACTGCTTCAACACCAGGTACTGGTTCAATACTAGGTACTGCTTCAATACCAGGTACTGCTTCAATACCAGGTACTGCTTCAATACCAGGTACTGCTTCAACACCAGGTACTGGTTCAATACAAGGTACTGCTTCAATACCAGGTACTGGTTTAATACCAGGTACTGCTTCAATACCAGGTACTGGTTCAATACTAGGTACTGCTTCAATACCAGGTACTGCTTCAATACCAGGTACTGCTTCAATACCAGGTACTGGTTCAATACTAGGTACTGCTTCAATACCAGGTACTGCTTCAATACCAGGTACTGCTTCAATACCAGGTACTGCTTCAGGTACTGCTTCAATACCAGGTACTGCTTCAATACCAGGTACTGGTTTAATACCAGGTACTGGTTCAATACCAGGTACTGGTTTAATACCAGGTACTGGTTCAATACCAGGTACTGCTTCAATACCAGGTACTGCTTCAGGTACTGCTTCAATACCAGGTACTGCTTCAGGTACTGCTTCAATACCAGGTACTGCTTCAATACCAGGTACTGGTTTAATACCAGGTACTGCTTCAATACCAGGTACTGGTTTAATACCAGGTACTGCTTCAATACCAGGTACTGGTTTAATACCAGGTACTGCTTCAATACCAGGTATGCTTCAGGTACTGCTTCAATACCAGGTACTGCTTCAATACCAGGTACTGCTTCAATACCAGGTACTGGTTTAATACCAGGTACTGCTTCAATACCAGGTACTGCTTCAGGTACTGCTTCAATACCAGGTACTGGTTTAATACCAGGTACTGCTTCAATACCAGGTACTGCTTCAATACCAGGTACTGCTTCAACACCAGGTACTGGTTCAATACTAGGTACTGCTTCAAACCAGGTACTGCTTCAATACCAGGTACTGCTTCAATACCAGGTACTGCTTCAACACCAGGTACTGGTTCAATACAAGGTACGATTCAATACCAGGTACTGGTTTAATACCAGGTACTGCTTCAATACCAGGTACTGGTTCAATACTAGGTACTGCTTCAATACCAGGTACTGCTTCAATACCAGGTACTGCTTCAATACCAGGTACTGGTTCAATACTAGGTACTGCTTCAATACCAGGTACTGCTTCAATACCAGGTACTGCTTCAATACCAGGTACTGCTTCAGGTACTGCTTCAATACCAGGTACTGCTTCAATACCAGGTACTGGTTTAATACCAGGTACTGGTTCAATACCAGGTACTGGTTTAATACCAGGTACTGGTTCAATACCAGGTACTGGTTCAATACCAGGTACTGCTTCAATACCAGGTACTGCTTCAGGTACTGCTTCAATAAGGTACTGCTTCAGGTACTGCTTCAATACCAGGTACTGCTTCAATACCAGGTACTGGTTTAATACCAGGTACTGCTTCAATACCAGGTACTGGTTTAATACCAGGTACTGCTTCAATACCAGGTACTGGTTTAATACCAGGTACTGCTTCAATACCAGGTACTGCTTCAGGTACTGCTTCAATACCAGGTACTGCTTCAATACCAGGTACTGCTTCAATACCAGGTACTGGTTTAATACCAGGTACTGCTTCAATACCAGGTACTGGTTTAATACCAGGTACTGCTTCAATACCAGGTACTGCTTCAGGTACTGCTTCAATACCAGGTACTGGTTTAATACCAGGTACTGCTTCAATACCAGGTACTGCTTCAATACCAGGTACTGCTTCAATACCAGGTACTGGTTTAATACCAGGTACTGCTTCAATACCAGGTACTGCTTCAATACCAGGTACTGGTTTAATACCAGGTACTGCTTCAATACCAGGTACTGCTTCAGGTACTGCTTCAATACCAGGTACTGGTTTAATACCAGGTACTGCTTCAATACCAGGTACTGCTTCAATACCAGGTACTGCTTCAATACCAGGTACTGCTTCAATACCAGGTACTAGTTTAATACCAGGTACTGCTTCAATACCAGGTACTGGTTTAATACCAGGTACTGCTTCAATACCAGGTACTGGTTTAATACCAGGTACTGGTTCAATATCAGGTACTGGTTCAACACCAGGTACTGGTTCAACACCAGGTACCAGGTGTGTGTGTGTGTGTGTGTGGGGGGGGTGGGGGGTGTGTGCGTGCGGTGTGGGGGGGGTGTGTGGCGTGCGCACGCGTTAGTTTCAAAGACCACCATAGAGCTCAGTTTATAACTCGAACCCTGTCAGGAGGTTCAAGAAACACCTCCAGAGTATCAGATGGGATGAACTCTTACTTCAGAAAAGCAACAGCAAGATTCTCCACATTCAACTGAATACTTACGTCATCAAACCCAAACCTCTATTCCAGGACAGAAGACAAATATTCCTTTGAGGACAATAAACCAAGTGAAGTTGGCAACTAGTCATCACATTTCAAGTTTGGAAGTATCTACTCTTGACAAAGACAATTTCAACCAACAACCTGATGTGTTCACACACACAGACCATGCCTGTTTCCAAGCACACCATTCCTGTTCAAGAGGACCTGACACAAAGGCCTTACTTGAGAGACAACAATATTCAATCATTGACTCTGGCATTGACCTACTTATTGGGACAAATGCATCCAAGGTACTGGAACCTTGGAAACTAGTCAACAGCCAGCGAGATGGACCATACGCTGTAAGGACCCTACTGGGCGGGTCATCGATGGTCCACTGAGAAGAAACAACATCATCATCAGGGATAAGAATGGCTGCCCTGCTGCTGCTGCTGCTGCTGCTGCTGCTGCTGCTGCTGTGCTGCTGCCCTGCTGCTGCTGCTGCTGCTGCTGCTGGTGCTGGTGCCCTGCTGCTGCTGCTGCTGCTGCTGCTGCTCTGCTGCTGCTGCTGCTGCTGCTGCTGCTCTTCTGCTGCTGCCCTGCTGCTGCTGCTGCTGCTGCTGCTGCCCTGCTGCTGCTGCCCTGCTGCTGCTGCTCCTGTGCTGCTGCTGCTGCTGCTGCTGCTGCCCTGCTGCTGCTGCCCTGCTGCTGCTGCCCTGCTGCTGCTGCTGCTGCTGCTGCTGCTGCTGCTGCCGCTGCTGCTGCCCTGCTGCTGCTGCTCCTGCTGCTGCTGCTGCTGCTGCTGCTCTGCTGCTGCTGCCCTGCTGCTGCTGCTCCTGCTGCTGCTGCTGCTGCTCCTGCTGCTGCTGCTGCTGCTGCTGCTGCTGCTCCTGCTGCTGCTGCTGCTGCTGCTGCTGCTCCTGCTGCTGCTCCTGCTGCTGCTGCTGCTGCTGCTGCTACTGCTGCTGCTGCTCCTGCTGCTGCTCCTGCTGCTGCTGCTGCTGCTGCTGCTGCTGTGCTGCTGCTGCTGCTGCTGCTGCTGTAAATCCAGTAGCCATTGTAAACAAGAGGATGGTGATGTTGTAGCAGACGCCAAAGAGGATGGTGATGTTGTAGCAGACGCCAAAGAGGATGGTGATGTTGTAGCAGACGCCGAAGGAGAAAGTGATGGGGATGTTGAAGGCAAAGCTGAGGCCCCCAAGAAGAAGATGAGGGTCGGGATTCAGGTGGTTACTATGAAGATGAAGAGGCAGAAGGCGAGCCTTTTGAAAGCCAGCCGACTTCAGACTCCTGTCACAGCATGCCTGACTTCACAGCAGATGTCGAGTTACACAAATCCGACGCGGTGCTGAGGAAGAAGCCAAGCCTGTGGCCGAGCCAGAGGAGAAAGTGGAGAACAAACCAGAAGTCAAAGTGGAAGTGAAGATGTCAGATGGACACTACTGCCTAGACTTGCCATTCAGACAAGAAAATCCCAGCTTGCCCAACAAACAAACACGTTACCGAGCAGCTCATCTGTTGTTTTGCTGTTGTGGTACCAGGGCACCGGCTGAATCCAAGTGACAGACCTGAAGAAGTGACTGACACATCAATGCAGGAGCCCTATAAGGAAAGGCTTGGAATTGGGTGAAAATATAACCCATGGGTTCTGTCAGCGCTGGACGGGATGGCAACACGACAACCTAAGAACTGCAAATCCTGATATGTCTACTCCCAAGAGGCTGAGACATAAAGTACAGCAAAGACTGATGACCCTTAAAATAAGGGAGAAGAAAAGAAACTGAATAATCATTAAGAATTAAATACCAACACATAGAACACACCATTTGTATTTTACATAGCTCCTTTATTATTTATTGGTAATTGTTTTTGTTTCATACTAAAGCCAATTAGGGGCCGGTGTGTAGGAGCCATTTTATGGGTGTTGTGGTGTCTCAGTTTACTTAATTTATATGTATAGTGCAATATTATTTTGAAACTTGGTGGCGGGGTTTAGCTGCACCGGGTGTATAAAAGGGGTCATAGGTGACAGGAGAGGACGAGGACACAGGAGGAAGAGCACACCGATTATACAAACCCGGCAGATGCTCATACCACAACTAGACACAGTATACTTAAACCTAAAGCATAAAACATCATTCTACGCAGCAAAAGACCGGAAATTCATCTGTTTGTGTCTGCGTCAGGATCACTCTAAACCCTCCTGTGAAGTAATGGCAAAAGGATATAGGACATTGGAACATTAAAATTGCAATACAGGTACTGCCAATACCAGGTACTGGTTAAATACCAGTACTGCTTCAATACCAGGTACTGCTTCAATACCAGGTACTGCTTCAATACCAGGTACTGGTTGAATACCAGCTACTGGTTCAATACCAGGTACTGCTTCAATACCAGGTACTGGTTGAATACCAGCTACTGGTTCAATACCAGGTACTGCCAATACCACCTACTGGTTCAATACCAGGTACTGCTTCAATACCAGGTACTGGTTGAATACCAGCTACTGCTTCAATACCAGGTACTGCCAATACCAGCTACTGTTCAATACCAGGTACTGCCAATACCAGGTACTGGTTCAATACCAGGTACTGCTTCAATACCAGGTACTGGTTCAATACCAGGTACTGCTTCAATACCAGGTACTGGTTGAATACCAGCTACTGGTTCAATACCAGGTACTGCCAATACCAGGTATGCCAATACCAGCTACTGGTTCAATACCAGGTACTGCCAATACCAGGTACTGGTTCAATACCAGGTACTGCTTCAATACCAGGTACTGGTTCAATACCAGGTACTGCTCAATACCAGGTACTGGTTGAATACCAGCTATGGTTCAATACCAGGTACTGCTTCAATACCAGGTACTGGTTGAATACCAGGTACTGCTTCAATACCAGGTACTGGTTTTAATACCAGGTACTGCTTCAATACCAGGTACTGGTTCAATACCAGGTACTGCTCAATACCAGGTACTGGTTCAATACCAGGTACTGGTTCAACACTAGGTACTGGTTCAATACCAGGTACTGGTTCAATACCAGTACTGCTTCAATACCAGGTACTGGTTCAATACCAGGTACTGCTTCAATACCACCTACTGGTTGAATACCAGCTACTGCTTCAATACAGGTACTGCCAATACCAGGTACTGCTTCAATACAGGTACTGCCAATACCAGCTACTGGTTCAATACCAGGTACTGCCAATACCAGGTACTGGTTCAATACCAGGTACTGCTTCAATACCAGGTACTGGTTCAATACCAGGTACTGGTTGAATACCAGCTACTGGTTCAATACCAGGTACTGCTTCAATACCAGGTACTGGTTGAATACCAGCTACTGGTTCAATACCAGGTACTGCCAATACCAGGTACTGGTTCAAAACCAGGTACTGCTTCAATACCAGGTACTGGTTTAATACCAGGTACTGCTTCAATACCAGGTACTGGTTCAATACCAGGTACTGCTTCAATACCAGGTACTGGTTCAATACCAGGTACTGGTTCAACACTAGGTACTGGTTCAATACCAGGTACTGGTTCAATACCAGGTACTGGTTCAACACCAGGTACTGGTTCAAAACCAGGTACTGCTTCAATACCAGGTACTGGTTCAACACCAGGTACTGGTTCAACACAGGTACTGCTTCAATACCAGGTACTGGTTCAATACCAGGTACTGGTTCAACACCAGGTACTGCTTCAACACCAGGTACTGGTTCAATACCAGGTACTGGTTCAACACCAGGTACTGGTCAATACCAGGTACTGCTTCAATACCAGGTACTGGTTCAATACCAGGTACTGCCAATACCAGGTACTGCTTCAATACCAGGTACTGCTTCAATACCAGGTACTGCTTCAATACCAGGTACTGCCAATACCAGGTACTGCCAATACCAGGTACTGCTTCAATACCAGGTACTGCTTCAATACCAGATACTGGTTCAATACCAGGTACTGCCAATACCAGGTACTGCCAATACCAGGTACTGCTTCAATACCAGGTAATGCTCCAATACGAGGTACTGCCAATACCAGGTACTGCTTCAATACCAGGTACTGCTTCAATACCAGGTACTGCCAATACCAAGTACTGCTTCAATACCAGGTACTGCTTCAATACCAGGTACTGCCAATACCAAGTACTGCTTCAATACCAGGTACTGCTTCAATACCAGGTACTGCCAATACCAGGTACTGGTTCAATACCAGGTACTGGTTCAATACCAGGTACTGCTTCAATACCAGGTACTGGTTCAATACCAGGTACTGGTTCAATACCAGGTACTGCTTCAATACCAGGTACTGGTTGAATACCAGCTACTGGTTCAATACCAGGTACTGCTTCAATACCAGGTACTGTTGAATACCAGCTACTGGTTCAATACCAGGTACTGCCAATACCAGCTACTGGTTCAATACCAGGTACTGCTTCAATACCAGGTACTGGTTGAATACAGCTACTGGTTCAATACCAGGTACTGCTTCAATACCAGGTACTGGTTGAATACCAGCTACTGCTTCAATACCAGGTACTGCCAATACCAGCTACTGGTTCAATACCAGGTACTGCCAATACCAGGTACTGGTTCAATACCAGGTACTGCTTCAATACCAGGTACTGGTTCAATACCAGGTACTGCTTCAATACCAGGTACTGGTTGAATACCAGCTACTGGTTCAATACCAGGTACGCTTCAATACCAGGTACTGGTTGAATACCAGCTACTGGTTCAATACCAGGTACTGCCAATACCAGGTACTGGTTCAAAACCAGGTACTGCTTCAATACCAGGTACTGGTTTAATACCAGGTACTGCTTCAATACCAGGTACTGGTTCAATACCAGGTACTGCTTCAACACCAGGTACTGGTTCAACACCAGGTACTGGTTCAACACCAGGTACTGGTTCAATACCAGGTACTGGTTCAATACCAGGTACTGGTTCAACACCAGGTACTGGTTCAAAACCAGGTACTGCTTCAATACCAGGTACTGGTTTAATACCAGGTACTGCTTCAATACCAGGTACGGTCCAATACCAGGTACTGGTTCAAAACCAGTACTGCTTCAATACCAGGTACTGGTTTAATACCAGGTACTGCTTCAATACCAGGTACTGGTTCAATACCAGGTACTGCTTCAATACCAGGTACTGGTACAATACCAGGTACTGGTTCAACACCAGGTACTGGTTCAACACCAGGTACTGCTTCAATACCAGGTACTGGTTCAATACCAGGTACTGGTTCAACACCAGTACTGGTTCAATACCAGGTACTGGTTCAACACCAGGTACTGGTTCAATACCAGGTACTGCTTCAATACCAGGTACTGGTTCAATACCAGGTACTGCCAATACCAGGTACTGCTTCAATACCAGGTACTGCTTCAATACCAGGTACTGCTTCAATACCAGGTACTGCCAATACCAGGTACTGCCAATACCAGGTACTGCTTCAATACCAGGTACTGCTTCAATACCAGATATGGTTCAATACCAGGTACTGCCAATACCAGGTACTGCCAATACCAGGTACTGCCAATACCAGGTACTGCTTCAATACCAGGTACTGCTTTCAATACCAGATACTGGTTCAATACCAGGTACTGCCAATACCAGGTACTGGTTTAATACCAGGTACTGGTTCAATACCAGGTACTGCTTCAATACCAGGTACTGCTTCAATACCAGGTACTGGTTTAATACTAGGTACTGCTTCAATACCAGGTACTGGTTCAACACCAGGTACTGGTTTTAATACTAGGTACTGCTTCAATACCAGGTACTGGTTAATACCAGGTACTGCTTCAATACCAGGTACTGGTTCAATACAGGTACTGGTTCAACACCAGGTACTGGTTTAATACTAGGTACTGCTTCAATACCAGGTACTGGTTTAATACCAGGTACTGCTTCAATACCAGGTACTGGTTCAATACCAGGTACTCGTTCAACACCAGGTACTGGTTTAACACCAGGTACTGCTTCAATACCAGGTACTGGTTTAATACTAGGTACTGCTTCAATACCAGGTACTGGTTTAATACTAGGTACTGCTTCAATACCAGGTACTGCTTCAATACCGGGTACTGGTTCAACACCAGGTACTGGTTTAACAAGGTACTGGTTCAATACCAGGTACTGGTTTAATACCAGGTACTGCTTCAATACCAGGTACTGGTTTAATACTAGGTACTGCTTCAATACCAGGTACTGCTTCAATACCAGGTACTGGTTTAATACCAGGTACTGCTTCAATACCAGGTACTGGTTTAATACCAGGTACTGCTTCAATACCAGGTACTGCTTCAATACCAGGTACTGGTTTAATACTAGGTACTGCTTCAATACCAGGTACTGCTTCAATACCAGGTACTGGTTCAATACCAGGTACTGGTTTAATACTAGGTACTGCTTCAATACCAGGTACTGGTTTGATACCAGGTACTGCTTCAATACCAGGTACTGGTTCAATACCAGGTACTGCTTCAATACCAGGTACTGGTTTAATACTAGGTACTGGTTCAATACCAGGTACTGCTTCAATACCAGGTACTGCTTCAATACTAGGTACTGCTTCAATACCAGGTACTGGTTCAATACCAGTACTGGTTTAATACCAGGTACTGCTTCAATACCAGGTACTGGTTCAATACCAGGTACTGGTTCAATACAGGTACTGCTTCAATACCAGGTACTGCTTCAATACCAGGGACTGGTTTAATACTAGGTACTGGTTCAATACCAGGTACTGCTTCAATACCAGGTACTGCTTCAATACCAGGTACTGGTTCAATACCAGGTACTGCTTCAATACCAGGTACTGGTTCAATACCAGGTACTGGTTCAACACCAGGTACTGGTTTAACACCAGGTACTGCTTCAATACCAGGTACTGGTTCAATACCAGGTACTGCTTCAATACCAGGAACTGGTTCAATACCAGGTACTGCTTCAATACCAGGTACTGGTTTAACACCAGGTACTGCTTCAATACCAGGTACTGCTTCAATACCAGGTACTGGGTTTAATACCAGGTACTGCTTCAATACCAGGTACTGCTTCAATACCAGTACTGGTTTAATCCTAGGTACTGCTTCAATACCAGGTACTGGTTCAATACCAGGTACTGCTTCAATACCAGGTACTGGTTCAACACCAGGTACTGGTTTAACACCAGGTACTGCTTCAATACCAGGTACTGGTTTAATACCAGGTACTGCTTCAATACCAGGTACTGCTTCAATACCAGGTACTGGTTTTAATACTAGGTACTGCTTCAATACCAGGTACTGCTTCAATACCAGGTACTGCTTCAATACCAGGTACTGCTTCAATACCAGGTACTGGTTCAATACCAGGTAGTGCTTCAATACCAGGTACTGGTTTAATACTAGGTACTGTTCAATACCAGGTACTGCTTCAATACCAGGTACTGCTTCAATACCAGGTACTGGTTTAATACTAGGTACTGCTTCAATACCAGGTACTGGTTCAATAGTAGGTACTGCTTCAATACCAGATACTGGTTTAATACCAGGTACTGCTTCAATACCAGGTACTGGTTCAAACACCAGGTACTGCTTCAATACCAGGTACTGGTTCAACACCAGGTACTGGTTCAACACCAGGTACGCTTCAATACCAGGTACTGCTTCAATACCAGGTACTGGTTTAATACTAGGTACTGCTTCAATACCAGGTACTGGTTTAATACCAGGTACTGCTCAATACCAGGTACTGGTTCAATACCAGGTACCGCTTCAATACCAGGTACTGGTTCAACACCAGGTACTGGTTTAACACCAGGTACTGCTTCAATACCAGGTACGCTTCAATACCAGGTACTGCTTCAATACCAGGTACTGGTTCAACACCAGGTACTGGTTTAACACCAGGTACTGCTTCAATACCAGGTATGGTTTAATACCAGGTACTGCTTCAATACCAGGTACTGCTTCAATACCAGGTACTGGTTTAATACTAGGTACTGCTTCAATACCAGGTACTGGTTTAATACCAGGTACTGCTTCAATTACCAGGTACTGCTTCAATACAGGTACTGCTTCAATACCAGGTACTGCTTCAATACCAGGTACTGGTTCAATACCAGGTAGTGCTTCAATACCAGGTAGTGGTTTAATACTAGGTACTGGTTCAATACCAGGTACTGCTTCAATACCAGGTACTGCTTCAATACCAGGTACTGGTTTAATACTAGGTACTGCTTCAATACCAGGTACTGGTTCAATACTAGGTACTGCTTCAATACCAGATACTGGTTTAATACCAGGTACTGCTTCAATACCAGGTACTGGTTCAACACCAGGTACTGGTTTAACACCAGGTACTGGTTTAACACCAGGTACTGCTTCAATACCAGGTACTGGTTCAACACCAGGTACTGGTTCAACACCAGGTACTGCTTCAATACCAGGTACTGCTTCAATACCAGGTACTGGTTTAATACTAGGTACTGCTTCAATACCAGGTACTGGTTTAATACAGGTACTGCTTCAATACCAGGTACTGTTCAATACCAGGTACCGCTTCAATACCAGGTACTGGTTCAACACCAGGTACTGGTTTAACACCAGGTACTGCTTCAATACCAGGTACTGCTTCAATACCAGGTACTGGTTAACACAGGTACTGCTTCAATACCAGGTACTGCTTCAATACCAGGTACTGCTTCAATACCAGGTACTGGTTCAACACAGGTATTGGTTTAACACCAGGTACTGCTTCAATACCAGGTACTGGTTTAATACCAGGTACTGTTCAATACCAGGTACTGGTTTAATACCAGGTACTGCTTCAATACCAGGTTACTGCTCAATAACAGGTACTGCTTCAATACCAGGTACTGGTTCAATACCAGGTAGTGCTTCAAACCAGGTAGTGATTTAATACTAGGTACTGGTTCAATACCAGGTACTGCTTCAATACCAGATACTGCTTCAATACCAGGTACTGGTTTAATACAGGTACTGCTTCAATACCAGGTTACTGGTTTCAATATAGGTACTGCTTCAATACCAGATACGGTTAATACCAGGTACTGCTTCAATACCAGGTACTGGCTTCAACACCAGTACTGGTTTAACATAGGTACTGCTTCAATACCAGGTACTGGTTCAACACCAGGTACTGGTTCAACACCAGGTACTGCTTCAATACCAGGTACTGTTTAATACCAGGTACTGCTTCAATACCAGGTACTGCTTCAATACCAGGTACTGGTTTCAATACCAGGTACTGGTTTAATACCAGGTACTGGTTCAATACCAGGTACTGGTTCAATACCAGGTACTGGTTTAATACTAGGTACTGCTTCAATACCAGGTACTGGTTTAATACTAGGTACTGCTTCAATACCAGGTACTGGTTTAATACCAGGTACTGGTTCATACCAGGTACTGGTTCAATACCAGGTACTGTTTAATACTAGGTACTGCTTCAATACCAGGTACTGGTTTAATACCAGGTACTGCTTCAATACCAGGTACTGGTTCAATACCAGGTACCGCTTCAATACCAGGTACTGGTTCAACACCAGGTACTGTTTAACACCAGGTACTGCTTCAATACCAGGTACTGCTTCAATACCAGGTACTGCTTCAATACCAGGTACTGGTTCAACACCAGGTACTGGTTCAACACCAGGTACTGCTTCAATACCAGGTACTGCTTCAATACCAGGTACTGGTTTAATACTAGGTACTGCTTCAATACCAGGTACTGGTTTAATACCAGGTACTGCTTCAATACCAGGTACTGGTTCAATACCAGGTACCGCTTCAATAGCAGGTACTGGTTCAACACCAGGTACTGGTTTAACACCAGGTACTGCTTCAATACCAGGTACTGCTTCAATACCAGGTACTGCTTCAATACCAGGTACTGGTTCAACACCAGGTATTGGTTTAACACCAGGTACTGCTTCAATACCAGGTACTGTTAATACCAGGTACTGTTTCAATACCAGGTACTGCTTCAATACCAGGTACTGCTTCAATACCAGTACTGTTCAATACCAGGTACTGGTTCAATACCAGGTAGTGCTTCAATACCAGGTAGTGGTTTAATACTAGGTACTGTTCAATACCAGGTACTGCTTCAATACCAGATACTGCTTCAATACCAGGTACTGGTTTAATACTAGGTACTGCTTCAATACCAGGTACTGGTTCAATACTAGGTACTGCTTCAATACAGATACTGTTAATACCAGGTACTGCTTCAATACCAGGTACTGGTTAACACCAGGTACTGGTTTAACACCAGGTACTGCTTCAATACCAGGTACTGGTTCAACACCAGGTACTGGTTCAACACCAGGTACTGCTCAATACCAGGTACTGCTTCAATACCAGGTACTGGTTTAATACCAGGTACTGCTTCAATACCAGGTACTGGTCAATACCAGGTACTGGTCAATACCAGGTACTGGTTATACCAGGTACTGCTTCAATACCAGGTACTGGTTCAATACAGGTACTGGTCAATACCAGGTACTGTTTAATACTAGGTACTGCTTCAATACCAGGTACTGGTTTAATACTAGGTACTGCTTCAATACCAGGTACTGGTTTAATACCAGGTACTGGTTCAATACAGGTACTGGTTCAATACCAGGTACTGGTTTAATACTAGGTACTGCTTCAATACCAGGTACTGTTTATACCAGGTACTGCTTCAATACCAGGTACTGGTTCAATACCAGGTACCGCTTCAATACCAGGTACTGGTTCAACACCAGGTACTGTTAAACCAGGTACTGCTTCAATACCAGGTACTGCTTCAATACCAGGTACTGCTTCAATACCAGGTACTGGTTTAATACCAGTAACACACGTACACTTACTGGTGATATAACTGATGACTTATTGTTGTGTTTTATTTGTTTACTTGTGTATTTTGACTTATGTGAATGTGTTTGCAGAGATTACCTGAAGAGGTTTGAGGACTACCCTCGCTGCAGGAGAGCGATCATCCCCTTCCTCCTTTGAGCAGCTCATTACCTTAATGTTAGTCATTATTAAATATACTGCATTGTGTCGTCTCCACATCTCGTATTCTTTCAGACTGAATCATCTATTTGTCTCTTAATCTCCTAATAAATAACAAAGGTGTTGTAAACTTTATAGAAATAATATTCAAACATTCACATTTGAATGAATCCCTTTCATTTAAATCATCTTTATTCTGTACTATCTTGTTAAATATTGAACAATACGTGTGTTTCTCCTGTTGCATCTACAGCTTTAGTCTCAACAACATATAATAACTCACATGCTATACTTTTATAGATTTACCTTCTTCACTTGCTGCAATAATAAAGTGTAATATGTGACGTTTTATTGATATTTTACATGATATTCAATACATAAAGAAACCCTGCAGACACTGATCGACTGATCCACTGATCCACTGACCGACTGACCGACTGACCAACAGATCAACTGATCAACTGATCCACTGATCCACTGACCGACTGACCAACAGATCAACTGATCCACTGATCCACTGACCGAATGATCCACTGATCCACTGACGACTGACCAACAGACCGACTGATCCACTGACCGACTGATCACTGACGACTGATCCACTGACCGACTGACAACAGATCCACTGATCCACTGACAAACTGACCAACAGATCCACTGATCCACTGACCGACTGATCCACTGATCACTGACCCACTGATCCACTGATCCTGACCGACTGATCCACTGATCCACTGACCGACTGACCAACAGATCAACTGATCCACTGATCCACTGACCGAATGATCCACTGATCCACAGACCGACTGACCAACAGACCGACTGATCCACTGACCGACTGATCCACTGACCGACTGACCAACAGATCCACTGATCCACTGACCGACTGACCACTGATCCACTGACCGACTGATCCACTGACCCACTGATCAACTGATCCACTGATCCACTGACCGACTGATCCACTGATCAACTGACCGACTGATCCAGTGATCCACTGATCCACTGACGACTGACCAACAGATCAACTGATCCACTGACCGACTGATCCACTGATCAACTGACCGACTGATCCACTGATCCACTGATCAACTGATCCACTGATCCACTGATCCACTGACCGACTGACCAACAGATCAACTGATCCACTGACCGACTGATCCACTGACCGATGATCCACTGATCCACTGACCGACTGATCCACTGATCCACTGATCAACTGATCCACTGATCCACTGATCCACTGACCGACTGACCAACAGATCAACTGATCCACTGACCGACTGATCCACTGATCCACTGACCGACTGATCCACTGATCCACTGACCGACTGATCCACTGATCCACTGATCCACTGACCAACTGATCCACTGACCGACTGATCCACTGATCCACTGATCCACTGACCGACTGATCCACTGATCCACTGACCGACTGACCCACTGATCCACTGACCGACTGATCCACTGATCCACTGATCCACTGACCGACTGATCCACTGACGCACTGATCCACTGACCGACTGATCCACTGATCCACTGATCCACTGACCAACAGATCAACTGATCCACTGACCGACTGATCCACTGACCGACTGACAACAGATCAACTGATCCACTGACCAACTGATCCACTGACCCACTGATCCACTGACCCACTGATCCACTGATCAACTGATCCACTGACCGACTGATCCACTGACCCACTGATCAACTGATCCACTGACCCACTGATCCACTGATCATTGATCGACTGTGTAACTTACAGCAGGAATCTGTCAAACCTGTGAATATTTCCATCAGATGAATCTTCCTGTTTTTAAAGGGATTTTGAATGTGTATGTTTTTATGCTTATTTTATATTCTAAAAACACCTGCTCTGCTTTCTTTTGTAACAAAATTAATTATTTAAAATTTTAATAAACTTTTACAGACTGTGTCACTAATAAAAGAACAATACAACATTTCCATGATTTAAAAAACAACATCTCAGTTCTCCCGTGTCTGATTACATGTGGGTGATTGGTCTTTTATTATCTGCTTAACATTCAATATTTCACGGAGTAATTCAATAGAGTAAAAACATTATTGTTTAGGGTCTCCTATCATGCTATTTTGTAGGCATTTATTGGGTCTCAGATATATACAAATATAAAAACATGTCTATGAAATGTTTTGCTCAAATTCAAAAGATCATGCATTTTAGAAATCCCTCATACCCCTCTATTCCAGCTGTTAGAGAAACAAGCTTTTATTTTGTAGTATCTACACAAACCGGAAACACGGACGGCGTTAGGACAAAAAATAGAACAGATAAAAAATGGTACTAATTTAAACAAAGAGTTAAAACAAAAACACATTTAAACAAAAGAAATAGAACATATAGAATCTTTTGTTTGTTTTATTTGACTTATTATTCAAGTGTGAGTCATGGTTCCGTGCTTTTAATTTGAAGGCGTACACAAACCGGAAACAGGTACGACGTGAGGAACAACAATTATAAGAACACATAAACAAAACTAATTAAAACACAAATGTAAATAATGTACAACACATTTAAACAGTACTTGGAACAAAATAAAAATGTTTAACACATTTGAAACATTTATGAATCGTGGT
>JAAKFY010000010.1:135566-183066 GCA_011823955.1 Dissostichus mawsoni
TACTCTGTCCCTCCCTACTCTGTCTCTCCCTACTCTGTCTCTCCCTACTCTGTCTCTCCCTACTCTGTCCCTCCCTACTCTGTCTCTCCCTACTCTGTCCCTCCCTACTCTGTCCCTCCCTACTCTGTCCTCCCTACTCTGTCCCTCCCTACTCTGTCCCTCCCTACTCTGTCTCTCCCTACTCTGTCCCTCCTACTCTGTCTCTCCCTACTCTGTCCCTCCCTACTCTGTCTCTCCCTACTCTGTCTCTCCCTACTCTGTCCCTCCCTACTCTGTCCCTCCCTACTCTGTCCCTCCCTACTCTGTCCCTCCCTACTCTGTCTCTCCCTACTCTGTCCCTCCCTACTCTGTCTCTCCCTACTCTGTCCCCCCTACTCTGTCCCTCCCTACTCTGTCTCTCCCTACTCTGTCCCTCCCTACTCTGTCCCTCCCTACTCTGTCTCTATCCTAGTCATTTGTTTTCGCTAAAGTCTCCTACAGAAAAAGTGGAATCCTTCATCATACTGATTCCCAGCTATGCGTGGGAGCGAAGCTCACATACGCCTCAATGCCGGAGCGATGTCCTGTTCTGACTACCTCTTTGTATTCTTCCAGGGTCTGCACCTGACCAAGCTCCTCTGTGTTGCAGGCTAAAACTTTCTTCTGTGACTTTTCCCTTCGTTTCCAACCCATCAAACCGTGGGATTGGTGATTTTGTCTATTTATTCCAAAGTCATAGCAACATAAATGAGCACAATAATCTTATACTGTAATAATAAGAATCAGTCTTTCTAATGTCAGAAAAACACACACACACACACACACACACACACACACACACACACAGACAGACAGACAGACAGACAGACACACAGACACACAGACACACACACACAGACAGACATAGACAGACACACACACACACACATGACCCTGATGCTCTTCTGTAGTCACATGACCCTGAAGCTCTTCTGTAGTCACATGACCCTGAAGCTCTTCTGTAGTCACATGACCCTAAAGCTCTTCTGTAGTCACATGACCCTAAAGCTCTTCTGTAGTCACATGACCCTAAAGCTCTTCTGTAGTCACATGACCCTAAAGCTCTTCTGTAGTCACATGACCCTAAAGCTCTTCTGTAGTCACATGACCCTGAAGCTCTTCTGTAGTCACATGACCCTGAAGCTCTTCTGTAGTCACATGACCCAAAGCTCTTCTGTAGTCACATGACCCTAAAGCTCTTCTGTAGTCACATGACCCTGAAGCTCTTCTATAGTCACATGACCCTGAAGCTCTTCTGTAGTCACATGACCCTAAAGCTCTTCTGTAGTCACATGACCCTAAAGCTCTTCTGTAGTCACATGACCCTGAAGCTCTTCTATATCACATGACCCTGAAGCTCTTCTGTAGTCACATGACCCTAAAGCTCTTCTGTAGTCACGTGACCCTAAAGCTCTTCTGTAGTCACATGACCCTGAAGCTCTTCTGTAGTCACATGACCCTAAAGCTCTTCTGTAGTCACATGGCCCTAAAGCTCTTCTGTAGTCACATGACCCTGATGCTCTTCTGTAGTCACATGACCCTGATGCTCTTCTGTAGTCACATGACCCTAAAGCTCTTCTGTAGTCACATGACCCTGATGCTCTTCTGTAGTCACATGACCCTAAAGCTCTTCTGTAGTCACATGACCCTGATGCCCTTCTGTAGTCACATGACCCTGAAGCTCTTCTGTAGTCACATGACCCTAAAGCTCTTCTGTAGTCACATGACCCTGAAGCTCTTCTGTCGTCACGTGACCCTGATGCTCTTCTGTAGTCACGTGACCCTGATGCACTTCTGTAGTCACGTGACCCTAAAGCTCTTTTGTAGTCACATGACCCTAAAGCTCTTTGTGTGGTCACGTGACCCTGAAGCTCTTCTGTAGTCACGTGACCCTAAAGCTCTTCTGTAGTCACGTGACCCTAAAGCTCTTCTGTAGTCACGTGACCCTGATGCTCTTCTGTAGTCACATGACCGTAAAGCTCTTCTGTAGTCCACATGACCCTGATGCTCTTCTGTAGTCACGTGACCCTAAAGCTCTTCTGTAGTCACATGACCCTGATGCTCTTCTGTAGTCACGTGACCCTGAAGCTCTTCTGTAGTCACGTGACCCTAAAGCTCTTCTGTAGTCACATGACCCTAAAGCTCTTCTGTAGTCACGTGACCCTAAAGCTCTTCTGTAGTCACGTGACCCTGATGCTCTTCTGTAGTCACGTGACCCTGATGCTCTTCTGTAATCACGTGACCCTGATGCTCTTCTGTATCACATGACCCTGAAGCTCTCTGTAGTCACATGGCCCTGATGCTCTTCTGTAGTCACATGCCCTGATGCTCTTCTGTAGTCACATGACCCTGAAGCTCTTCTGTAGTCACATGACCCTAAAGCTCTTCTGTAGTCACATGACCCTGATGCTCTTCTGTAATCACATGACCCTGAAGCTCTTCTGTAGTCCACATGACCCTGATGCTCTTCTGTAGTCACATGACCCTGAAGCTCTTCTGTAGTCACATGACCCTGAAAGCTCTTCTGTAGTCACATGACCCTAAAGCTCTTCTGTAGTCACATGACCCTGAAGCTCTTCTGTAGTCACATGACCCTGAAGCTCTTCTGTAGTCACGTGACCCTGATGCTCTTCTGTAGTCACATGACCCTGAAGCTCTTCTGTAGTCACATGACCCTAAAGCTGTTCTGTAGTCACATGACCCTGAAGCTCTTCTGTAGTCAAATGACCCTGAAGCTCTTCTGTAGTCACATGACCCTGAAGCTCTTCTGTAGTCACATGACCCTGAAGCTCTTCTGTAGTCACATGACCCTAAAGCTCTTCTGTAGTCACATGACCCTGATGCTCTTCTGTAGTCACATGACCCTGATGCTCTTCTGTAGTCACATGACCCTGATGCTCTTCTGTAGTCACATGACCCTGAAGCTCTTCTGTAGTCACATGACCCTGAAGCTCTTCTGTAGTCACATGACCCTGAAGCTCTTCTGTAGTCACATGACCCTAAGCTCTTCTGTAGTCACATGACCCTGATGCTCTTCTGTAGTCACATGACCCTAAGCTCTTCTGTAATCACATGACCCTGAAGCTCTTCTGTAGTCACATGACCCTGAAGCTCTTCTGTAGTCACATGACCCTAAAGCTCTTCTGTAGTCACATGACCCTGATGCTCTTCTGTAGTCACATGACCCTGATGCTCTTCTGTAGTCACATGACCCTGATGCTCTTCTGTAGTCACATGACCCTGAAGCTCTTCTGTAGTCACATGACCCTTAAGCTCTTCTGTAGTCACATGACCCTAAAGCTCTTCTGTAGTCACATGACCCTGATGCTCTTCTGTAGTCACATGACCCTAAAGCTCTTCTGTAGTCACATGACCCTGAAGCTCTTCTGTAGTCACATGACCCTGAAGCTCTTCTGTAGTCACATGACCCTAAAGCTCTTCTGTAGTCACATGACCCTGATGCTCTTCTGTAGTCACATGACCCTGAAGCTCTTCTGTAGTCACATGACCCTGAAGCTCTTCTGTAGTCACATGACCCTGAAGCTCTTCTGTAGTCACATGACCCTGAAGCTCTTCTGTAGTCACATGACCCTGATGCTCTTCTGTAGTTCACATGACCCTGATGCTCTTCTGTAGTCACATGACCCTGAAGCTCTTCTGGGTTCTCCAGGAACAGCTCTTTGTGTTTCTAATAAGTCTCTAAATGATGTAATGAATGTGTTCCTCCTCAGACCTCCGAACCCCATCGAGTACCTGGCAGCGTTCCTCCTGAAGAACAAGTCCCAGTTTGAGGAGAGGAACTGAAGCCAGGACAGGAAGCAGACCCTTCAGCTCGTTGATGATAGACCTTTGTTGTTGTTTTTTTATATATTAATAAACATGTTGGTGTGAGCCGGCTCTGTGCTTTATTATTATAACACGAGATCCATCAGAGCTTTATTCCCCATCCTGCTGCAAGGCCTGAGCACACACACACACACACACACACACACACACACACACACACACACACACACACACACACACACACACACACTCAGAGAGAAACACACACAGAGAGAAACACACATCAGAGAAACACACACAGAGAGAAACACACTCAGAGAAACACACACAGAGAGAAACACACACACACAGAGAGAAACACACACACAGAGAGAAACCACACACACACTCAGAAGAAACACACACACAGAGAGAAACACACACACACACACAGAGAAACACACACACACAGAGAGAAACACACACTCAGAGAGAACACACACACAGAGAGAACACACACACACTCAGAGAGAAACACACACACACACACTCAGAGAGAAACACACACACAGAGAGAAACACACACACAGAGAGAAACACACACACACCACAGAGAAACACACAGAGAGAAACACACACACACTCAGAGAAAACACACACAGAGAGAAACACACACACACTCAGAGAGAAACACACACACACAGAGAAACACACACATACACACTCAGAGAGAAACACACGAGAGAAACAGACACACAAACACACAGAGAGAAACACACAGAGCAACACACACACATACACAGAGAAACACACACACAGAAACACACACATACTCACACTCAGAGAAACACACACACAGAGAAACACACACAAACACACACACACACAGAGAGAAACACACACAGAAACACACACACACACACAGAGAGAAAAACACACACACACTCAGAGAGAAACACACACAGAGAAACACACACACACACACACAGAGAAACACACAGATAAACACACACACACAGAGAAACACACACACATAAACACACACACACACAGAGAAACAAACACAGAGAGAAACACACACACACAGAGAAACACACACACACACAGCGAGAAACACACACACAGAGAAACACACACAGAGAAACACACACACACACCACACACAGAGAGAAACACACACACAGAGAAACACACACACACAGAGAAACACACAGAGAAACACACACACAGAGAAACACACACACACAGAGAAAACCACGACACACAGAGACACACACACAGAGACAGACACACACAGAATGAGCTTAAATGATTGTCTGAGAGGAGGACGAACACCAGAGGCTAAATTAGATGTTTTTAACGATTCTTTATTCATTGGAAGAATCTTCTGGTTTGAAATTAAAGTTTAAAGAATTATTTGAATGAAACTAAATGATTAATAAGTTCATTAGAAACATCACAATCAGCTTTAGTGTTAGAAAAGGAAACACACACACACACAGAGAAACACACACACACCCACACAGAGAAACACACACACAGAGAAACACACACACAGAGAGAACACACACACACACAGAGAACACACACAGAGAAACACACACACACACAGAGAAACACACACACACACACAGAGAAACATCACAATCAGCTTTAGTGTTAGAAAAGGAAACACACACACACAGAGAGAAACACACACACACACAGAGAGAAACACACACACAGAGAAACACACACACACACACACAGAGAAACACCACACACACACAGAGAAACACACACACACACAGAGAGAAACACACACACACAGAGAAACACACACCCACAGAGAAACCACACACACACACACACAGAGAAACACACAACAGAGAAACACACACACACACGGAGAAACACACACACAGAGAAACACACACACACACAGAGAAACACACACACAGAGAAACAACACACACACACAGAGAAACACACACACACACACACACAGAGAAACACACACACACACACACACAGAAACACACACACACACACAGAGAAACACACACACGGAGAGAAACACACACACAGAGAAACACACACACACACACACACACAGAGAAACACACACACACACACAGAAACATCACAATCAGCTTTAGTGTTAGAAAAGGTAGAGTTTGGTCAGAAACACGGTTTTTATTTTGAAATGATCTGCAGATTATTCTCTATAATATTAATGTTTTTATTTCTCTAAAATGTCAGGAGATATTTCCAGAGTCCGTCCCCGCGTCTCAGAGTCCGTCCCCGCGTCTCAGAGTCCGTCCCCCGTCTCAGAGTCCGTCCCCGCGTCTCAGAGTCCCAGATATTCACTTTCATATAAAACAGAGACCATTAGAGACGCTAACTTCTGCAGAAACACTGACGAGGGGGGGGACTTCCTGTCAGGTGGGCGGGACTTCCTGTCATGTAGAAACTGATTGGATGCCAGGTTGTCCATGAAGGGCTGCCAGGAAGTCAGTGGAGAAGTAGAAGACCATCGCCGAAGGTGATGGAGATGGGAAGAGCCGGGAGCGCCTTCTTGAAGATGCCAGCAGCAGCAGCCGTGAGACACAGGCCCTGATACACAAACATGTTTTGTATATTGTTGTTATTGTTATTATCAGCGTGAGACACAGGCACTGAGACACAACATGTTGTTTATTGTTGTTGTTATTATCAGCGTGACACAGGCCCTGAGACACAAACATGTTGTTATTGTTGTTGTTATTGTTATTATCAGCGTAGACACAGGCACTGAGACACAAACATGTTGTTATTGTTGTTGTTATTATCAGCGTGAGACACAGGCCCTGAGACACAAACATGTTGTTATTGTTGTTGTTATTGTTATTATCAGCGTGAGACACAGGCCCTGAGACACACACAATGTTGTTATTGTTGTTGTTATTATCAGCGTGAGACACAGGCCCCTGAGACACAAACATGTTGTTATTGTTGTTGTTATTGTTATTATCACGTGAGACACACCCTAGACACAAACATGTTGTTATTGTTGTTGTTTATTATTATCAGCGTGAGACACAGGCCCTGAGACACAAACATGTTGTTATTGTTGTTGTTATTGTTATTATCAGCGTGGACACAGGCACTGAACACAAACATGTTGTTATTGTTGTTGTTATTATCAGCGTGAGACACAGGCCCTGAGACACAAACATGTTGTTTTGTTGTTGTTATTGTTATTATCAGCGTGAGACACAGGCCCTGAGACACAAACATGTTGTTATTGTTGTTGTTATTATCAGCGTGAGACACGGCCCTGAGACACAAACATGTTGTGTTATGTTGTTTTATTTTTATTATCAGCGTGAGACACAGGCCCTGAACACAAACTGTTGTTATTGTTTTGTTATTATTATCAGCGTGAGACACAGGCCCTGAGACACAAACATGTTTGTTATTGTTGTTGTTATTGTTATTATCAGCGTGAGACACAGGCCCTGAGACACAAACATGTTGTTATTGCTGTTGTTATTGTTATTATCAGCGTGAGACACAGGCCCTGAGACACAAAATGTTGTTATTGTTTTGTTATTGTTATTATCAGCGTCAAACACAGTGCCCTGAGACACAAACATGTTGTTATTGTTGTTGTTATTGTTATTATCAGCGTGAACACAGTGCCCTGAGACACAAACATGTTGTTATTGTTGTTGTTATTGTTATTATCAGCGTCAAACACAGGTGCCCTGAGACACAAACATGTTGTTATTGTTGTTGTTATTGTTATTTCAGCGTGAGACACGGCCCTGAGACACAAACATGTTGTTATTGTTTTGTTATTGTTATTATCAGCGTGAGACACAGGCCCTGAGACACAAACATGTTGTTATTGTTGTTGTTATTGTTATTATCAGCGTGAGACACAGGCCCTGAGACACAAACATGTTTGTTATGTTGTTGTTATTGTTATTTATCAGCGTCAAACACAGGTGCCCTGAGACACAAACATGTTGTTTTTGTTGTTTTTTTGTTATTATCAGCGTGAGACACAGCCCTGAGACACAAACATGTTGTTATTGTTGTTGTTATTGTTATTGTCAGCGTGAGACACAGGCCCTGAGACACAAACATGTTGTTATTGTTGTTGTTATGTTTTATCAGCGTCAAACACAGGTGCCCTGAGACACAAACATGTTGTTATTGTTGTTGTTGTTATTGTTTTATCAGCGTGAGACACAGGTGCCCTGAGACACAAACATGTTGTTATTGTTTTTGTTATTGTTATTATCAGCGTGAGACACAGGCCCTGAGACACAAACATGTTGTTATTGTTGTTTGTTATTGTTATTATCAGCGTGAGACACAGGCCCTGAGACACAAACATGTTGTTATTGTTGTTTTATTGTTATTTCAGCGTCAAACACAGGTGCCCTGAGACACAAACATGTTGTTATTGTTGTTGTTATTATCAGCGTCAAACACAGGTGACCTGAGACACAAACATGTTGTTATTGTTGTTGTTATTGTTATATCAGCGTCAAACACAGGTGCCCTGAGACACAAACATGTTGTTATTGTTGTTGTTATTATCAGCGTCAAACACAGGTGCCCTGAGACACAAACATGTTGTTATTGTTGTTGTTATTGTTATTATCAGCGTCAAAACACAGGTGCCCTGAGACACAAACATGTTGTTTATTGTTGTTGTTATTGTTATTATCAGCGTGAGACACAGGCCCTGAGACACAAATGTTGTTATTGTTGTTGTTATTGTTATTATCAGCGTCAAACACAGGTGCCCTGAGACACAAACATGTTGTTATTGTTGTTGTTGTTATTGTTATTATCAGCGTGAGACACAGGCCCTGAGACACAAACATGTTGTTATTGTTGTTGTTATTGTTATTATCAGCGTGAGACACAGGCCCTGAGACACAAACATGTTGTTTATTGTTGTTGTTATTGTTATTATCAGCGTGAGACAGGCCCTGAGACACAAACATGTTGTTATTGTTGTTGTTATTGTTATTATCAGCATCAAACACAGGTGCCCTGAGACACAAACATGTTGTTATTGTTGTTGTTATTGTTATTATCAGCGTCAAACACAGGTGCCCTGAGACACAAACATGTTGTTATTGTTGTTGTTATTGTTATTATCAGCGTCAAACAGGTGCCCTGAGACACAAACATGTTGTTATCGTTGTTGTTATTGTTATTATCAGCGTCAAACACAGGTGCCCTGAGACACAAACATGTTGTTATTGTTGTTGTTATGTTATTATCAGCGTCAAACACAGGTGCCCTGAGACACAAACATGTTGTTATTGTTGTTGTTATTATCAGCGTCAAACACAGGTGACCTGAGACACAACATGTTGTTATTGTTATTATCAGCGTCAAACACAGGTGCCCTGAGACACAAACATGTTGTTATTGTTATTGTTATTATCAGCGTGAGACGCAGGTGCCCTGTACTCTGAATCCAGTTCAACAGACCCTGATCTCTCTGAGTTATCTCACCTAACCCAAAACAAACGCGCTCTCGCTAAGCGGTCCAACAACCAATCACAACATGGAGAAGCGCACTGACAGCGCAGCGTCACACTTCCTGAATGAAAAGTCAACTATAATATTAGACAAATATGAAGAAGTTAAACTTTAAACATCCATTAACAGGTTTATGATATCACTGCCCCGCTAAGACACCATCTGACTTTCATTACATTTGACTCGAGTGTTTCCTCAACTAATGTGTTGCTATAAATAATCCTTCTGCATACAGTATGTGACACTGTGAGTGCTGCACGGCCAGATCCGGCTCAGCTGACTCAGATAAGGAGATATATGAACATTATGATGTGATATGAATGATAATGGGACACATCCACGTCTGCACTCACAGTGGACTGTACGTAATGTTACTTTGATCCGGTTACTTGTGTTGTGGCAGGATATTTCAGTAAGCTTTCTTAACGCTAACGTTATAATAGTCAGATTGCTCTGAAGATGGGAGGTGATAATAACAACAATCATATTGTTGTTATTATTATTAGTGCGTTTGATTCTTACGATGAGGATGGCCACGAAGCAGGCGATGGTCGTGTTCCAGTCTCCACCCGTCGCTGCAGCTTTCCCCACCAAAACACTGTAGAAGATGAAGTCCCCGAGACCCAGCTTCACCCCCCCTACACACACACACACACACACACACACACACACACACACACACACACACACACACACACAACACACACACACACACAAACACCACACACACACACACACACACACACACACACACACACACCACACACACACACACACACACACACACACACACACACACACACACACACACACACACACACACAACACACACACAACCACACACAGAAAACAGTCAAGTTAAAGGCATAGTCTAAACTTCTATACTTAAGCATCATCTCTGTCAGTGTGTGTGTCTCTTGAGTGTGTGTGTCTCTGTGAGTGTGTGTGTCTCTGTGAGTGTGGTGTGCATGTCAGTGTGTGTGTGTGTCTCTGTGTGTGTGTGTGTCTCTGTGAGTGTGTGTGGTCTCTGTGAGTGTGTGTGTGCATGTCAGTGTGTGTGTGTGTCTCTGTGAGTGTGTGTGTGCATGTCAGTGTGTGTTGTGTCTCTGTGAGTGTGTGTGTGCATGTCAGTGTGTGTGTGTGTCTCTGTGAATGTGTGTGTGCATGACAGTGTGTGTGTGCATGTCAGTGTGTGTGTGTCTCTGTGAGTTTGTGTGTGCATGTCAGTGTGTGTGTGTGTCTCTGTATGTGTATGGTGTGTCTCTGTGAGTGTGTGTGTGTCTCTGTGAGTGTGTGTGTGTGTGTGTCTCTGTGAGTGTCTCTGTGAGTGTGTGTGTGGTGTCTCTGTGAGTGTGTGTGCGCATGTCAGTGTGTGTGTGTGTCTCTGTGAGTGTGTGTGTGCATGTCAGTGTGTGTGTGTCTCTGTGGGTGTGGTGTGTGCATGTCAGTGTGTGTGTGTGTCTCTGTGAGTGTGTTTGTGCATGTCAGTGTGTGCGTGTGTCTCTGTGGGTGTGTGTGTGGACTCACGGTCCTCCTCCAAGATCTTCCTCTGTTATCGACCTCGCTCTGCAGGCTTCAGGCTCCGCCCCCTCGCCGCTGTGCTCCGCCTCCTGTCTGGAGAACAGACAGGAAACAAATAAACAAAAACTTGTTAAATTAAACTCTCCCATTCAGAGTCTCATTAAACATTACTAAGACTTACCATTTATTAGATGTTATTCAAATACATGAAAAAATTCAAATGATGTCATGTAGACAGATCATAATGTTGACTTAATCAAATATAATTAAAATGATTTCTGATCCATCATTTGATTAAATAACATAGAGTAATATTTCCCATGATGCCTTGGTGTAGTGATGTCACCTGTCTCGTGGCGTCGCCCGGGCTCGCCATCCCCACCGTCCACATCATGGCGGCTGGAAAACACAAACAGAAAACTCAGTCTGAGGGAAACCTGTCTGTCTCTCACCTGTCTGTCTTCTCTCCTGTCTGTCTCTCTCCTGTCTGTCTCTCACCTGTCTGTCTCTCACCTGTCTGTCTCCTCTGTCTGTCTCTCACCTGTCTGTCTCTCACCTGTCTCTCCTGTCTGTCTCTCTCCTGTCTGTCTCTCACCTGTCTGTCTCTCACCTGTCTCACCTGTCTGTCTGTCCTCTCTCCTGTCTGTCTCTCTCCTTTCTGTCTCTCACCTGTGTGTCTCTCACCTGTCTGTCTCTCACCTGTCTCTCCTGTCTGTCTCTCTCCTGTCTGTCTCTCTCCTGTCTGTCTTTCAACTGTCTCTCTCTCTCACCTGTCTCACCTGTCTGTCTCTCACCTGTCTCTCTCTCACCTGTCCTGTCTGTCTCTCTCCTGTCTGTCTCTCTCCTGTCTGTCTCTCACTGTCTGTCTCTCACCTGTCTGTCTCTCACTGTCTCTCACCTCTCTGTCTCTCACCTGTCTCTCACCTGTCTGTCTCTCACCGTCTGTCTCTCACCTGTCTCTCTCTCACCTGTCTCACCTGTCTGTTTCTCACCTGTCTCTCCTGTCCGTCTCTCACCTGTCTGTCTCTCACTGTCTCATCAGTCTCTCACCTGTCTGTCTCTCACCTGTCTTCTCTCACCTGTCTCACCTGTCTGTTTCTCACTGTCTCACCTGTCTGTCTCTCACATGTCTCTCACCTTTCTGTCTCTCACCTGTTTTCTCAACCTGTCTGTCTCTCACCTGTCTCACCTGTCTGTCTCTCACCTGTCTGTCTCTCACCTGTCTCTCACCTGTCTGTTTCTCACCTGTCTCTCACCTTTCTGTCTCTCACCTGTCTCTCACCTGTCTGTCTCTCACCTGTTTCTCACCTGTCTGTCTCTCACCTGTCTGTTTCTCACTGTCTCACCTGTCTGTCTCTCTCACCTGTCTGTCTCGCACCTGTCTCACCTGTCTCTCACCTGTCTCTCAACTTTCTGTCTCTACCTGTCTCACCTGTCTCTCACCTGTCTGTTTCTCACCTGTCTCTCTCTCACCTGTCTGTCTCTCACCTGTCTCACCTGTCTCTCACCTGTCTGTCTCTCACCTGTCTCTCACCTGTCTCACACCTGTTCTCACCTGTCTCACCTGTCTCTCACCTGTCTCTCACCTGTCTCACCTATATCTCACCTGTCTCTCACCTGTCTCTCACCTGTCTCACCTATCTCTCACCTGTCTCACCTGTCTCTCAGGAACCGAGGAGAGAGGAGTCGAGGAGAGAAATCGAGGAGGGGAACCGAGGAGAGAAAATCGAGGAGGCGAACCGAGGAGAGAGGAGTCGAGGAGAGAGGAGTCGAGGAGAGGAACCGAGGAGAGAGAGTCGAGGAGGGGAACCGAGAGAGAGGAACCGAGGAGTCGAGGAGAGAGGAGTCGAGGAGAGGAACTGAGGAGAGGAGTCGAGGAGAGAGGAGTCGAGGAGGGGAAACCGAGGAGTCGAACCGAGGAGAGAGGAGTCGAGGAGGGGAACCGAGGAGAGAGGAGTCGAGGAGGGGAACCGAGGAGAGGAGAGGAACCGAGGAGTCAAGGAGTCGAGGAAGAGGAGAGGAACTGAGAGAGAGTCGAACCGAGGAGAGAGGAGTCGAGGAGAGAGGAGTCGAACCGAGGAGAGAGGAGTCGAACCGAGGAGAAGAGTCGAGGAGGGGAACCGAGGAGAGAGGAGTCGAGGAGAGAGGATTCGAGGAGGGGAACCGAGGAGAACAGGAGTCGAGGAGGGAACCGAGGAGAGAGGAGAGGAACTGAGGAGAGAAGGAGTCGAGGAGGGAAACCGAGGAGAGAGGAGAGGAACTGAGGAGAGAGGAGGAGGAACTGAGGAGAGAGGAGTCGAGGAGGGGAACTTGGAAATGAGAGAAATGAGAAACCTTCCTGGACATTGACCTGCGTCAGATTCCCTTCCTGGAGGCAGTTTGAGTTCAATTCTACTTTATTTCTTTGATTAGCCGCTGCACTCATGATGTTAATACTAAGTGATGTGGACTCACAGGAGTAGATGAGGGCGGGGAAGATGGGCTCGTTGCGCTCCTGTGCCGTCTCCACCAGCATGCGGAGAGGCCCTTTGGGAGAGAGCACCGCCACCAGGTCTGAGGACAGAGAAGAGACAGGACATTAGAACAAGAGTCGTCATATCTGCAGGAAAAAAGGACATGAAATGTGTAATATTTAGACACACACACACACACACACACACAACACCACACACACACACACACACACACACACACACACACACACACACACACACACACACACACACACACACACACACACACACCACACACACACACACCACACACAACACCACACCACACACACACACACACCACACACACACACACACACCCACACACACACACACACACACACACACACACACACACACACACACACCACACACACACACACACACACACAGATATACACCTGAACATCAGCAGGAGAGGACTCTTTAAAGTAGAGACACTACATACTGATATACACCTGAACATCAGCAGGAGAGACTCTTTAAAGTAGAGACACTACATACTGATATACACCTGAACATCAGCAGGAGAGGACTCTTTAAAGTAGAGACACTACATACTGATATACACCTGAACATCAGCAGGAGAGGACTCTTTAAAGTAGAGACACTACATACTGATATACATCTGAACATCAGTAGGAGAGGACTCTTTAAAGTAGAGACACTACATACTGATATACACCTGAACATCAGCAGGAGAGGACTCTTTAAAGTAGAGACACTACATACTGATATACACCTGAACATCAGCAGGAGAGGACTCTTTAAAGTAGAGACACTACATACTGATATACACCTGAACATCAGCAGGAGAGGACTCTTTAAAGTAGAGACACTACATACTGATATACACCTGAACTCAGCAGGAGAGGACTCTTTAAAGTAGAGACACTACATACTGATATACACCTGACCATCAGCAGGAGAGGACTCTTTAAATAGAGACACTACATACTGATATACACCTGAACATCAGCAGGAGAGGACTCTTTAAAGTAGAGACACTACATACTGATATACACCTGACATCAGCAGGAGAGGACTCTTTAAAGTAGAGACACTACATACTGATATACACCTGAACATCAGCAGGAGAGGACTCTTTAAAGTAGAGCACTACATACTGATATACACCTGCACATCAGCAGGAGAGGACTCTTTAAAGTAGAGACACTACATACTGATATACACCTGAACATCAGCAGGAGAGGACTCTTTAAAGTAGAGACACTACATACTGATATACACCTGACCACCAGCAGGAGAGGACTCTTTAAAGTAGAGACACTACATACTGATATACACCTGAACATCAGCAGGAGAGGACTCTTTAAAGTAGAGACACTACATACTGATATACACCTGAACATCAGCAGGAGAGACTCTTTAAAGTAGAGACACTACATACTGATATACACCTGACCATCAGCAGGAGAGGACTCTTTAAAGTAGAGACACTACATACTGATATACACCTGAACATCAGCAGGAGAGGACTCTTTAAAGTGAGACACTACATACTGATATACACCTGAACATCAGCAGGAGAGGACTCTTTAAAGTAGAGACACTACATACTGATATACAGAAGGGACTCTTTAAAGTAGAGACACTACATACTGATATACAGGAGAGGACTCTTTAAAGTAGAGACACTACATACTGATATACACCTGAACATCAGCATGAGAGGACTCTTTAAAGTAGAGACGCTACATACTGATATACAGGAGAGGACTCTTTAAAGTAGAGACACTACATACTGATATACAGGAGAGGACTCTTTAAAGTAGAGCACTACATACTGATATACAGGAGAGGACTCTTTAAAGTAGAGACACTACATACTGATATACACCTGAACATCAGCAGGAGAGGACTCTTTAAAGTAGAGACACTACATACTGATATACACCTGACCATCAGCAGGAGAGGACTCTTTAAAGTAGAGACACTACATACTGATATACACCTGAACATCAGCAGGAGAGGACTCTTTAAAGTAGAGACACTACATACTGATATACACCTGAACATCAGCAGGAGAGGACTCTTTAAAGTAGAGACACTACATACTGATATACACCTGAACATCAGCAGGAGAGGACTCTTTAAAGTAGAGACACTACATACTGATATACAGGAGAGGACTCTTTAAAGTAGAGACACTATACTACTGATATACAGGAGAGGACTCTTTAAAGTAGACACTACATACTGATATACACCTGAACATCAGCAGGAGAGGACTCTTTAAAGTAGAGACACTACATACTGATATACACCTGACCATCAGCAGGAGAGGACTCTTTAAAGTAGAGACACTACATACTGATATACACCTGAACATCAGCAGGAGAGGACTCTTTAAAGTAGAGACACTACATACTGATATACACCTGAACATCAGCAGGAGAGGACTCTTTAAAGTAGAGACACTACATACTGATATACACCTGAACATCAGCAGGAGAGGACTCTTTAAAGTAGAGACACTACATACTGATATACAGGAGAGGACTCTTTAAAGTAGAGACACTACATACTGATATACAGGAGAGCTCTTTAAAGTAGAGACACTACTACTGATATACACCTGAACATCAGCAGGAGAGGACCTTTAAAGTAGAGACACTACATACTGATATACACCTGACCATCAGCAGGAGAGGACTCTTTAAAGTAGAGACACTACATACTGATATACACCTGAACATCAGCAGGAGAGGACTCTTTAAAGTAGAGACACTACATACTGATATACACCTGAACATCAGCAGGAGAGGACTCTTTAAAGTAGAGACACTACATACTGATATACACCTGAACATCAGCAGGAGAGGACTCTTTAAAGTAGAGACACTACATACTGATATACAGGAGAGGACTCTTTAAAGTAGAGACACTACATACTGATATACAGGAGAGGACTCTTTAAAGTAGAGACACTACATACTGATATACACCTGAACATCAGCAGGAGAGGACTCTTTAAAGTAGAGACACTACATACTGATATACACCTGACCATCAGCAGGAGAGGACTCTTTAAAGTAGAGACACTACATACTGATATACACCTGAACATCAGCAGGAGAGGACTCTTTAAAGTAGAGACACTACATACTGATATACACCTGAACATCAGCAGGAGAGGACTCTTTAAAGTAGAGACACTACATACTGATATACACCTGAAATCAGCAGGAGAGGACTCTTTAAAGTAGAGACACTACATACTGATATACAGGAGAGGACTCTTTAAAGTAGAGACACTACATACTGATATACAGGAGAGGACTCTTTAAAGTAGAGACACTACATACTGATATACACCTGAACATCAGCATGAGAGGACTCTTTAACCCTGAGCCTGTTTTTCAGGTTTCAGGCTCGAAAATGCCACTAACACAACAAATGATATATCTTCTCTTCTATAAGGGGTACATTAATAATCTTTTTTCTCAAAGCAAGGTTACATCTGTGAGTTTGATGTAGAAGTGTCAGAATCAATATAGACGTTTTTATTTTAAAGTAAATTCAGATGGAACATGGTAAAAACATGTAAATTCTAATCTCCGCCTAAAAACCCCCCATTACTTATAGTGAAACCACCCTTGAATGATGGTAAGGCAGACTAAAAGCTTTAGGAATCCAAACTATAACATATAATAAGTACCCTGTATCAAGATTGATGCAAAACAAGTGAAATTTGACCTTTTTAGAGCGGTTTCGAAAAATAAAGTCCAGGCGGACTCACCTCTGGATAATTTGGGCATCAGTTCCATTTGACCTTTTTCACTGTAAAAACCATTTTATTCCTTTGAATGATCTCTATAGGTACTCATTCCATCCAAATGCAACTGTTGTAAAAAAAAACATACAAAATGAAGTAGAGACTACACCTTTCTGCCTGTGTGTCAGGTTCAGCAGGACGATGCACATTCCTGCAGCTCAGGCAGAACCTGACTCACTCACCCACTCTTTAAAGGAAACACGTTCTTTATACCCCCCAAAAACATCAGTTTACTGCTAAATAAAAGAAGGAAAATATAAAAAGTGATAAAGTAAGAGTGTTGCTTAAATATATATCTGAATTTAGTTTAAGCAGCGTGTGTGACTGGGAGGCGTGTGGTGCAGTGGGTTGTCCGTTGGTGTTGGGATCAGGGGAGCACAGGTTCAAACCCCACTGCGGTCAGCATGTCGTTTTGTCCCTGAGACACTTCACCCCAAATTGTCCTCAGTATGTTAGTCGCTTTGGATAAAAGCGTCTAACAAGTAACATGTAATGTAATGACTGTGTGTGTGTGTGTGTGTGTGTGTGTGTGTGTGTGTGTGTGTGTGTGTGTGTGTGTGTGTGTGTGTGTGTGTGTGTGTGTGTGTGTGTCTCACCGTAGATGGAGATGGCCCCCAGGATGACCCAGGCGGACCACTCTGGGAGGTATTTGATGAAGACGAGGGCCATGAGGGCGCTGATGAGGATGAGGTAGAGCTGCTGCAGAGGCAGAGGGCCCTTCCAGTGGATACACACCATGCCCACTGCGCCGAAGTTCCAGATCAGCAGCCCCACCGAGGGGTAGTCCACTGCCACGTTGTAGGTCCTAAACACCTCTCTGAGACACACACACACACACACACACACACACACACACACACACACACACACACACACACACACACACACATTAAACACCTCTCTGAGACACACACACATGTTAAACACCTCTCTGAGACAGACACACACACACACACACACTAAACTCTGAAGAGAGGAAGAGGAGGAAGACTCACCCCAGGTACATGAAGCTGAACCAGAAGAGCAGCATGAGGGAGGAGAGGATCAGCCAGCCGTGGATAAACTGCACGCACGCACAACACACACACACACACACACACACACACATGACAGTATGCTGACCTTGTAGCAGCGGTACTTGTAGATATATAGTATCACAGTATGCTGACATTGTAGCAGCGGTACTTGTAGATATATAGTATCACAGTATGCTGACCTTGTAGCAGCGGTACTTGTAGATATATAGTATGACAGTATGCTGACCTTGTAGCAGCGGTACTTGTAGATATATAGTATGACAGTATGCTGACCTTGTAGCAGCGGTACTTGTAGATATATAGTATCACAGTATGACAGTATGCTGACCTTGTAGCAGCGGTACTTGTATATATAGTATCACAGTATCACAGTATGCTGACCTTGTAGCAGCGGTACTTGTAGATATATAGTATCACAGTATGCTGACATTGTAGCAGCGGTACTTGTAGATATATAGTATCACAGTATGCTGACCTTGTAGCAGCGGTACTTGTAGATATACAGTATGACAGTATGCTGACCTGTAGCAGCGGTACTTGTAGATATATAGTATCACAGTATGACAGTATGCTGACCTTGTAGCAGCGGTACTTGTAGATATATAGTATCACAGTATGACAGTATGCTGACCTTGTAGCAGCGGTACTTGTAGATATATAGTATCACAGTATGCTGACCTTGTAGCAGCGGTACTTGTAGATATATAGTATCACAGTATGACAGTATGCTGACCTTGTAGCAGCGGTACTTGTAGAGCAGCACCAGGAACACGGTCATCACCACGATGACGCTGATCATGATGATCGTGTTCAGAACCGAGTTCAGGAGGCGCCGGCCCACCGAGGACACGTTCTCTGAGAAGGGGGTGTAGATCCTGCAAATATATATATATATTAATATATATGAATACACTGAGGACGGGGTGTAGATCCTGACACGAGGTTATATATATATATATATGTAAACAATTACTCATACTAATAAAAGGAGGAATAATATTTGTATTAATTACTGAATAAAATATAATAATTAATACAAATAATAAAATAATATAATATATATAAATAACGATGTGTGCGTACAGCTGCTGGTCCGTCTTCTCCGTGTAGAAGCTGACGGACTTGATGGTTGCCACGACGACGATCATGCAGAGCGTCACCGGGACGAAGAGCATGATCACATGCTTCGCTCCGTACTTTAGGGTCAGCTCCTCCTCTTCCTCCTCCTCAGAGACCCCCTGGACCCCTGTGGAGAGGCAGACCTCCTGCTGAGCCCCGGCTGCACACAGGAACAACATCAACAACAACAACAACAACTCACAGCTGATCCTAACGTCAACAAACATTCATTCATAGACTAACATTAGCATATAGTACAAGGACCGGCCCCGAGTGAGCAATAATAATACAAATAAATAAATAACAATACTAAAAATACTTTGGGAAAAATAATAATAAAATAAATAAATAATAATAAAATAAATAAATAATAATAATATAAATAAATTCTAAGAAAAACTAGTAAAAATTATATCCAGTAAAAATGACTAAATAAAATGTTATTATAGGTATAAAAATAATAATCCAAATAGACCCTCACCCGCTTCTCGGGGGGGTCGATGGGGGGGTCGGGTCTGTAGGAGGGGAGGGGGGGGCTCTCCACCAGAGCCGACCTCTCGTTGTACGAATCCTCCTCGCTGTCTGAGGCGTTCATGGCTACACACACACACACACACATCATTAAACACAACAGCATGTTAACCCTTTCAGGTCACATGTAGCCCCCCAGCTGTGAGGGGGTCCCGTGACGGTCAGCTGATCAGATCCTCGTTCTCGTTCTCTCTCTCTCTCTCTCTCTCTCTCTCCTCTCTCTCTCTCTCTCTCTCTCTCTCTCTCTCTCTCTCTCTCTCTCTCTCTCTCTCTCTCTCTCTCTCTCTCTCTCTCTCTCTCTCTCTCTCTCTCTCTCTCTCTCTCTCTCTCTCTCTCTCTCTCTCTCTCTCTCTCTTCTCTCTCTCTCTCTCTTCTCTTAACATTGGAATTGACTGTGTAAGCGTCCGCGGGGGGGGGGCTCTCTCCTGACAGACTGAGAGCTCTGATAACCTCAGCTCAGTGAGGTAAAGGCACACCTTTATATGATCATTATAGTTATAAAAAAAACAAGAGAATAGATTTTCATCTATTCTCTTATTGTATAAAATATTATATGACAGTAAAAAAAAAGTTGTTAATAAACAAGAATAGAGTTTGAAAGGAGAGCGATTTCTAAAATATCCATGAAGAAAAATAAATCTGCTTCCAGTTCTGTTTCATATGTTGAGATGAATCCATAGATCTCTTAGTGTTGCTCTCAAAGTGCACCAGATTGATGCTTTTAACTTCAATATTTTAAAATAAATCTTCCCGGGGGAGCATGCCACCGGACCCCTAGAGGAGGTGAGGACCCCCCTAGAGGAGGTTAGGTCCCCCCTAGAGGAGGTTAGGTCCCCCCTAGAGGAGGTGAGGACCCCCTAGAGGAGGTTAGGTCCCCCCTAGAGGAGGTTAGGTCCCCCCTAGAGGAGGTGAGGACCCCCTAGAGGAGGTTAGGTCCCCCCTAGAGGAGGTTAGGTCCCCCCTAGAGGAGGTGAGGACCCCCTAGAGAAGGTTAGGTCCCCCCTAGAGGAGGTTAGGTCCCCCTAGAGGAGGTGAGGACCCCTAGAGGAGGTTAGGTCCCCCCTAGAGGAGGTGAGGACCCCCTAGAGGAGGTTAGGTCCCCCCTAGAGGAGGTGAGGACCCCCTAGAGGAGGTTAGGTCCCCCCTAGAGGAGGTTAGGTCCCCCCTAGAGGAGGTGAGGACCCCCTAGAGGAGGTGAGGTCCCCCCTAGAGGAGGTTAGGTCCCCCCTAGAGGAGGTGAGGACCCCCTAGAGGAGGTTAGGTCCCCCCTAGAGGAGGTTAGGTCCCCCCTAGAGGAGGTTAGGTCCCCCTCCACTTAAAATCATGTTCAAATGGATAGGAAACTAAATACATTTGCACACATCTTGTTCCATATCTTTCTGTTTTGGTGGTCATGCCACACCGTGCAGGTGCATGCATGCGCGAGTCATAGTGAGTGTCTGCATTTTGGGGGGGGGGGGGCCAGCTAAAATCTTGCCTAGGGCAGCAAATTGGTCAGGGCCGGCCCTGGTCTTTTATACATGAATATGTGTCCCCGGTGTGTCAGGGAACTCACCAAGTGAGTTCCTTACCACCTCTCCTCTTCCTCCTCTCCTCTTCCTCACCACCTCTCCTCTTCCTCCTCTCCTCTTCCTCACCACCTCTCCTCTTCCTCACCATCTCTCCTCTTCCTCAACATATCCTTGTGTTGGCTTAGTCTCTCCTCAGAAGCTTTAATTAAACGAGAATGTGAATAATGTGAGTAGTTCTCGTGTGTGTGATGTCCGGGTTCAGACCGGGTTCAGACCGGGTTCAGTCCGGGTTCAGACCGGGTTCAGACCGGATCAGACCGGGTCACAGCACCCGGTGTTCATCAGATGAATATCCCGGTCTGTTTAAAGGATGTTAGAGTTCCTCAGAGCCCCTGACAGACCGTCATGATACACGCTCTAAAGTAGGGCTGCTCGATTATGGCAAAGATCATAATCTCGATTATTTGGGTCAATAATTGATATCACGATTATTAAAAACGATCATCCATTTACTTTGAAAACATCAATAAAAAATGTGAACAGCATGTTTTTAACAGTTGATTACCCTGAACTTTAAGTATAATTCAACTGAAAAACCAAACAAATACAAAAAAAATGAAAATCGTTTTATTTGATGTTAACGTAATCGTTGCGAGCCAACATCGTAATTGCGATTAAATACGATGAATTGAGCAGCCCTACTCTAAAGTCAGTTTCAACAGGAAATCTCCATTACATCCCACTGTTTGAAAGCCTTTCCTCCTGAAACCCCCTGTTTGAAGCCCCTGCCCCCCCCATGTGTTCAGGGGTTCAGTCTGAGAGAATGAACCCACACAGTCTGAAACATAAACTCTTCATTTCACATTAAAGCTTTAAAAAGAGAAGCGCTTACCGTGAGTTCAGCAGAAACACAACAAAACCGAGCCCGGGAAGTGGGAGTCAGCTGACCGCCCAGCACGTGATGACGCACCACGTCACCGGATCACGTGGGTTCAACGTCCAATCAGTTTATTTGTGTTTGTTTATTCATTTATTTAATTGAGAAAATATATTAAAATAATGTATTTTAAATAATAAAAATAGGAACAATTAGTGCAAGTGTTATATATTCAAACCGAAACGACAGAATGGAGAAATTAATAGATACAAATAAAAAAGGGATATTAAGGTATAGTGTTTGTAATTGTTTGGACTTTATGTCTTGAAACTAATTATTTGAAGTGAATTGCTTGTTTTACGTTATTTCTCTTTCATTTGACCATTGCTCAAAAAACGCCATTTCTGAAACTCGACTCTTCTTTAAAATCAAACCAAAAAGGGTATCAATAAAAAACAAAACAACAACAACACTTTTATAAAACTATAAAAAGCTTTTAATGAATAATAATATGTGTCTGGACCAGCTTCAATGAATCAGACACAAGTTTCCTAAACCTTTATTTTGACAATTTGTATCACTTTTAAAATCTTTTTATCCAACAAATGAACATGTTTTGAATAATGAGAGACACGCTGAGAGACGCTCAGCAGCGCGTCCCTCTTCCCTAAACGATGAGACACGTTGAGAGACGCTCAGCAGCGCGTCTCTCTTCCCTAAACGATGAGAGACGCGCTGAGAGACGCTCAGCAGCGCGTCTCTCTTCCTAAACGATGAGAGACGCGCTGAGAGACGCTCAGCAGCGTCTCTCTTCCCTAAAGGATGAGAGACGCGCTGAGAGACGCTCAGCAGCGCGTCTCTCTTCCCTAAAGGATGAGAGACGCGCTGAGAGACGCTCAGCAGCGCGTCTCTCAGCGTGTCTCTCTTCCCTAAAGGATGAGAGACACGCTGAGAGACGCTCAGCAGCGCGTCTCTCAGCGTGTCTCTCTTCCCTAAAGGATGAGAGACACGCTGAGAGACGCTCAGCAGCGCGTCTCTTCCCTGATGGTTTTTAACCAAACGCTCTCCTGCTGGCACGAATACATGAATACATGAATACACGAATACACTAATACATGAATACACTAATACACTAATACATGAATACACGAATACATGAATACACTAATACATGAATACATGAAGGGAAGTGAAATGACAGAAACATAGTTCAGGAAAACAGCTGTTGTTTTCACGCTGGTTTCAACACACATCAATAAAGTGATATTATAAATAATTTAAACAAACAAACTTGTATTTATCCCAGAGGAGTCCGTGTGTCTGTGAGTGTGTGTGTCTGTGTCTGTGTGAGTGTGTGAGTGTGTGTGTCTGTGTGTGTGTGAGTGTGTGAGTGTGTGTGTCTGTGTCTGTGTGAGTGTGTGAGTGTGTGTGTCTGTGTGTGTGTGAGTGTGTGTGTCTGTGTGTGTCTGTGTGTGTGTGTCTGTGTCTGTGTGTGTGTGAGTGTGTGTGTCTGTGTGTGTGAGTGTGAGTGTGTGTGTCTGTGTCTGTGTGTGTGTGTGTGAGTGTGTGTGTGAGTGTGTGAGTGTGTGTGTCTGTGTGTGAGTGTGTGTGTCTGTGTGTGTGAGTGTGTGTGTCTGTGTGTGTGTCTGTGTGTGTTTCTGTGAGTGTGTCTGTGTGTGTCTGTGTGTCTGTGTGTGTCTGTGTGTGTGTGTGTGTGTCTGTGTGAGTCTGTGTGTGTTTGTGCGTGTGTGTGTGTCTGTGTGTGTGTGGTTGAGTGTGTGTGTCTGTGTGTGTGTGTGTGTGACGTCTGTGTGTGTGTCTGTGTGAGTGGTGTGTCTGTGTGTGTGTCTGTGTGTGTTGTGTCTGTGTGTGTCTGTGTGTGTCTGTGTGTGTGTGTTGTCTGTGTGAGTCTGTGTGTGTGTGTGTCTGTGTGTGTGTGTGTGTGTGTGTGAGTGTCTGTGTGCATGTGTGTGTGTGCGTGTGAGTGTGTGTGTCTGTGTGAGTCTGTGTGTGTGTGGGTGTGAGTGTGTGCGTGTGTGTGTCTGTGTGAGTCTGTGTGTGTGTGTGCGTGTGTTTGTGTGTGTGTGAGTGAGTGAGTCTGTTGCCGTATCTCATTTCTGGGATTTCCTCTCCTCGATCGTCCTCGTGTCTTAGTCCCGCCCACAGGAGATGCGAGCGGAGGAGCCGAGGAGGGGAACCGAGGAGAGAGGAGTCGAGGAGGGGAACCGATGTGTTCATGATGACTTATATATTTACTTTTAATTCATTCACAGTGCGGTATAATGAGACAATAACAGGCTACATATGAGGACACACACACACACAACACACACACACACACACACACACACACACACAACACACCACACACACACACACACACACACACACACACACAACACACACACACACACACACACACACACACACACACACACACACAACACACACACACACAACACACACACACACACACACACACACAGACACACACACACACACACACACACAGCTCCTAAAGCATATCATATCAGGCTTCAGCCGTTGTGTATTTTATTTTGTGAAGCACTAAATGGTCTTAGAAACATCTGGACTCTGTGCTTGTAGATATCTACTGAACTAAAGCAAACACAGAGAGTAGGCCTGTTCTACTGAGTGCTATATATGATACACACTGCTCTGCTTTCTGCACGGACCTCACAGCTGTTCTCTCTGGAAACATCGCGTCTGATTCAAGCAGTTACTAAAATCATATCCAGGGATGCAGAGCTGTGATTGGCTGAGATCAGTCCGGCCGTGCGTCACGACTCTTTGAAACATCTCTGTTGCCGGAAATACATCCTCTCTCCTCTCTCTCTATCCTCTCTCCTCTGTTATAGCTCCTCTCTCCTCTCTCCTCCTCTATAGCTCCTCCAGAGAGCCTCCTCTCTCCTCGGTTATAACTCCTCCAGAGAGCCTCTTCTCTCCTCTCTCCTCTCCTCTCTCCTTTCTCCTCTCTTTCTCTCTCTCTCTCTCCTCTCTCCTCGGTTATAGCTCCTCCAGAGAGCCTCCTCGCTCCTCTCTCTCTCTCTCTCCTCTCTCCTCGGTCATAGCTCCTCCAGAGAGCCTCCTCTCTCCTCTCTCCTCTCTCCTTGGTTATAGCTCCTCCAGAGAGCCTCCTCGATGCTCGGTCCTCGAAGTGCATTTTGAGAAATGAGATGTCCTTCAACATGGCGCGCTGAAATTCATTTCCGGGTCTCTACCGGAGGACCGAGGAGTCGAGGAGTCGAGGAGGGGAAATTAGAGAATTGACATATGGCCTGTGTGTGTGTGTGAGTGTGTGAGAGTTTGTGTGTGGAGTCTGTGTGTGTGTGTGTTGTGTGAGTGTGTGTGTGAGTGTGCGTGTGTGTGTGAGTGTGTGTGTGAGTGTGTGTGTGTTTGTGTGAGTGTGAGTGTGTGTGTGCGTGTGTGTGAGTGTGTGTGTGTGTGAGTGTTGTATGTGTGTCTCTGTGTGTGTGAGTGTGTGAGTGTGTGTGTGTGAGTGTGTGTGAGTGTCTCTGTGTGTGTGTCTCTGTGTGAGTGAGTGTGTGTGTCTCTGTGTGTGTGTGTGTGTGTGTGAGTGTGTGTGTGTGTGTGTCTCAGGGTTTGCTGAACACCCCCACAGGAAAGTGTTTGACGTGAGTCGGCCACTGAGCGGCGAGCTGGAAGAACCGGACGTCTCTCCATTCAACTCCGTCTACTGAGACTGAGACAGACAGGAAGTCATTCACTGTGTGTGTGTTTGTGTGTGTGTGTGTGTGTGAGTGTGTACCTCTCAGTGTGTGTTGGTGTTTGGAGGTACAGATCAGTCGACTGATTCCTTCGATCAGCTGACTCCTCGACTCCGCCTCCTTTTCCCTCGTCTTCTTACTGAGGAACATGACTGACACACACACACACACACACACACACACACACACACACACACACACACACACACACACACACACACACACACACACACACACACACACACACACACACACACAGTCATGGCTCGAAAGATTATTTAAGTTTTATTCTTTAATTCGTTTTGTCCTGTCCTTTGTCGTCTCGTGCCTTCCTGTTTTATTTTGAAAAGTAATTCTCCTTCTCGTTGCAGGTACCTGTGTGTCTCCTGTTTGTGATTGTCTACCCCGCCCTGATTGTTTTCGACTGTGCCCCCTTACCTCGTGTGTGTGTGTATATGTTGTAGGTTGCGGTCGAATAGTCCAAAAATCAGCTCCTATCGTCTAACCCTATCGTCTATCCCTTAACCTCTGAGTGAAACGTCACGGGGTTAAGGGATAGTGGATAGGAGAATTCAAAAGGACTTAGGAGAAGAGACTGCGGTGCTTTGGAGAATCCGACTGCACTTTCCCTATCAACGTGTTTATGACGTCATGAATGTGCGTCTGCTGCTGTGGGGAAACTATGGAAACTACAGTTCTCTATACAGCGGACTACAACATGGATGTTTAATAAGAACGAGGGACTCCTGTAAACTCATCTAGAGACTCTGCTCCGTGCTCTGTTGCTTTAGGCTTTATGAACGTGGACAACAGAGAAACAGATTCTTCAGGACCAAAGCTGGAATTTAAATAAAAAGGAAAGTGAAACTTATGCTCGTCTCCCTCTCCCTCCGGTCCACATTAATACAGATGATCCCAATACGTATGATTGTATGAAAAGATCTTAAAATCAATACAAATGTATTTATTATACGGTTAGTCCTTAACATCTATCACTGTGTGTATCTCCATTCAGACATCTTTTAAAAGTTGAACAAACCCCACAGCTCAGTAAAGACTGTGAGATGTTGACTTTATTTGATCATTTCAGTAAAAATAACGTTCATATTTCTCTTTTTGATTATAATACTGATGAACGTTCAAAACAAAGCACTTTGGCAACTTACCACATACGTTTTAAAAAGCTTAATAAGCACCGTAACTTTCATGATATCATTTCTCGGTCATAATCGGTTGTTTCCGTGAACGGCCGACTGTTGAGTGACGGCAAATGCTGCGGCCGCAAGGCATTGTGGGGCAGCACTTTCTCCTCTCCTTTCGTTAAGGGAGGTCCAGTGGTTCCTAAGCTAAAGGAGGTTATAAAGGAAGTTTGAAACCTCCTTTCCTATCACCTAGAGCAGCGGTTTTCAAAGTGTGAGGCGCCCCTCCCCTGGGGGGCGCCAGAGAGCTTCAGGGGAGGCGCAGCGTGAGAAAAAAATAGCGAGAAACAGTGAAATCTAGCTCGTTAACTTCAGCTAACTTTATGCGAGCGGAAACATGGATCGATTTTTAGTGAAGTTACCTAAAGTGAGAGAGGAGACGGCGTCTGGCAGAAAACGTCACTTGCACACTTTTGGCTGTCTGTGGAGACCGAGTTCCCCCACCTCGCCAAAAAGGCTGTAAAAGTGCTCATTCCCTTCACCTCCACCTACCTGTGTGAGTGCTCATTCCCTTCACCTCCGCCTACCTGTGTGAGTGCTCATTCCCTCCGCCTACCTGTGTGAGTGCTCATTCCCTTCACCTCCGCCTACCTGTGTGAGTGCTCATTCCCTCCGCCTCCGCCTACCTGTGTGAGTGCTCATTCCCTTCACCTCCGCCTACCTGTGTGAGTGCTCATTCCCTCCGCCTCCGCCTACCTGTGTGAGTGCTCATTCCCTTCACCTCCGCCTACCTGTGTGAGTGCTCATTCCCTCCGCCTACCTGTGTGAGTGCTCATTCCCTTCACCTCCACCTACCTGTGTGAGTGCTCATTCCCTCCGCCTCCGCCTACCTGTGTGAGTGCTCATTCCCTCCGCCTACCTGTGTGAGTGCTCATTCCCTTCACCTACCTGTGTGAGTGCTCATTCCCTTCACCTACCTGTGTGAGTGCTCATTCCCTTCACCTCCGCCTACCTGTGTGAGTGCTCATTCCCTTCACCTCCGCCTACCTGTGTGAGTGCTCATTCCCTCCGCCTACCTGTGTGAGTGCTCATTCCCTTCACCTCCACCTACCTGTGTGAGTGCTCATTCCCTTCACCTCCCTGTGTGAGTGCTCATTCCCTTCACCTCCGCCTACCTGTGTGATAGCTCATTCCCTTCACCTCCGCCTACCTGTGTGAGTGCTCATTCCCTTCACCTCCACCTACCTGTGTGAGTGCTCATTCCCTTCACCTCCCTGTGTGAGTGCTCATTCCCTTCACCTCCACCTACCTGTGTGAGTGCTCATTCCCTTCACCTACCTGTGTGAGTGCGGGTTTTCCGCATTGACTTTGATCAAAAGCAAGTACCGGTCAAGCAGGGGCGGATCTACCGGGGTGGCATGGGGTGGCAACTGCCACCCTAAAAATAGCCTTGCCCAGCTGCCACCCCAGTTGGCAGCTTTGTTTTGAAATAAAAGTTGTGGCTCATCGGATATTTATGAGAGAAAATCCCTAATGTCCGAGTGCAAGTGAATGCAGCACAAGACGCGAGCCGTGTAACCCCTCCCCCGGCCCTGCCGCGAGCGTGGAAATATGATTGGCGGCGATTTCATTTGAACGGGACGGCGCAAAACGAGAAGCATTCGGATCCAAGTAGACGGAAGGAATGAGGTGCGGTCTACAATGACAGAGAAGAGCCCGTCAGTCTGGCTGCACTCAGCATTGAATCAAAACGCACTAAAGCTTTGGATCTTAATCAGCTTGTGAGGCGTCTGAGTGAACAACATGGTAATCGCCGCATTCAGCTGTTATAGGCAACTTGATGCTCTGCTCACGGATGACTCGATGAGCATAACAAACTGTTAAGATGATGACCTTACGTGTGTAAATATATTTTTTTCTCTGTGGGGGTCTGCCCCCAAAAAACAGTCTGAAGTCCTGAGAAAGTCAAATCAGACGGTGTGTCAAACTACACTGCCCAGCCAACAACAAGTCACCACTTTGATTTAACTAGGCCAGCAGGTAAGGGCTTTCCACTGGATAATAATACCCCTGCATTATAGCAACAACAACAATAATAATAATAATAATATAATGGCAATAATAATTGGGAGGGGGAGCGCGGCTGTTCTTATGTTCTCTGAGGGGAGGCTCACCTTCCCACACTTTGAAAACCCCTGATGTACAGAATCAGCTCTTATCATGGCTGCCACTGAGGTACTTCCGGGTCATTTCACTCCGTTAGGAAGGTTCCTGAGAGAAACTGACTATTCGACTGCAGCCCCCTGTCCTGTTCCAGTTAGGCCCCTCCCTCCTCTTCCTCACCTTCACCACCTCTCCTCTTCCTCACCTCTCTTGTTCTTCTCTCTGGTCACCACCGTCAAGCTCAACAGCTCGCCCCCCCCACTGATCCTGGACACCTGCAGGCAGCGGAAGTTACTCTTCAGGCTGTTCTTCATCCCAACCTCCCTCCCTCCTCTTCCTCCTCCTCCTCCTCCTCCTCCCTGGCTCCAGTAGTCGACCTGCAGATCCTTCACCTCCCCCAGGCAGCTGCACAGAGAGAGGAAGAGGAGGAAGAGGAGGAGTTAGGATTCTTATCTTAAGTTATAGTCAGATCATAGAGTCCTGCTGTGAACCTGAGATGTTGAGACCCCACAGTGTTCTGATAGAAATGTAAAGTAGGGTCTCCAGCTCATAGAGACTGCTGGATGATAACCTGCATGCGGTGGGACATTTACACAATTAGCATAAATTGCATTAATTAGCATTATAGTCTATATGGACAATTATAAGAAATGGGCTTGGTTGATCTGGACAATTTTGACTTTGAGGGTTAATGAGGATGCTGAGTCCATTGCTGACATTTCAGGATCAAACAAGTCCCCTGTAACCAGAGAGAGGCCAGAAGGTGGGCTGATTCTGACACACTTTGGGTCGATTTTGAAGTTAACGGGGACTCTGGACAGATTGCTTATATAGTTTTAAAAGAATTGTCCACAGTAGGAAATAGTGTTCATCTTGTGCTCTCTATCCAATGATCACAACACTCCTCATGGTAGTCAGAATCAGACCATCCAGAGTCAAATTGCGCGACTTTCTGGTTCAAACTGAATAAGGTTTATCCTGAAAATGTCCGGACTGGAGTCCAAAGCCATTTTTTAACTATTGTCTGCGTGTTAATTTATTGTTCCATTTCACAGAATCAGAAATCCTCAATTTGTCCCGCCACGGGGAACATGATTACAACAGCAGATAAAGTGAGCACCCGTTATTAAAAACAAAATGACACAGGAAGTACCTGGTGGAGGGGGAGGGAGGAGGAGTGATGGGAGCTCCTGATTGGCTGGGAGGAGATCCCAGGATGATGTCACCAGAGTCAACTGTGGGGGGACAACGAAAACATGACATCTATATAAATATATGTAACCAAGCTCTCCAGAGAGGAACTGAACATGAATGTTGAATTAAAATAAATTGATGTAATGCTTTTCTTTTATCGAGATAAGATTGAAATGCTGAATATCATGGAATTATTCCGTAGTTATAAAAAAGCTCTTTTGTCTTTTTTGTCATTGCAATGGTTTCCAGTGTATGTTCTTCTGTATGGAGCTAACTTCCTGCTTGTTTAGTTTGTTTGTGGAGTTATGGCAGGAAATGAGCTCCAAACTTCTGTATAGAAATTAGCAGTAAAGCTTGAAATCAAGTTTAAAAGAATAAATGCGTTAAACGTGTCTTCATCAGCTAAATCAAGATACATGATAACATGAATGAATAGAGGACAGGTGAGGCGTACGTGAGATGGAGCGGAGGTTCTGCTCCACGATGCCGACCTTCACCACCTGACACACACACACACACACACACACACACACACACACACACACACACACACACACACACACACACACACACACACACACACACACACACACACACACACAGTTTGGATTATGTTCTAAGATGTAAAAGGTTCACTCATAGTTCTGTAATTATAGTCTGAGAGTACTTGACATTTCCTCTTACCCCGATAAAAGGAACAAACTTCTGACAGTAGTCGTCGTCGGGGCTGAAGAACAAAATCAGATTCAAACAAAAAGCAGAAATGTGAAATATGAACAAATCAAACATAGACTCTATCCTCACTGTAATTCCTCTGATGTCCACTAGAGGCTGCTGTGGTTAACTCTGCACTCAAGAGGTTTGGCATTCTAATTTAAGTAGATATTTCTTTCTTTGACATGAAGTCAACAGTGTTACTTCTTGACAGACCCCTCACTGTGCAGCTGTCATGAGGGCGGGTCTGAGCTCTGGTTCTGACAGGCGGGTACCTCTTGTGTTTGCAGGTCAGCATGGCCTCTGATATGGGACACAGGTGAGAGACAGCCGCTCCGCTCAGGTACTGAGACACTCGCCCTGCAACACCCACAGGATCTGTCCAGCAGAGAGCACAGTTTAGACAGATGGTGCGTTCAGGGGCTGTGTCATAGAGCATCATCATCCCAGCCTCCCTCAGCGTTTAACAAAAATGTTCCCAGCACTTTTATTAAGGTTTCTATGACAGTCTTGAAAAGATAGGACCTCTCTAGTGGCTTTTGTTTGACAAATTAGCATCAACTGTTTTTTTAGTATCAATTTCTCTGTGTTTGACATTTCCTTTGAGCACCAACTTGAAGACGCTTGCTGTCACATACTTAAGTATATATAAAGTATATAATACCTCGCTTTATATCTTGTTATTGTTAATTTGTAAATTCAACATGTATATTTTCTACTTTCTTGTTTATTTCTTGTCTTTTAATTTGTATTGTACAATGCCATGTATTTTTATGATGCTGCAACACAAACATTTCCCAAATTGAGTTTGGTATCGCCTCAGCACGCTCAGGTTATACTGAACTGTTTCTATGTGCTACGAGAGAGTTGTTGCCTCGACAATAAAGGAGCGTCTTCTGAGAAAGTCTCTGTTGGGAAAACACTGAACGTCCTCTCCCAGTATGAGAGGAACATGATAACAAAGGTATCCCAACTGTAGCTGTGTGCATGACAGGATGTCTGATTACCTAGAAGAGCATCAGGACTGTTTGAGGCATATGATAGCTATGTGATTAACATGATGATTCAGCCTCTATGGAGAGAGACATATGACAAGCATGATCATTTCTGACGTGGAGCTAATCTGAAGTAAACATTGAATACTGCTTTCTATTCCTCCATCTTGTGACTGTGTAACTCCCTCTCTTGGATATCAGCATGTGAAGGACACTGTTCAGGAACTAGTTGATGCTCTGTATGTGATGACTCCTTCCATTCTGGAGAGGATCACAGATACATGGATCCTGAGATTGAAGCTCAAGCCGGGGACGAGGGAGACTTCTCTAACAGTCTCCTTCACTGTAAGAAACACCAGGGGTCGTTTAAACCGAGTCAGTCGAGCTGTTTGTTTGGATGTGACAGAGGCGCTACAGGTCAGAGGCGCTACAGGTCAGAGGTCAGAGGCGCTACAGGTCAGAGGCGCTACAGGTCAGAGGTCAGTCGTACCCAGAGCAGGAGACTCCACTCGTCCGAACAGATCCCTCCAGTCGGGGTCCATGAACAGGCTGCTGAACCTGCTGTCCAGAGACGCCAGGAACTTAGCCAGAGGGTGGGCTCCTGGGGAGGGAGTGAGGTAAGGTAAGGTGAGGTGAGGTGAGGTGAGGTGAGGTGAGGTGAGGTGAGGTGAGGTGAGGTGAGGTGAGGTGAGGTGAGGTGAGGTGAGGTGAGGTGAGGTGAGGTGAGGTGAGGTGAGGTGAGGTGAGGTGAGGTGAGGTGAGGTGAGGTGAGGTGAGGTGAGGTGAGGTGAGGTGAGGTGAGGTGATGAGGTGAGGTGAGGTGAGGTGAGTGAGGTGAGGTGAGGTGAGGTGAGGTGAGGTGAGGTGAGGTGAGGTGAGGTGAGGTAAGGTAAGGTAAGGTAAGGTAAGGTAAGGTACATTTATTTTCAGACACAGAGGCAATTCAAAGTGCTTTACATCATCATTAACACTTAACAAGAAGACAACAGAAAGGAACACAATAAATAAACATAATGGAATAACAGATTGATAAAAGCCATGCATACAAGAGATACAGAATATAGTTTAAACACAACATTGTAGAGACTAGGGGCCAGTCCAGAGACTAGGGGCCGGTCCAGAGACTAGGGGCCGGTCCAGAGACTAGGGGCCGGTCCAGAGACTAGGGGCCGGTCCAGAGACTAGGGGCCGGTCCAGAGACTAGGGGCCGGTCCAGAGACTAGGGGCCAGTCCAGAGACTAGGGGCCAGTCCAGAGACTAGGGGCCGGTCCAGAGACTAGGGGCGGTCCAGAGACTAGGGGCCGGTCCAGAGACTAGGGGCCGGTCCAGAGACTAGGGGCCAGTCCTGAGACTAGGGGCCAGTGCTGAGACTACGGGCCGGTCCAGAGACTAGGGGCCGGTCCAAAGACTAGGGGCCAGTCCAGAGACTAGGGGCCGGTCCAGAGACTAGGGGCCGGTCCAGAGACTAGGAACCAGTCCTGAGACTAGGGGCCGGTCCAGAGACTAGGGGCCAGTGCTGAGACTAGGGGCCAGTCCTGAGACTAGGGGCCGGTCCAGAGACTAGGGGCCAGTCCTGAGACTAGGGGCCGGTCCAGAGACTAGGGGCCGGTCCAGAGACTAGGGGCCGGTCCTGAGACTAGGGGCCGGTCCAGAGACTAGGGGCCAGTCCTGAGACTAGGGGGCGGTCCAGAGACTAGGGGCCAGTCCAGAGACTAGGGGCCGGTCCCTCGGACCGGTCCAGAGACTAGGGGCCGGTCCAGAGACTAGGGGCCGGTCCAGAGACTAGGGGCCAGTCCTGAGACTAGGGGCCGGTCCAGAGACTAGGGGCCGGTCCAGAGACTAGGGGCCGGTCCAGAGACTAGGGGCCGGTCCTGAGACTAGGGGCCGGTCCAGAGACTAGGGGCCAGTCCTGAGACTAGGGGCCGGTCCAGAGACTAGGGGCCAGTCCAGAGACTAGGGGCAGGTTGCCTGATCTTGCCACATTGAGCGTTAACGGTCAAACTGTGTGGAAATCTCAAGCTAACATCACTAACGATGCAAATAGCCGTACTAACTGAAATTCATATTGTTAGCTGTGTCTGTTAGCTGTGTCTGTTAGTGTTAGCTGTGTCTGTTAGCTGTGTCTGTTAGTGTTAGCTGTGTCTGTTAGCTGTGTCTGTTAGCTGTGTCTGTTAGCTGTGTCTGTTAGCTGTGTCTGTTAGCTGTGTCTGTTAGTGTTAGCTGTGTCTGTTAGCTGTGTCTGTTAGCTGTGTCTGTTAGCTGTGTCTGTTAGTGTTAGCTGTGTCTGTTAGCTGTGTCTGTTAGCTGTGTACATATGTAATTCAAAATAAGATATGAATACATCAGACCATTTAGGTGATAGGAAGTGTATAACATTTATACGCTGTGAGCCCGCCTATACGTACCGATGGGGAGGATGAGGAAACGGACGTAGTTCAGCCAATCAGGCGTCTTGCTGGCCATCTGCTCCACGAAGCAGCAGAGCACGGTGCTCAGGTAGCTCTGGTCTCCGGCCACCGCCACCTTCAGGGTGGGGGGGTCTGCGAGTTACAGTTACAGCTGGAACACACATGTACGTCACATCACAATATATTCATATAATACTCAAGATTCATCGGAGAACCTCTCCACGATTCAACTTCAGTGTATGTGTTTGCTTGATATATTGAGTTGCAGTGATGAGTCCTAAACCCTGTCATGAGTCAGCATTTCATCACTTCCTGTCCACTGGTCTGAAGGTCAATGGTTTTCTGAATGTGTTTTTAGTTGTTTTCCTGAAATAAGGTCTGTGGTTAACACAAGCTGAAGAGATTTTAACGTTTTGTTTTACGAAATAAAATACATCAATAAATACCCCACTGGTGGATTTAAAAACAGAGGTTGCTAACAAGTGTCTAAATGAGACGACTAAACGCCATCACGCCCAACATTAGCCACCTTTAGCTTAGCGGTAGTGACGTGAAGTCATGTGACCGTGCTGTAGTTCCTTTATAGCCAGGGCTGCACATGCGCACCCCCGCCAAAAAAGAGCACCTGATCATTTGAAAAAAGGCGCATTTGCGCACCAACATTGAGAGAGAGAGAGAGAGATGAGAGAAAGAGAGAGAGGGAGAGAAAAAGAGAGAAGAGAGAGAGAGATATTTGCGAGTTGCATAAGAACTGGTAAGATAGCAGGGTTTCCCACACATAGACCTTACTTGGGCGGGGTATATTAACGGCCGCCAAAGTATAATTCGCGAGCCATTTAGGTTTAATTGTTTTAATCCGTCCGCGAGCACGACGGCATCTGTGATCCCTCGCTCTACCCCTCGCTATCGCGTGAAGGGTCTGATTTATGCGCTCCGCACACCTACTGCGAGGCTTCATGAGCGTGCTCACTAACGCACCTCCCCCCCCCCGTTCATAAAGTCATGTACCCCTCAAAAGGTCCGGTTTATTTCCTTTTAAGGATGCGCACCAAGCAACATCTCCAGGTGCTCCTTTGAGAACCAGGGCAAAAAAGTTATGTGCACCCCTGTTTATAGCCCAACATTAGCCTCCTTTAGCTTAGCGGTGGTGACGTGAAGTCATGTGACCGTGCTGTAGTTCCTTTATAGCCCAACATTAGCCACCTTTAGCTTAGCGGTGGTGACGTGAAGTCATGTGACCGTGCTGTAGTTCCTTTATAGCCCAACATTAGCGACCTTTAGCTTAGCGGTGGTGACGTGAAGTCATGTGACCGTGCTGTAGTTCCTTTATAGCCTAATGTCAGCTCTTTACTTCAGTGCTGTTAATATGGGAATAGTATAAGTAACTTACAATCTCTGGATCCGGCTGAGGATGGCGCTGAAGGCGGCCTGAACGTCGGCGGCCGACACGGTGCAGACGATCGGCTGATCGAAGAGAAGCTCCGACAGATACTGAACACAGAGAGGGGACATCATGCATGTTCATTAAAATATCCATCACTCCCATCCCTGTCCAACCTCAGAGCACATTACATTCAGCTCTGTGAAATCGTACATCTGCACCCTGAGCCCCATGATCACTAAGATCGCAAACCTCTCTCTCCAGTCTGGCCATGTCCCCTCTGCCCTAAAAACCGCTGTCATCAAACCTCGTCTTAAAAAACCTCCCTTGACCCGGGAGTCCTGGCCAACTACAGACCCATTTCCAACCTTCCATTTCTGTCAAAGTGCTGGAAAAAATAGTTGCTGCTCAGCTCCAGGACCACTAAACTCCAACAACCTATTTGAGAAGTTCCAGTCTGGTTCCGCTCAGCCACAGCACAGAAACTGCCCTGGTCAGGGTCACCAACGACCTGCTGATGACGGCTGATGCTGGCTCTCCCTCTCTCCTCATCCTCCTCGATCTCACTGCTGCTTTCGACACCGTCGATCACGGCATCCTCCTCCATCGTCTGCACTCCACCATCGGACTCTCTGACTCTCCCCTTGACTGGTTCACATCATACCTCACCGGGAGAACAGAGTACGTCTCCTTGGGTGAGGCAGAGTCGGGTACCCACAACGTCACCTGTGGTGTCCCTCAAGGATCAGTTCTCGGCCCCACCCTTTTCACACTCTATATGCTCCCCCTTGGCTCTATCATCAGCCGACATGGAGTATCATTCCATTGTTACGCTGATGACACCCAATTGTACCTCAGGATCAACCCTACCTCCTCTGCAGCCCTGCCTTCACCCACACTCACTACCTGCCTGGAGGAGATACAGGCGTGGATGAAGCTAAACTTCCTGAAACTCAACAGCTCCAAGACCGAAGCCATTATAGTTGGCACCCCACATCAGGTTCGGTCATCCACCATCACCACCATCACCTTCTCCGGCCAGGACATTACCCTCTCCTCAACAGTCACCAACTTGGGTGTGAAAATGGACGCCCATCTGACCTTTGAGGCCCACATTAAACAGCTGTGCAAAAACTCCTTCTATCACCTCAGGAACATCGCCAAACTCCGCCCCTCACTCACTCTGTCTGACGCGGAAAAGCTAGTCCACGCCTTTGTCTCCTCAAGGCTGGACTACTGCAATGCACTCCTCATCGGGATCCCTAAGAAAAGCATCCAGAAGCTCCAGTACATCCAGAACAGCGCTGCTAGGATCCTGATGAGGGTGCGCAAATATGATCATATCACCCCCATCCTGAAATCACTACACTGGCTCCCCGTGGAACTGAGGATCGAATTCAAGGTCTCCGTCCTCACACACCAGTGTATCTATGGAACTGCCCCTCCATACCTCAAGGAACTCCTCACCCCCCTTACCTCCGTGCGGACCACCCGCTCCAGCAACTCAAACCTCCTCAAACCCCCGAGGACTAAGCTCCGTACCATGGGAGACCGGGCCTTCTGCTCGGCTGCCCCCAGTCTGTGGAACGCTCTCCCCGACCACATGAGAGCACCACAGACCGTGGAGGTTTTTAAAAAAGGCCTCAAAACCCACCTCTTCAATAGAGCCTTTCCCTAGACCTTTTATTTATTTATTATCACCCTTTTATCTTATTTTATTCTTTTTACTTATTTATTTTTATTTATTGCTTTTTATTCTTTTTACCATGTTAGCACTTCGGGATTTGAATTCAAATATGAAGTGCTTTATAAATTAAAGCCATTATTATTATTATTATTATTATACAACAACTGTGAACATTCATAAACACACCTCCGCCCCTCAAAGACTTGCGTCCTTTGGTTACTAAAACCCTTTGTGAACACACAGTTAGAAATACACTACATTTATACAGTTTTGTACATTTAACGTTTTTAGACTGTAAGTGTAAATATGCACATTGACATTGAATTTGATCTCGTTTATCTTGTCATCGCTACTACCTCTGCTTTTACCACTCTTATTTATTTATGTGTGTATATTTTTTTACTGCAGTGAGAGTTGCCAAAGAAATGTCGTTGTACTTTGTATGATGACAATAAAGATATATTCTATTCTATTCTATATCATACGATTATATTCCATAAACATACTGATAGAGATAACTAAAGAATAGTTTTGTGTGTGAGATGTTCCTCTGATGCGATCAGACCTGCCCCTGCCAGTCGGAGGTGTTGATCAGGATGATGGAGTCGGGGATCCGCTCCTCAGAGAACAGGATGTGGTTCAGCTGATCCAGGACCGACTTCCTGGCAGCCTGAGGAGAAAAGGTCTGAGCGTTCAGGTCCCGATCTCCCTTTCTCTGGAACAACTTCCTGTCTTCATCAGGGAGGCAGACAGTGTGTTGAAGACTTTCCTTTTTAATAAAGCCTATAGTTAGAGCTGGTTTCAGGTCACCTTATGGTTCTCCTCCTGAGCCTTACAATGTGTGTTATTTGTTTTCGATTGTTTCTATTGTCTTATTGTTGTCTAGTATCTTGTTTTATTTTTATGTATTTATTTGTATTTCACCTTCTATTCTGTCTTTTTATTATTTTCTTGGAATTGTGTTTATCTTCTAACACTTTCATCTATGTGTGTTCAACAGTAAAGGCCACTGAGACATAGCTGTGTTGTGATATTGGGCTATAAAAATAAACTTTGATTTGAAAAACAACACACAAAATAAAATGGCTGATTGTGGAAAACCTGTCCGTCTGTCTCACCTGTGGAGGAGGTATCCTGCAGTCCGTGGATGTCTCACTGTCCATGCTGCTGTGGTTCTGTCTGTCCTTCATGGAGGCTCCCCAAGAGTGGCGAGACAGCTGACATCGTGTCTTACTGAAAACAAACCAATATGACATCCCAGCAGCTTGTTGATAAGTACAGGTAGCCTCTGTGATAGTGTGTGTGTGTGTGTGTGTGTGTGTGTACCTCGTTGACATGTGTTTTGGGGGCTCAACCTCAACTTCCTGTGCAGAGAAGAAGAAAAAAAGAGTGGGTTTCTGTGTGTGTGTGTGAGTGAGTGAGTGAGTGAGTGAGTGAGTGAGTGAGTGAGTGTGTGTGTGTGTGTGTGTGTGTGTGTGTGTGTGTGTGGTGTGTGTGTGTGTGTGTGTGTGTGTGTGTGTGTGTGTGTGTGTGTGTGTCTGATAAACACTAACCACGGGGCCCGCTCCTCTTCTCGGATCTCAGATGGTAATCGGGGCCCCTGAGTTGCAGGAATCTCCATTTCCTGTTAAAAAGAGATGAGGAAGTACCCAGATACTTTACATCTCTACACATTAGTCCGGCATCCAAAATATTTTCATTACATTCAGGTGAACATGTTATGGGTCGGTTTTACTCACAGTTTGTTGCTTCTGCGTCCGGATCTCACTCCGAGAGCTCGAATGAGAAACCCCGTCAAAGAAAGGCCTGATGGTCAGAAATCAGATAGATTAACATCATTATCCATGAAACATCGGAGACTTTATCATCAGAGACGTCCTGTTTATTTAAGCTCCTCTGGTTGAGACTAAGTGCTGCAGACTTTGGTTTCTGGTCATTCTTTTCAGCCTGGACAAAAACCAATACAACAGTGTAACAATTTAATACTGTTTCTACTGGATGCTACTTCACTTCCTTTTATAATACTGCTGCTTATTTTTTCCTATATTTCCACACCAAAGGCTAGAGGCACCAAACTGGGTAGTCGTCAAAGATGGGAGGACACCATCACACACACCAAATTGCATGACTCTAGCACTCACCGTTTTCATAACCCTAACCCTAGCTTTTTTCAAAGGGCCCTTGGGCAGGAAACCTGAAAACAAATTACTCTCTTAGGTTTAATAAGTGTCATGAGGTGAACCTTCAGATAAATAATAAATAACATGTGGTGTTAAATGTTAAACCAATCTAACACTCACTGTTCAGGAGTTGTAGGTGATCATCACCCTTTCTTTCTGTTTATCACCCTAACAACAACCCTCATTCAATTACAATGGAGGCCAATGGCAGCTATATCTAATGAAGCAGCTATAAAAGCCAAACTTGGTAGACATCAGCAAGGGAAGAGACAATAACGCACACTAAATTGTACAACTCTACCATTTCCCATTTTTGAGTTATATGAGGGGCATACCCTTTTTGCTATAATGGATGTCAATGGCAGCTTCATCAAAGGAAGAGGCTAGAGGAACCAAACTTGGTAGTCATCAAAGATGGGAGGACACCATAACAAACACCAAATTGCATGACTCTAGCACTCACCGTTCTCATAACCCTAACCCTAATCCTAGCTATTTTCAAAGTGTCCTTGGGGGATACCTGACCACAAATTAGTCTCTTAGGTTTAATAAGTCTGTTTAAATAGAGCATCAGATAAATAATAAATAACATGGTGTTAAATGTTAAAACCAATCTAACACTCACTCTTCGGGAGTTTTGGGCGGATCACCCCTTTTATACTGTTTATCACCCCTATACCCTGAGAAAAACCCTGATTCAATTACAATGGAGGCCAATGGCAGCAGTATCTAATGAAGCAGCTATAAAAGCCAAACTTGGTACACATCAGCAATGGGAAGAGACAATAATTCACACCAAATTGTACCACTCTACCATTTATCCTTCTGCAGTTATATGAGGGGCATACCCTTTTTGCTATAATGGATGTCAATGGCAGCTTCATCAAAGGAAGAGGCTAGAAGCACCAAACTTGATAGTCATCAAAGATGGGAGGACACCATCACACACACCAAATTGCATGACTCTAGCACTCACCGTTCTCATGACCCTAACCCTAATCCTAGCTATTTTCAAAGTGTCCTTGGCCAGGATACTTGACCACAAATTAATCTTTAAGGTTAATAAATGTCATTAGGTGAACCTTCAGATAAATAATAAATAACATGTGGTGTTACGGGAGTTTTGGGGCGGATCACCCCTTTTATACTGTTTATCACCCCTATACCCTGAGAAAAACCCTCATTCAATTACAATGGAGGCCAATGGCAGCTATATCTAATGAAGCAGCTATAAAAGCCAAACTTGGTAGACATCAGCAATGGGAAGAGACAATAACGCACACTAAATTGTACTATTCTACCATTTCCCCTTTGTGAGTTAAATGAGGGGCATACCCTTTTTGCTATAATGGATGTCAATAGCACCTTCATCAAAGGAAGAGGCTAGAGGCAGCAAACTTGGTAGTCGTCAAATATGGGAGGACGTCATGACACACACCAAATTGCATGACTCTAGCACTCACCGTTCTCATAACCCTAACCCTAGCTATTTTCAAAGTGTCCTTGGGCGGGATACCTGACCACAAATTACTCTCTTAGATTTAATAAGTCTGTTTAAACAGAGCATCAGATAAATAATGAATAACATGGTGTTAAATGTTAAAACCAATCTAAGACTCACCGTTCGGGAGTTTTGGGCGGATCACCCCTTTTATACTGTTTATCACCCCTATACCCTGAGAAAAACCCTCATTCAATTACAATGGAGGCCAATGGCAGCAGTATCTAATGAAGCAGCTATAAAAGCCAAACTTGGTACACATCAGCAATGGGAAGAGACAATAATTCACACCAAATTGTACCACTCTACCATTTATCCTTCTGGTTATATGAGGGGCATACCCTTTTTGCTATAATGGATGTCAATGGCAGCTTCATCAAAGGAAGAGGCTAGAAGCACCAAACTTGATAGTCATCAAAGATGGGAGGACACCATCACACACACCAAATTGCATGACTCTAGCACTCACCGTTCTCATGACCCTAACCCTAATCCTAGCTATTTTCAAAGGGCCCTTGGACAGGATACTTGACCACAAATTACTCTCTAGAGCCCCTGACACACCAACCCGATTTTAGGAGTCAGAGGCCGTCAGAGGCAGTCGGGCATTCGCGGCGCCCTACTCAGGTTGGTGTGTCCCGCACCGTCGTCTCTTTACGGCACATTTTCACACCTCCCGCGGCCGATTCAACATCTTGAATCGATAGACAGTCGGCCAAAGAAAGTTGGCCAAAGAAATCACTCTGATTGGCTGTTCAGCTAGCGAATCAGTGAATGAGAAGCGAAATGGAAGTGAGGGACCAAAACAAACGATTAAGAAGGCAAATCTCAGATTTAATTTAACTCCAGCTCTCGACACAGGTTCGGGAAAGCCCCATGAGCTTCTCACTGTAGAGTGAAAATGGAACGGACACGCTATTTGTTGTTTGTTTGTATCACGCAGTCTGTCTTCCGGTTGTTGCCTCTTTTGAATGACGAATACACACTACCGCTGCCTGCTGGTAAGGACAGTTATTGCCACTCGTCGACTGAAGTCTTTGTGGTGTGTTCATAGGCGGGCGGCGTAGACGACGCAGGCGACGTAGCGGACGTAAAAGTCGGGACGCCTTCGGTACGCGTTCTTTGGTCTCAGGTTGGTGTGTAGCGGCCTTTAGGTTTAATAAGTGTCATTAGGTGAACCTTCAGATAAATAATAAATAACATGTGGTGTTAAATGTTAAAACCAATCTCACACTCACTGTTCAGGAGTTGTAGGTGGATCACCCCTTTCTTTCTGTTTATCACCCTAACAACAACCCTCATTCAATTACAATGGAGGCCAATGGCAGCTATATCTAATGAAGCAGCTATAAAAGCCAAACTTGGTAGACATCAGCAATGGAAGAGACAATAACGCACACTAAATTGTACCACTCTACCATTTCCCCTTTTTGAGTTATATGAGGGGCATACCCTTTTTGCTATAAGGATGTCAATGGCAGCTTCATCAAAGAAAGAGGCTAGAAGCACCAAACTTGGTAGTCGTCAACGGAGGGAGGACACCATCACACACACCAAATTGTATGACTCTAGCACTCACTGTTCTCATAACCCTAACCCTAGCTATTTTCAAAGTGTCCTTGGGCGGGATACCTGACCACAAATGACTCTCTTAGGTTTAATAAGTGTCATTAGGTGAACCTTCAGATAAATAATAAATAACATGTGGTGTTAAATGTTAAAACCAATCTAACATTCACTGTTCGGGAGTTTTTGGAGGAGCACCCCTTTTTTCTGTTTATCACCCTTACAACAACCCTTATTTAATTACAATGGAGGTCAATGGCAGCTATATCAAAGAAAGCAGCTACGAAAGCAAAACTTGGTGCACATTAGCAATGGGAGGAGACAATAATGCACACCATTACTCTATAATTGTACTACTCTACCATTAACCTATCTGGAGTTATATGAGGAAAATACCCCTTTTTGCTATAATGGGAGTCAATGGCATGTAAATCAAAAGAAGAGGCTTGAGGCGCCAAACTCAGTACACATCAAAGAGGTGAAGACACCAAATTTCAATACGCTAGCCCTCACCGTTTTCATAACCCTAACCCTAGCTATTTTCAAAGTGTCCTTGGGCAAAATACTTAACCTGAAATTGGATGGACCTTCAGATAAATAATGAAACGTTAAATGTTAAATAGCGTCTGCAGAAGACCTGAGTTTGGGTTTTGGCGAGATCATGATGATGTCGCTGTCGTCAAACTCCGGCCCGCTGTCACTCGGGTCGCAACCCTGCAGACTGTCGTACAGCAGGTCCAGGTCTTCTGCCGCCTCCGGACCCCCCCCCACCGGGTCCGAGTTAAGAACCTGCGGCGGGTCAACAACATCGAGATTTAACATTGATATTCATATATTAACAGCCTTTTATTTAAAAAAACTCATGTGCAATGCCTTGTTTCCAGGCTGCTGTGACAACAAATGTCCCAATAGAAAACGATATTTAGTTATAATCAAATAAGCCAATATTTCAGTACATAAATAGCTCAGTCGATTAATAAATTAGCATCTATAAACATTTAAGAAACGTTCACATTTATTTTAACTAATTTCGAGTCTTTTTAATGTATTGAAATTATTCTGCATTACGTAATTTTAAGATTAATACTATATGTAAGGGATAATGTGCAGCGACGCGGTCATTATGGGGAAAAGAACACCCGACAGGCTGATCAGGAGCCCGACGCGAAGCGGAGGGATCTAGATCTGCATGAAGGGTGTTCCCCATAATGACCAAGTCGCTGCACATTATCCCGCTTATTACACGGCCACATTCTCAACAAAGTAACGATATGACTCCCAATATTCATTGAAATGCTTTTATAGATTTAGAAAATGTTTTTATTGATTTAAAAAATAGTACGCTATATTTATTTAAAATGACATGCATCCGCTAAGAAAAATAGTCCGTTGTTACTGTTTGAACTAACGTAGCAACGGCAGGAACTGCTTCGATAGCGTTTTTGAGGAGCTTTCTGATTACAGATTTGAAAACATCGCTGCTTGCTTTAAAAGTAGCACAATTCATGATGTCAAAGGTTGGAAAGTATCTAGATATCCCTGCCCTAATGCCAAAGTAACTGGCAACTGAATATGTGTCGCCGTTTGATGTCTATGTCTGGACCGTTGCGTAAAAAGGAGGGTTTCTGCCCCGTTACTTCTCCGCTGTTTTTCTTGTCCCAGTGCTTTTCGGCCAAACTGTATACGGTTAAATCGACCGAACTTCTTTGTAAGCGTCCTTAACAACGGTCAATAAATCCTTGACAGCGGTCTGTCTGTTCTGGAATAACAACGTGTCACGTGTTCTGAATTGACCAATCAGAATAGAGCATTCAACTAAGCCATGTAATAAAGTTTGATATCTCTCTATTGTTAATATGTACTGTTCATTTGTATTGATTGGGTTTCAATTTTCACTGAATCAGTTCTCCTGAATAAGTTCTTTTCAAATCTCTTAAAGGATTTTGGTTTCAGGAAGTGGAATATTTTGAATTGTTGTTATGTCTTCAGTGCTCAGTGCAAACCTCGTCGGGGACCTTGAATCTCCTCAGCAGAGACACAAACCTCTGTTTAAAGATCGATTGCTGAAAGAAAGGAAGCAGAAAAGTGAGACACAATGTTGCACGAGAACTAATTACATGTGGTAGTTTATAAAAATCCACCCATTCTGTTTCTCTGTGAATGATCAGCTCTGATTGGTCCACACCTGAGTCAGGGACGTTGTTCTGACCAGTTTCTTGCGAGACTTCTTCAACTTTCCCTGGAAATCCTCATCATCATCATACAGGTCCTGAGGTTTGATAAGAAACAGAAAAACAGACAAGCTGAACATATTTCTGCGGGCTTGATCGCCTTTTCAGAAAGGGTTAGGCCTGAGGACGCACATTTTGAACATTTTGTTTACATGCTAAACATTCGTACGTTATTATTTCAAAAATAAAGGAATCTCTTAAAGGTGAAGATTTGTATCGATGTTTCAACTTCAGCTGACAGGTGTGTTGAGCTACCTGAGGGGGGACTGCGTCGTCACTTCCTTCCTGTTCGGAGGAGAAGCTGTCGTCATCGTCCTCAGAGTAGTTCTCCATGTCCGGAGAGCGATCTGCACAATAAGCAATCGTACACAATATCCAATCCAATCCAACTTTATTTATACAGCACTTTAAAACCTCCAGACCAAAGTGCTGTAGAGAGATACATAAAATATAAGATCACACAGCTCAGCTCAAAAAACATACAAATAAGTATAAAATCACGTAAAAGATACGAAACACAAAACAAACCAGAATAAACGTAACAATTACAAATAAAAATAAAAACATAAAAACATAAAAACAACCATATAGTACAAACAATAGACCACTGAAAGCAAATGAAAGCAACAATCTACTTGGTGGAGAAGAGGTGGGTTTTAAGACAGGATTTAAAAACAGACCGTGTGGGAGCCTGTCTGATTAGCAATAAACTGTACAGTACACAATATCACAGTTCAAAGAGACCTTTAACTTCTTCACAAACACATGACTAGTCTACTTTAAAGAGTCCTCTCCTGCTGATGTTCAGGTGTATATCAGTATGTAGTGTCTCTACTTTAAAGAGTCCTCTCCTGCTGATGTTCAGGTGTATATCAGTGTGTAGTGTCTCTACTTTAAAGAGTCCTCTCCTGCTGATGTTCAGGTGTATATCAGTATGTAGTGTCTCTACTTTAAAGAGTCCTCTCCTGCTGATGTTCAGGTGTATATCAGTGTGTAGTGTCTCTACTTTAAAGAGTCCTCTCCTGCTGATGTTCAGGTGTATATCAGTATGTAGTGTCTCTACTTTAAAGAGTCCTCTCCTGCTGATGTTCAGGTGTATATCAGTATGTAGTGTCTCTACTTTAAAGAGTCCTCTCCTGCTGATGTTCAGGTGTATATCAGTATGTAGTGTCTCTACTTTAAAGAGTCCTCTCCTGCTGATGTTCAGGTGTATATCAGTATGTAGTGTCTCTACTTTAAAGAGTCCTCTCCTGCTGATGTTCAGGTGTATATCAGTATGTAGTGTCTTACTTTAAAGAGTCCTCTCCTGCTGATGTTCAGGTGTATATCAGTATGTAGTGTCTCTACTTTAAAGAGTCCTCTCCTGCTGATGTTCAGGTGTATATCAGTATGTAGTGTCTCTACTTAAAGAGTCCTCTCCTGCTGATGTTCAGGTGTATATCAGTATGTAGTGTCTCTACTTTAAAGAGTCCTCTCCTGCTGATGTTCAGCTGTATATCAGTATGTAGTGTCTCTACTTTAAAGAGTCCTCTCCTGCTGATGTTCAGGTGTATATCAGTATGTAGTGTCTCTACTTTAAAGAGTCCTCTCCTGCTGATGTTCAAGTGTATATCAGTATGTAGTGTCTCTACTTTAAAGAGTCCTCTATGCTGATGTTCAGGTGTATATCAGTGTGTAGTGTCTCTACTTTAAAGAGTCCTCTCCTGCTGATGTTCAGGTGTATATCAGTATTGTCTCTACTGGGACATGTCTCCATGCTTTAATGTTCAAAAAGCTCTTTATTTTTCCTTTCTGTCCTGATTGAAAGTATTTGTGCACTCTCTCCTTACCTGAGGCCTTGCTCTTGTTGCCGCGGTGACCGCCGATGTCCTCAGGTCCGATTGGCTGGCTGCAGAGAGCGTGCACGCTGAGCGCCGCCCTCATTGGAGCGTCTTTCAGGTCATCGTGGAGAACGAGGATGTGGGCACCGTCCATCGGGTGCTGCATCACCTGCACACACACACACACACACACACACACACACACACACACACACACACACACACACACACACACACACAACACACACACACACACACACACACACACACACACACACCACACACACAACACACACACACACACCACACACACACACCACACACACACACACACACACACAACACACACACACACACACACACACACACACACACACACACACCACACCATGTATACATCACTTCAGGGGACATTACATTGACTAACATGCATTTCCTGGAGACTTATCCTAACCTTAAACATAACCAAGTCTTCACCCTAAAATTAATGATTCCCTTATGGGGACCTCCATTTTGTCCCCATAAGGGAGGCGAGTCCCCACACGTGACTGTGTAAACAGATTTAGGTCC
>JAAKFY010000010.1:188066-198066 GCA_011823955.1 Dissostichus mawsoni
CCTGTAGGTGGCGCTGTAGTACATATGCCAGGCCTGTAGGTGGCGATGTAGTACATATGCCAGGCCTGTAGGTGGCGCTGTAGTACATATGCCAGGCCTGTAGGTGGCGCTGTAGTACATATGCCAGGCCTGTAGGTGGCGCTGTAGTACATATGCCAGGCCTGTAGGTGGCGCTGTAGTACATATGCCAGGCCTGTAGGTGGCGCTGTAGTACATATGCCAGGCCTGTAGGTGGCGCTGTAGTACATATGCCAGGCCTGTAGGTGGCGCTGTAGTACATATGCCAGGCCTGTAGGTGGCGATGTAGTACATATGCCAGGCCTGTAGGTGGCGCTGTAGTACATATGCCAGGCCTGTAGGTGGCGCTGTAGTCTGCCACAAAAGAGCGAAGCAGATGTTACAGGGTGGTTTAGGCTAGTTTGCAGCGCCACCCTGTGGACGTATTGTGCCTGTGATATATATACCTGCCTCACGTGACTATACCTCAGTTGTATGAATACCCGCTTACTGTGAATCCACGGCGTTGAGACACAGCCTGACTGGCCTTGTTTTTTAATGCATCTACAAACAGAAGACTTCTCCGAATCAGCCCTCGCAAAAACAGGGCTAAAAACGAGCAGATAGAGCGAAATGAGGCGTGGCTAAAATGCATGATCTGTTTGGGATTTTGAAAAACAAACTTCACAGACATGTTTTATAGGTATGGCCCTACAATATATGATTCAAATATAGCATGATAGGTCCACTTTAAGTTATATACCTACCTGGAAAGCTTGCTAGTGCATGTTAGCTATCTAGCCAATCTATATCCCCAAAGTGGTGGCTTGTGTTTTTTTCTCATAGCAGCTCCTCACGTCGCAATACAACACACAATATGAGTTATTTGGACAAAGTAATCGCATATTGGTAATATGAATAGTTACTTTCTTCCCTGAAAAACTATTATAACGTAATCCCAGTTCATTTAAAAGCTTTAAAAGTGTTTATTTGGACAGAAAATGTTGACGAAGCTGGCGTGAAAAGCAAAGTAAAAGCACTTCAGCTCTAAAATGGAAGTTTGAACACAGTTGAAGGCGAGGAGGAGTCGCTCTGAAAGGAAGTTAGAGACTGTTGAGCTGCTCCTCCTGAGATCTCATTAGCAGAGGATCAGAGAGAGGAGCTAATCCATGCTAACACCTGCTAATCCATGCTAACACCTGCTCACCTGAGCGCAGCACGAGAGACCTGCGCTGTAATATCCTCTGGGAACAGGGTTTTATGCTGGGAACTAATGAGTATTATATATCTAGAGAGTATTTCACACTTTGCCTCTTTCTACTTTTACTTCAGTCAAATATTTGAGTACTTCTTCATCCCCCTGTAGATATAAGATAATGAGATGTAGGTGCTTTTAAAGTGTATTGTATTTTCACAATTGGGTTTATTGTCTTTATATTTTATGACTTTGCTTTGGTGTATAAAAGCACATTTTAAAAAGAAGGGAAGAAATATAAATAGTATAAAAGAAAATATGTATTTGACATGTCTGACTGTAATTTAATTACTATTTCATTATTATGACCTTATAAAACAAGGTCCATGCATAACATAAAATAATAACATAACATATTTATTTACTGGCTCCATCTGCAGTCCCTGAGGTACACAACTATCACAATAACAATTCTATTTAATTATGACTTTTGTCTTTAATTTCAAACATTGTTTAATTGTTTAATAATGCTGCGACTCGCCTTTTTTATTTAAAACGTGTAATTATTTTTGTTTTAGACGTTTAATATGTGTGCTCACTAAATACAGTTTGTCTCTTAGCTAATATTTGTCCCCTCTGTGGGACTGATAAAGGAGATCTGATTCTGTGTACGATATATATGTCCAAATAAATAAACACGGAGCTCCCTGACCGGGCAGCAGCTCCTCCTCTCCCCGGGATCAGCGCCTCTCACCTGGGCACGCAGCTCGGGGAGCACCGCTCCATCTCCCAGGTCGCGAACAGGCTCATCGGCACCGGGGCGTTCGGTTCCCCGGGGACAGAAGAGGAGCCCGGGGAGAGCAGCGGGTCTGTCCCTGGGGGAAAGCAGCGCTGCCCCGGACTCTGTCTCTGTCTGCAGCCGCTGCCATGGCTCTCTCTCGGGGCAGCAGGTCGCTGTGAAGCAGCAGCGAGAGGGGCGGGGCTCACTGATCCAGAGTCAGAGGGTCAGAGAACCGGGGTTAGAAGTACACAGAGGGGGAGAAGTACTCAGTGTTGTACTTCAGTAAACGTAGAAGTACTCAGATCTTGTACTTGAGTAAAAGTAGAAGTCATCAGCTCTTGTACTTTAGTAAAAGTACAAGTACTCAGATCTTGTACTTGAGTAAAAGTATAAGTACTCAGATCTTGTACTTGAGTAAAGTAGAAGTACTCAGATCTTGTACTTGAGTAAAAGTAGAAGTACTCAGATCTTGTACTTGAGTAAAAGTAGAAGTACTCAGGTCTTGTACTTGAGTAAAAGTAGAAGTACTCAGATCTTGTACTTGAGTAAAAGTAGAAGTACTCAGATCTTGTACTTGAGTAAAAGTAGAAGTACTCAGATCTTGTACTTGAGTAAAAGTAGAAGTACTCAGATCTTGTACTTGAGTAAAAGTAGAAGTACTCAGATCTTGTACTTGAGTAAAAGTAGAAGTACTCAGATCTTGTACTTGAGTAAAAGTAGAAGTACTCAGATCTTGTTCTTGAGTAAAAGTAGAAGTACTCAGATCTTGTACTTGAGTAAAAGTAGAAGTACTCAGATCTTGTACTTGAGTAAAAGTAGAAGTACTCAGATCTTGTACTTGAGTAAAAGTAGAAGTACTCAGATATGTACTTGAGTAAAAGTAGAAGTACTCAGATCTTGTACTTGAGTAAAAGTAGAAGTACTCAGATCTTGTACTTGAGTAAAAGTAGAAGTACTCAGATCTTGTACTTGAGTAAAAGTAGAAGTACTCAGATCTTGTACTTGAGTAAAAGTAGAAGTACTCAGATCTTGTACTTGAGTAAAAGTAGAAGTACTCAGATCTTGTACTTGAGTAAAAGTAGAAGTACTCAGATCTTGTACTTGAGTAAAAGTAGAAGTACTCAGATCTTGTACTTGAGTAAAAGTAGAAGTACCAGATACCAGTGTAGGAATACTCTGTTACAGTAAAAGTCCTGCATTCAAAATGTTCCTCAAGTAAAAGTAGAAAAGTATTCTCATCAAAATATAGTGAAAGTAGCGACAGTAAAAGTAGTCATTGTGCAGATTGGTCCATTTCAGAATAATATATGATATGTTTTATAATGATTGATCATGAAAGTGTTCTCAAAGCTGGTAAAGGTGCAGCTAGTTTGAATGACTTTGTATACTGCAGGGTAGCTTGAGGATTTACTCCAGGTGGAACTAAAGTCTGATTTAACACTGATTATATTTCACATCATTCATCCACATCTGTGAAGTAACTAAAGGGATTAAATACATGTAGTGGAGTAGAAGTACACCATGTACCTCTGAACTGTAGAGGAGTAGAAGTACACCATGTACCTCTGAACTGTAGTGGAGTAGAAGTACACCATGTACCTCTGAACTGTAGAGTAGAGAAGTACACCATGTACCTCTGAACTGTAGAGGAGTAGAAGTACACCATGTACCTCTGAACTGTAGTGGAGTAGAAGTACACCATGTACCTCTGAACTGTAGTGGAGTAGAAGTACACCATGTACCTCTGAACTGTAGTGGAGTAGAAGTACACCATGTACCTCTGAACTGTAGAGGAGTAGAAGTACACCATGTACCTCTGAACTGTAGAGGAGTAGAAGTACACCATGTACCTCTGAACTGTAGTGGAGTAGAAGTACACCATGTACCTCTGAACTGTAGAGGAGTAGAAGTACACCATGTACCTGAACTGTAGTGGAGTAGAAGTACACCATGTACCTCTGAACTGTAGAGGAGTAGAAGTACACCATGTACCTCTGAACTGTAGAGGAGTAGAAGTACACCATGTACCTCTGAACTGTAGAGGAGTAGAAGTACACCATGTACCTCTGAACTGTAGTGGAGTAGAAGTACACCATGTACCTCTGAACTGTAGAGGAGCAGAAGTACACCATGTACCTCTGAACTGTAGAGGAGTAGAAGTACACCATGTACCTCTGAACTGTAGTGGAGTAGAAGTACACAGTAGCATAAAATATAAATACTCAAGTAAAGTACAACTACCTAAAGTAAAGTAACTACCTCAAAAGGAAACTTTATATATGCATTCTATGTCACTTCATAGGCTTCTACTCCACTATATTCCAGAAGCCAGTATTTTAAAGAGTATTTTACTTTTGATACTTTAAGTACATTTTGCACTTTTGTGCTTACTTGAATTAAATTATACATTTAGGATTTAGGACATTTACTTGTACTGGAGTTTTACCAATAATGTGTACTCTTACTGAAGTAAAGGTTCAGAGTACTCTGCAGGGTCCTCTGATTCTGCCGGTGTTACAGGTGAATGGAAAATGTAAAACAGAGCAAAGTCAAACTAATTCTAACACAACGCATGCAGTGTAAGCCAAGTCTCATTTGTCCAGTTCAAGTACATTTACTTCAACTTTGAGGAATTTGTACTTTACCCTAGTATTGTCATTTTATACTACTGCATACTTCTACTCCACTACTTTTCAGAAGCCAGTAGTGTACTTTTTACTGCTCTATTCTTTAGCTTTCAGTGTCAGATTCAGATGGTTTTTTTGGTTCGGGAAATATCAACGTGACAATAGGATTATTACCAAAAAGAAACAAGACCCTCCTTCTAAGTCCTAGGATCACCTTACATTTTATATATATGTGTGTGATGGCTTACTTCAGAAGGAGGTTCATTTGGAAAGTTCTTGATTTGATCAGAGTTAATGTTCCCTGGGTTCAACAGGGATGGACCCCACGGGCAACACAACAAAGGTAACTTCTAATCTTACCAACATCTACATGTGATGATATTGTACTTTGTTCACTGCAGTGTTGTGTTGAGCAGTATCCATCAGTCAGAGTCAGCATGAGAACAGTAGAGTCTCCGCTCGTTGATAATTAGTGACCGAGTTGTTAGAAGTCGAGCACTGCTGTTCGGAGTTTTACTAGTTTTGGAATAAAAGAATAGAGGATTTAAACATCAGGAAAGCCAATACTCCACTCACTGTTCTTTAATATTTGAAGGAAACACACTGCATCATGTTGTCAGATAATATTCAACAGCTCTCGGGTTTACATCATCCAGTACAGAGCTGCAGGTCCTGTGTTGGACCCTGAAGGCAGCATCTCCCTGGTTCTGTGTTGGACCCTGAAGGCAGCATCTCCCTGGTTCTGTGTTAGACCTGAAGGCAGCATCTCCCTGGTTCTGTGTTGACCCTGAAGGCAGCATCTCCCTGGTTCTGTGTTGGACTCTGAAGGCAGCATCTCCCTGGTTCTGTGTTAGACCTGAAGGCAGCATCTCCCTGGTTCTGTGTTAGACTCTGAAGGCAGCATCTCCCTGGTTCTGTGTTAGACCTGAAGGCAGCATCTCCCTGGTTCTGTGTTAGACCTGAAGGCAGCATCTCCCTGGTTCTGTGTTGGACCCTGAAGGCAGCATCTCCCTGGTTCTGTGTTAGACCTGAAGGCAGCATCTCCCTGGTTCTGTGTTAGACTCTGAAGGCAGCATCTCCCTGGTTCTGTGGGACCTGAAGGCAGCATCTCCCTGGTTCTGTGTTAGACTCTGAAGGCAGCATCTCCCTGGTTCTGTGTTGGACCCTGAAGCAGCATCTCCCTGGTTCTGTGTTAGACTCTGAAGGCAGCATCTCCCTGGTCCAATGGTATCTCTACATGTGATTTTGGATGATTTATGTCAGAAAATAATCTCAGTGTCAACGTTTATGATACCAGGGGTATTAACTGATGTATTTTATGTCATAGAACAAACGGTTAAAATCTCTTCAGACCTTATTTCCGGACAACAACCAAAATCCCATTCAGAAAACCATTGACCTCCAGACCAGCGGACAGGAAGTGAGGAGGTACTGCTGCTGTTTCTAAACAACACATTACAGAACATCATGACGTGTCTCTTCCTTTGAAGTGTACTCACATTCACACACACATACACACTTATATGTTCTCAAACATTTGGATCCACCGGCTCAGGTTGAAGAGTCTCTGTGTGAAAGAGTTCATGTTCTCGGTACAGCGAAGACCTTAAAACGGCTTCAACGCCAAACTCTGGATCCTACTACGCTTCTAAACTTATGTTCTAAAACTAACTACATATCAAACTCAGTGCAGATATTCATTGAGGTGCAACACTCCAGCTTCAGTCACTCAGAAAGTCCTGCACTTTCAGACAGCATGACCTCCCTGCTGTGGTCGTGTAATACTTAAAGGTACAGATGAAGCATTCATGATACATGTTATTGTTCCAGAGGTATGTAAGGATGAAGATAGTCCCGTCTCTGAGGCTCTCAGCCGACAGAGAAAAGTCCAACAGAGACAACGGAGAAATTCACAGAGAGGTTTAGAGTCCTGAAGGAACCTTGGGGGCTTTGAAAACCCACTAAAGAGGTTTGAAGCTCTAAAGGGAGACGACACTCAGTCAACTTGATCCAAACTGTGGTGTTGTATGTTTGGCGGATCGCTTAGTCCTGTTGTTTATTCCAAGCGAAACTTACTGAAGCACAAAGTCAGTGAGTCATCAGGACACATCCAGGCTGTGGGCCTCCTGGATGTGCACGGAGTCGACTGACTTCTTCTTCTGGAGAAGTTTGAAGAGAGAACATACATAACATGCTAAGGGAAGCCCATCATGACGGAAACCAAACCAGATGAAATAGAAAGAAACCCTGAAGTATTAATATCACCTGTTTTGGACCGGCTCGTGAAAGTGGCCGCAAAGAAATATTCATTCATTTATTAAAGAAGAGTCCAAAGAGACGGATCTTCAACACAGCTGTACTTCGGATAAACTCAGTGCCTTCAGAAATGTACTGTCAGAAACACGTCGCTCACTTCTCTAAAGTACAAAAGTATTATCTACAAAATGATCTTAAAGTTTGACAAGTAAAATAACTCTTTCTGCAGTAAAATGGCCTCTATGATATATATGATATATATCATATTATTAGATCGTGCACAGCCTTTTACAGCTGGAGACAAAAACAGTTCTGACACACACATGATTCATGTTTACGGCTTTCTTTCTTTACTTGGTGGAATATATTGGATCATTTTACTTGTTGTCCCTGAGACTGAAAAAACTGCACTTGTATAATCTCCAGAGACACATTGTGTTGGACTTTTATCCTATGTTTCTTTATTTTGAAGAGTAGCTGAGGCTTTAGAATAAACATAGCGCATTAAAATACATTATTTTCATTTTAATTAACTTTTAAAATAGTATGAAAGGGAAATGCTCAGGTAAAGTACAAGTACCTCATAATTGTACAGTACTTATTAAATGTACTTAGTTGCTTTCCACCACAAGCAGAATCCAATTAGAACTCATTATAACCCATTGGAACACCTTAGAACCTTTATAACCCTTAATAATGGGAACCTTTGGAACCTATTGGAAACCTTTAGAACCTTTGGATCCCATTGGAAGCAATTAAACCCCTCTAGAATGCATTAATACCCATCATAAGCCATTGAAACACTGTGGAACCTATTGGACCCCAATGGAACCTTTTAGACCCTTGGAACCCTCTAGAACCTTTATAACCAATTGGAACTCTATATAACCCTTTGGAACCCATTGGAACCCTTTAGAAAACATAAGAACACGTTAAAAACCATTGATTCCCAATATAACCCATTGCAACCCATTAGAACCCTTTGGAACCCTTCGGAACCCTTCGGAACCTTTCGGAACATTTATAACCAGTTGGAACTCTATAGAACCCTTTGGAACCCTTTAGAACCTATAGGACCCCAATGGAACACTTTAAAACCATTGGAACCTTTTAGAACCTTTGTAACCCAATGGAACTCTATAGAACCCTTTGGAACCCTTTAGAACCCATTGGAACCCATAGGAAGCCTTTGGAACCTTTTAGAAAAAACATAAGAACACATTCAAAACCATTGAAACCCAATAGAACCCAATATAACCCATTAGAACCCTTTGGAACCCATTGGGAGCTCCATCAGTTAATCAGGAACCGTTTTTGAGCCTCTGCAGCAGAACGTTAGAACCCCTGGACGTGGCAGTAGGCCTCCAGCGAGGAGAACACGATGTACAGGAGCCACAGGCTGAAGAACAGGCAGCTGGTCAGGATCTTTGGGACCCGCGGCCCGCCCAGCTCGCCCCCGATGGAGGGCCGGCGCCGGTACAGGAGCACGCCGATGCAGATGAAGGCGAAGATGCAGAAGAGCGTGACGGAGAACGCCAGGGTTCCCGGGTCCACGCGGAACTCCTCGCCGTGGATGGCGTGGTAGATGGCGGCGATGGACCAGGCCACGCCGATACCCAGGAACACGTTGACGGCGTTACTTCCTGTCACGTTGCCGATGGAGGCGTCAGCGTATTGGTCCTGGATGGCAGACACCTTACTGGCAAAGGTGTCTGAGGGAGAGAGAGGGAGGGGTTTGAGAGGAACTACAAAGCGAGATGCACAGACAGGGTTTCTTTGAGTTAGCTGACACAGCCTGAAACTCTAGTCAGAGATAACGGGTTCTACTATTTAAGTTAAGCTATCTTTTCTCCTCAGGCTCTGATCAGGTTCTCATGAAAGAACGAAACTAACTTGACTAGTTTTTCTGGAAGTCCCACACTTTTAAACGTCATACTCAATTGTTGCATTAGGGTCTTTACACCAATGTTCAGCGTTCAAACAGCATTAACACGGACTATGGCATTAAAACTAAGTGTGGACTTTAAGGCTTTAAATACTTTTACCACATTTTAAATGCAAAAACGTCACATTGATGAATGATATATTAACTATGAATATATGTCATGTGCCAGATTTATAGGATGCTTTTTTTTACTGCTCATAAAAAAAGATGTTTGTTTATCAGACGGGGAGGAACTATACAGCACTTTAGAACAATGTGTACATTTCATTTTTAGGATTTATAATTGCAATAATAGTTTTCGATTTTCGAATTGTCATCTATCCAATTTATTGTTTAACTTTTCAAATTCTGTCTAGTTTTGTCTTTATTTGGTTTGCTAGTTTTATAGTTTAGTTTATCAGAAGGGCCTTTTTCATATTTAGATTGATGTATTAACGTGAATAAAAAAGGCAAGTCTCAGACCTGGCACGGATGTTCCCAGAGCCACGAACACCACAGCGGTGACGGAGTCTTTGAGGCCCACGGTGCAGCCGAAGTGCGACGCCAGGTCTCCGATGACGGCGGTCAGCAGGCCGATGCCCGAGATGGAGACCACGAAGCAGGCCCAGCCGTTCAGGTAGTCCGGGGGGGACCAGCGCAAATAGAATCTTCCAGAAGACGGTGAGGAAGTGCATGACGTAGTCGAAGCAGGAGGGCAGCTTCTCCTCGCCACATCCATCTTCATCATCATCACCTGCAGAGGAGGGAGGTGGGAGGCAACGCTTAAAGCCTGGGGGTAACTAAGTATTTACTCAACATTACATCACATTCAGCTGAACCTTTCATCCAAAGGGATTTACAAGAAGTGCAACCATGAAGATCCAAACCATTTAAAGTGCTAACCTATCAGCTTAGAATAAACCAAACCATTTCAATGCTATACCTTTCCCTTTTGTGTGTTTACTGGCTCAGGTGCAGTGGACAGGTGTGTTCTTAGTGGAGGATGTGTAGACTGTCTGCTGTCCTGATATCAGTGGGGATCTCACCTTTACCTGTCCTCTACCTGCATTTCTAGCCCTGGAAGTGACAGCTGAATCGTTTCTAGAGTTCTCACCGGAGTTGACGGTGATGGCGTCCACAAACTGTTCCCTCCAGCTGTTCGTCCCGATCACCAGAGCCAGGTTGGTCTTCTTCAGGATCTTATCCACGGTGTTCTGAAA
>JAAKFY010000010.1:200566-203705 GCA_011823955.1 Dissostichus mawsoni
AACTAAAAAGTCCTAAAATGTTTTCCCAATACCGTAAAATGTCGTTAAAAGATACACTCATAAAAAGTCTGAAGAAAGTCAGAGTTTATAGATCTAAAGAAAGCAGCTGTAGTGGTAAACACAATTTAAAATAGTCATAAAATTAGTCGTAAAAATCCTTAGTAAAGTCATAAAAGGCAAAAACAGTCAATTATAGAATATCATTACATCGATGTAAAGAAATCAAAAAACATAAATGGTGTCCGATGTAAAAAATGATCATAAAAGGCATAAAAGTCAAATACAATGTTGTAAATAAAGACAAAAAATATAGTATTGTCTTCAAATGTCTCTAAAAACTCAAAATATAGTTATTTATATCATAAAAGCACAATAAGGTAGCATGTGGTGGACGTACCTGTGATGTTAATGATCGCCGTCGGAACAGGATGATCGCGGCCCTGAACCTTCCTGTACACGTCTTTACCTGAACAGGTACACAGGTACACAGGTACACAGGTAAACAGGTAAACAGGTACACAGGTACACAGGTACACAGGTACACAGGTAAACAGGTACACAGGTACACAGGTACACAGGTACACAGGTAAACAGGTAAACAGGTACACAGGTACACAGGTACACAGGTACACAGGTAAACAGGTACACAGGTACACAGGTACACAGGTACACAGGTAAACAGGTAAACAGGTACACAGGTACACAGGTAAACAGGTAAACAGGTACACAGGTAAACAGGTACACAGGTAAACAGGTACACAGGTACACAGGTAAACAGGTAAACAGGTTAACCGGTTCACCGGTAAACAGGAAGTGAGAGATGGAGATACGAGGTTAACCGGGTCTTCAAAATGCTTCGTTAATCTACGTGTTATCACTTGAGGAGGACAAAACATCTGGAAGCTAACGTTGTGTGACAGTGTTTCTGCTCCAAAGCTCATTTATACAGTTTATAACAGAACTCAGATTAACAGTAAATGGTGATGAATAAATGGGTTTAATTCTCAAAGTGCTCGGGTTCACGCACCTGTTTTGACGAATCCACCTTAAAGGTTAGAAAATAAAACAAGAAGTCAGAATTCATTCAGATTTTTCAGCTTTTAAATATTCAACCTCCAGAAAAGATGAGTTTGACAGAGTATTAGGGCCAGGCAGAAGGGAGCAAGGGTCAACAACAAACCTTTGCCATTCAAAAAGGAAATACACAAAGTCAAAAAAAGTTTTTAAAAAAATGCTACATTTCTAAAATAACGTTGAAAGGTTTAGGATCAATTAAAAAGTTGAAATTACATTTGAAATGTTGAGAATAAAGTAAAATTCTGTTTCTTTTTTTGTTGCAGTTTTAAATGAAAAAGTTGAAAATGAATGAAACATTTCCTCATCTTGCCTTGGTTCCCCTCATGCCTGAACCTCATAGTCTGGAATGAATGAATGAAAGAGTGTGTGAAGGAATTAATGAATGAATGAGTGAATGAATGAGTGAATGAATGAATGAGTGAATGAATGAGTGAGTGAATGAGTGAGTGAATGAATGAATGAGTGTGTGAAGGAATTAATGAATGAATGAGTGAATGAATGAATGAGTGTGTGAAGGAATGAATGAATGAGTGAATGAATGAATGAGTGAATGAATGAGTGAATGAATGAGTGAGTGAATGAGTGAATGAATGAGTGAATGAGTGAGTGAATGAATGAATGAATGAGTGAATGAATGAATGAGTGAATGAGTGAATGAATGAGTGAGTGAATGAATGAATGAGTGAATGAATGAGTGAATGGATGAGTGAATGAGTGAGTGAATGAGTGAATGGATGAGTGAATGAGTGAGTGAATGAATGAGTGAATGAGTGAGTGAATGAGTGAATGAGTGAATGAATGAGTGAATGAGTGAATGAATGAATGAGTGAGTGAATGAGTGAATGAATGAGTGAGTGAATGAATGAATGAGTGAGTGAATGAGTGAATGGATGAGTGAATGAGTGAATGAGTGAGTGAATGAGTGAATGAATGAGTGTGTGAATGAATGAGTGAGTGAATGAATGAGTGAATGAATGAGTGAATGAATGCGTGAATGAATGAATGAGTGAATGAATGAGTGAGTGAATGAATGAGTGAATGAATGAGTGAATGAATGAGTGAGTGAATGACAGATAGCAGGAGAGAGAAAGTAAAAGCGTTGAGCAGCTCACCGACTTCCTGAAGCAACACGGCTGAAGAGGAAACAGACGGAGAGTTTAGCAGAGAAACATTGACCAATATCTTTCCAGAAATCAAGTCTTGCTGGGGATAACGCTCGTACCAAATATCTAGATTTTGGGTGAACTTTCCCTTTAATGTTAAAGTTATGAATCCTATGATGTTTGGTGTTAGGGTTAAATTCAGTGAAACATCAACCAGAACTCAGTGAAATGAGAACATAAAGACAGGGACAAAAACAGTTATTTTCTGGGTTCTCTTTGGGTTTGTCTCTTTCTAGGTTTGGACAAAGTTGGACGAATATAAAATGGATTCATAATCGATTGTGTTTGCAGTTTGAGTTTTCTTTCAGCTGTTTTACAGTCATGTCTTGTATCATGGTGTTCGACAGGGAAAATGCTTATTGTTCCGCTGCGATACCGGTAATGGCCACTGGCAAACATTGAAAATTGCGGTTTCCAGTTTTTAGAATCAAAATGTCTCTATAACTGACGATAATGCATTACGGTGTGCCTTGTGTTAGACCTTTAAACTCTAACGAACCATGAAATCACCAGAAGTAGTAATCTAGGGAGTTCGCTAACGTTTGAGGAAATTATCCCAACGCTCTGTCAGACGTTGGATTTACGTTAATGCTCTGTGTGACCAGATCCTAGGACTTGTTGCTGAGGTAAACAGATGATGAAATGGTCCAAGACAACGGTCAAAGTTAATTCACTTGTGATTTGTTTGAGAACATTTTCTAAATTGTAATGTTCAATGTTTCCCAGTGGCCACTCCCGGTATCGCAGCGGAACAAAAAGTATTTTCCATATCGAACACCATGATAAAAGACATGACTGTAAAACAGCTGAAAGACAACTCCAACTGCAAACACGGTCAATTATGAATCGTTTTATTTTCGTCCAACTTCGTCCAAACCTAGAAAAGCAACAAACCAAAG
>JAAKFY010000010.1:204705-227205 GCA_011823955.1 Dissostichus mawsoni
CTGTACTTTCTACTTCTTACACTTTGAACACAAATACCTGTACTACTTCTTACATTTGAACCCAAATACCTGTACTTTCTACTTCTTACATGTTGAACAAATACCTGTACTTTCTACTTACATGTTGAACAAATACCTGTACTTTCTACTTCTTACATTTGAACCAAATACCTGTACTTTCTACTTCTTACATGTTGAACCAAATACCTGTACTTTCTACTTCTTACATTTGAACCCAAATACCTGTACTTTCTACTTCTTACATGTTGAACCCAAATACCTGTACTTTCTACTTCTTACATGTTGAACCCAAATACCTGTACTTTCTACTTCTTACATGTTGAACCCAAATACCTGTACTTTCTACTTCTTACATGTTGAACCCAAATACCTGTACTTTCTACTTCTTACATGTTGAACCCAAATACCTGTACTTTCTACTTCTTACATGTTGAACCCAAATACCTGTACTTTCTACTTCTTACATGTTGAACCCAAATACCTGTACTTTCTACTTCTTACATTGAAACCCAAATACCTGTACTTTCTACTTCTTACATGTTGAACCCAAATACCTGTACTTTCTACTTCTTACATGTTGAACCCAAATACCTGTACTTTCTCTTCCATGTTGAACCCAAATACCTGTACTTTCTACTTCTTACATGTTGAACCCAAATACCTGTACTTTCTACTTCTTACATGTTGAACCAAATACCTGTACTTTCTACTTCTTACATGTTGAACCCAAATACCTGTACTTTCTACTTCTTACATGTTGAACCCAAATACCTGTACTTTCTACTTCTTCCATGTTCCAAACAGGCTGGTTCCTTTAGTCTGAATGTGTGTTTGGTGGCGTGATCATTATTATTTAGAGTCATTGCGTGCCTATTGATTTGAACACGATCCGTGTATCCATCATTTCCTGGTCTTCTCTAAAGAAGAGGGACCAATGAAACGTTGTCATGTTGCGTTGTTCAGCATGGAAACATTCATTAGCTAACAATGACATTTATTTTCTATTAATATAAAGGGAGGTCAGGTACTCTTTAAAACAGCTGCTAGTTATGGGTACTTTTTACTGAAGTACATTTCAAAGCCTCTTTACTTTTACTTGAGTAAAGAAGTTTAGTCAGTACTTCTACTTTTACCAGAGTATTTTTAAACACGAGTATCTGTACTTCTACTTGAGTAAAGGATGTGTGTAGATCTGCCCTCTCGGCGTACCTTTCGTCGATGGAGGCGACTCTCTCCTGGATTCTCTCAGCGTTGATGTTCCCGTCGCTGGCGAGACGCCGCCCCGCCTCCACCACACCGTTTATCTTCTCCTCGTTGGCGTCCATCGTGGTCATGAAGTCCTCCTGCTTCTGATGGCTGCCTCAGCTCCTTCAGTGGAGGACATCTCCGTGTGAGCCAGAACGTACTCCTGCAGGGAGAAGGGAGGGGATGGAGAGGTGAGGACAGGTGAGGACAGGTGAGGACAGGTGAGGTGAGGAGAAGAAGATACACTTCATTAATCCCTTACAGGGAAATGTCTTTTCCCACTCTGTTGTGTTTACACACATTACACACAGGTATACATGCACACACACAGGGAGGATATACATGCACACACACAGAGGATCACATGCACACACACACACAGGGGAGGATATACATGCACCACAACATGGAGGATATACATGCACACACACAGAGGATACATGCACACACACAGAGGATACACATGCACACACACACACAGGGGAGGATATACATGCACACACACAGGGAGGATATACATGCACACACACAGAGGATATACATGCACACACACAGGATATACATGCACACACACAGGGGAGGATATACATGCACACACACAGAGGATACATGCACACACAGAGGATATACATGCACACACACAGAGGATATACATGCACACACAGGGGAGGATATACATGCACACACCAGAGGATATACATGCACACACAGAGGATATACATGCACACACACAGGGGAGGATATACATGCACACGCAGGGGAGGATATACATGCACACACACAGAGGAGGATTACATGCACACACACAGAGGATATACATGCACACACGCAGGGGAGGATATACATGCACACACGCAGGGGAGGATATACATGCACACACACAGAGGATATACATGCACACACACAGAGGATATACATGCACAACGCAGGGGAGGATATACATGCACACACACAGGGGAGGATATACATGCACACACACAGAGGATATACATGCACACACAGGGGAGGATATACATGCACACACAACCACATGCAGATAGGAGAGGTGGCAGAGCAGAGAGGCTGCCAGGTACCCAGCGCCAAGGCAGCAGTTTCGAGGTTAGGTGCCTTGCTCAAGGGCACCTCGGCAGTGGCCTTGGAGGTGAACTGGCACCTCTTCAGCTACCAGCTCACTCCATCTTTTTTTTGGTCCGATCGGGACGTGAACCGGCGACCCTTCGGTTCCAAGACCAAGTCCCTACAGACTGAGCCACTGCCGCCTCAAAGAGGAGGACAGGTGAGGACAGGTGAGGAGAGGGGAGGACAGGTGAGGAGAGGGGAGGACAGGTGAGGACAGGTGAGGAGAGGAGGAAGGTGAGGAGAGGGGAGGACAGGTGAGGAGAGGAGGACATGAGGAGAGGTGAGGACAGGTGAGGAGAGGGGAGGACAGGTGAGGAGAGGACAGGTGAGGACAGGTGAGGACAGGTGAGGACAGTTAGAGAGCTGCATCACTTTACTGTCCTCTAACCTATGCCCCTCCTGATTTCTAGATTCTCAGGATCCTGATCTAATGTGTCCCGTACCTGGTTGTTGAGGAAGGCCTCGGCCTGCTTGGTGTCCCTGAGGAACAGCTGGTATGCGTGGCTCTGGGTCAGAAGGTTCTGCGGTTCTCCACATCTTGTGCAGCTCGTTCCAGCCGGTGTGCAGCGCCTCCAGCCGCTGCGCAGGAACATATGCTGGGCGTCCGTCTGGCCCTGGGTCACCAGCTCGCCCATGTCCCGCATCTTCTGGTAGTCCTCCTCGTAGTTCTGCACCTCGTTCTTGATGCCCTCGTGCTGCGCCATCAGCTTCTCGGCCTCGGCCAGCGTGTTGGGCATGTCCTCGGAGGCGATGAGGGTCTGTGTGCGAGACAGCCAGGACTGGAAGTCGTCAAGCTCGCGCAGGAACTGCTGCAGCTTCCTGGCCTCGCCCAGAGACTCCTCGCGGGTCTTCAGGGTGTTCTTCATCTCCTCCCAGACCGCTGTGATCTCCGAGCCGGCCTGTGATGGCCTTGGCCTGTCCGGGTGCTCTGTGGCCAGACGCTCCGCCTCGCCCCGCAGGTCTCCAGCTTGTCCTCGATGGCGGCGAGATCTCGCTCCATGCCGGTGAGCTTGCGCTGCAGCGCCATGACCCGTGTCGTTGCCCAGCTCCTGCGTGGACTCGATCACCTTGGTCTTCTCCTTGATCCAGGACTTGGTCTCGTTGCACTCCAGGTGGTAGTTCTGCACGCCGAGCGCCGAGTTCAGGGACTCCTTCTTCAGGTCCACCAGGTCTCTGAACTGGCTCCACCTGCAGCAGAGAGACAATCAGAAACTCCAAAGGTAGACCCACAGATAGACCACAGGTAGACCCACAGGTAGACCCACAGGTAGACCCACAGCCTTCTGAAACTCTGAGGACTGAAGGACTCTAACAGACTCTAACGGACTCTAACAGACTCTAAATCTCCTTACACACCAAACTGACACCAAAGAACATGTCCCGACGGAATGTCGCCTCACGTCTCCTGCGTCTTGGCCATGTGTCGCACTGGAACACACCGCAAAGACTTCAGCCGACGGCCAAGTTGCACGTACAAACTGCGCATGCGTGAGTGGCAATAACTCTCCTTACCAGCAGTGGCGGTAGTGTGTATTTGTCATTCAAAAGAGGCAACAACCTGAAGACAGACTGCGTGATAACCGAGAGAAGAAGAACAGACTGCGTGATATAAACAAACAACAAATACGTGTGCGTTCCATTTTCCCTCTACAGCGAGAAGCTCACGGGGCTTTCCCGAACCTGTCGAGAGCTGGAGTCAAATTAAATCTCAGATTTGCCTTCTTAATAGTTTGTTTGGGTCCCTCACTTCGTTCCGCTTCTCATGCACTGATTCGCTAGCTGAACAGCCAATCAGAGTGATTTCTTTGGCCGACGGCCTCCCGATTCAACATGTCGAATCGGCGGCGGAAGGTGTCGGCACGGCCGAAAAGATACGACGGTGCAGTACACATCAATCTGAGTAGGGCGACACGACGCTCATCGACGGCCCGACATCTATCGACGCCGAAAATCGGCTTGGTGTTTAAGGAGCTTTACAGACGGACTCTAGCAGACTAATGCATCTTTACGGTGTTTCAATCACGTGTGCTGAATGTAAAATGTATTTAAATTATTCATTTATATTCATTTCAAAAGTCTCCCTCGGTGTCTTTTATGAAATGTCGTTCCTACCTGTTGTTGAGTTGGTCCTGCTGCGTCTTGATGTCCGTCTCGCTCGGGTGTCCGTTGTGCTTCAGCTGCCGGGCGATCTGGTTCACCACGGCGACCCGGGACGCTTGGTTGTTCATCTCCGGCTCCAGGCTCTCGAAGCGGTGCTGGATCACCTCCAGGTCCTCCAGCTTCTCGGGGATCTCCATGCTGTTCAGCCACTGCTCCTTCTCGTCGATCCAGACCTGGCAGGCGTGAGCCTCGTTGAACATCTTGTAGAGCGCCAGCGCGTCCTGCAGCGTGCTTCCTCAGCTTCGTCAGCTCCGACACCTCCTTGTATCGCTCCTCGATGCCGGCCAGGCGCCCGCGGACCTCCTCAGACTGCGCCTCTTCCTCCGGCAGCGCGGCGGCCTGTTCCTGCAGCGAGTCGATGACGGACCGGTAGCTGGAGACCTCCGCCGCCGCGTCCTTGTGCTTCCGGACCAGCGCCTGCGTGGAGAACTCGTCGTGGCCGGTCTCTCCGCTGGACACGATGCGCAGGGCGTCCAGCGTCCAGGCGTCCACGTCGTCTGCGTCCGTCTGGAACTGATGAAGCGCCAGAGCCTCCTCCAGCTTCCTCTTCCTCGCCGCCGCCAGGCGCTCCAGAGCCGCCCACTGGTCCTGCAGGTCGCACACACGCTCCTGGATCTTTGTGGCGGCAAAGTGTCCGGCCTGCACCTGTGGTAGTGTGACGAAATACAATGTTATACAATGTTGTAGTAAAGGAATCAGAAGGAGATCACTATTCATAATGCTGACTCATCTCAGGGTTCAGGACTCATAATGCTGACTCATGTCAGGGTTTAGGACTCATAAGGCTGACTCATCTCAGGGTTCAGGACTCATAATGCTGACTTATGTCAGGGTTTAGGACTCATAATGCTGACTCATGTCAGGGTTCAGGACTCATAATGCTGACTCATATCAGGGTTCAGGACTCATAATGCTGACTCATATCAGGGTTCAGGACTCATAATGCTGACTCATGTCAGGGTTCAGGACTCATAATGCTGACTCATATCAGGGTTCAGGACTCATAATGCTGACTCATGTCAGGGTTCAGGACTCATAATGCTGACTCATATCAGGGTTCAGGACTCATAATGCTGACTCATGTCAGGGTTCAGGACTCATAATGCTGACTCATGTCAGGGTTCAGGACTCATAATGCTGACTCATGTCAGGGTTTAGGACTCATAATGCTGAGTCATGTTTTAGGAATCATAAAGTTGACTCATGTCAGGGTTTAGGACTCATAATGCTGACTCATATCAGGGTTCAGGACTCATAATGCTGACTCATGGCAGGGTTCAGGACTCATCATGCTGACTCATGTCAGGGTCTAGGACTCAGGTCCGTCTCTTCCCACGCACCATGTCCTGGCCCTCGGCGATGGTGTTCTTCAGGAGTCCGTTGCGGCCGCTCATCTCGTGCTCCAGCGCTCGCTGCTGACTCAGCAGTCTTAGAGAACCCGTCAGGTCTTTGGCGTTCTCCAACGAGGACAGGATCTGCTCCTTCTCCCGGATCCAGCCCTCCTCTTCCGCCATGTCCCAGAAGAACTTCCAGAGGCGGCGGGACTCCTCCAGCCGGGCCCGGCGCTCCGCAGCCAGCTGGGTCAGCTCCTGGTAGCAGAACTCCAGGTGAGAGACCCGGTCCTCGATCACCTGAGGGTCGCACGGCTTGTAGCCTGACAGGAAGTAAACAGAGACGTATAAATATATAACAGATATTATTATTATTATTATAGGCATTAGTTAGTGAAATAAACTCTGCATGATGTTCTTCTCTAGTCTGAAGGAAAGGACAGACACTGCTCCGTGTTGAAGAGTAAAACCTGTAGAGTTTCAGGTCTGCTCACCGGCGTCGCTGACGGAGAACCGGGTGGCGTTGGAGCTGACGGCCTTCACGCGGTCGGCCTGGATGGAGATGTCGGCCTCCACCAGGGCGTGTTTCTGCAGCAGGTCCTCCACGCCCAGCAGGTGCTTCCCGTAGTCCTGAGACAGCAGCAGCATCTGGACACAGGAAGAGAGGGTGAGGCTACTTCCTGTCTCTACAATTCGAGGGAGTGCGGTAGAAGGTTGCTGGGATCATTAGAAGTTCGAGGGGACAGAGGATGCAACATATGACTGTATCAGGTCAGAACATGATAGCTCCGTATGCTGTTTGAAGTGTATATAACCTGTGAGATATTCTTAGTCTACAGACATTAGACTATTGACTGCTTTGGTCTAAGGTCATCTGTCTCTTATACTGCTGTACAGCAATATCATATACATCGGATCCACGAAGTACAGCTCCAACCAAACCAGTTCTCTGAAGATGTTGTTGGCACGTTGACTGACCTTCATCTCGTCCGTCCAGTTATTTGAGGGGCACCAAGCGCCTCGGACACTCCTTTGTGCCCGCAATCAAGGGCTAACCACTGTAACCCGGGACTGTACCCACATAACACCTGCACTGTTTTTACAAGTCTTTAACCTGCACTCACATCCGCACACTTATGTAAATATATTTAACATTTCAGAATGTTGAAGTTGTTGAGGGGGGGTGGGGGGGGGTGTGCTAGTGGAGCATGCTCATGAAGTGTGGACTCGCCGGAGCATCGCAGCTGAGAAGCTGGGCTACTCTTCACGCTAACGAAGGATCACTTCTTCTTCAGGGCAGGCTACTGTCCCGCAGCTGCTGCCTCTCTGTTGGACTCCGGTACTGCACATTACTCATTAAAGTGCTTTACGTGAAACATCCGGGGCTTGAGCCCAAATGCTCAACCTTTTACTGTGATATCTGGTTTCAATTGTTACTTTATCATTTTATTTGTTGCTGTATTATAATTTAATTTGTATTGTATCTGATCTTTACCTCGTGTGAATCCTGTTTTGAACTCTGACCTGTTGCTGCTCGAAACGCCTCAATCTCCCCACGGGGATGAATAAAGTTCCATCGGATCTTATCTCACATATTAAGTATTAATGTACCTTCTCATAGATCTTGAAGTGACTGTTATTGTGTATATATTGATTGTTGTGTTTGTATTTATGTCTTAATGTGTGCATGTGTATAAATGTGTCTGTTGATTGTGTATATATAGATATACATATTTGTATTTTTGTATTCGGGATTGTGGGAAACGGTATTTGGATCTCTCTGTACACACAAACTGAAAGATTGACAATAAAGTTGACTTTGACTTTTGACTGGACGGTGCAGTTGCCTGACCTTCATCTCGTCCATCCAGTCCATGATGTGCAGCATCTCCTGGAAGACCCTCTGCAGCCCCAGGTTGGTCTCCAGCCGCAGCCGGCGGGCCTTCAGCAGCTCCAGCAGATACTCCCACAGCCGCACCACGTTCTCCTTCCTGGCCGCCACGCGCTTGATGTCGTGGTAAGACTCCGCCTCCAGCTCCCGGGCCACCGATAGGACGGCCTGGACGCGCTCCTCGTACGCCGTGATGTCCGTCTCGATGGCCTCGTGCTTCTTGGTGGCCGCGTCCACCGCCTGCAGGTCGAAGCCAAAGTTATCCTGCGGAGACATTTCATCACGTTAGGAGGAACATAAATCCTGGAAAGGATTATTGTAGATGTTCATTGAGTTTAAGATAAGATATACTCTATGGATCCCAATTGAGGAGTTTGATTTGTCCCAGCAGCATGTAGATATGACATGAATTAGAAGAACAATTACATTTAATACAATAAAGATGTGCAAATCAGCAGGAGAAGATAATATACACGGTGATGATGAATAATAAGGAAGGGTATCTATCTATAGAGTATATATATTGAATACACAAATAAACAGGATTGAATGCATCCAGTCTATCAAAACAAAACATTTCCCGACATCCAGAGGAGAATAATATTCATGGTTTCTGTCTCACCTGCGACACCAGCCTCTGGTTCTCGCTCAGCCACGTCTCTCTCATGGCCGCCTTCCTGTCGAAGCGCCTGGCGAGCTGCTCCAGCTTCTCCTGACGAATCAGCTCCATCCTCAGAGCCAGCTCCCGCTCATGCTCCGCCTTCTCCAGACGCTCCCACGCCTGACGGGTGACAGCGTCATTACAGAGGCTGCATGAAGACCTCCAGAGGGCCTACAGCCCCCCTCAACATCACTATCTAACACAGGGACTGACTTACTGACCCCATCCAGACTGAGAGGACTTGCTCCATAACGTCATCTCTGTTTTAAAGCTCTCCTATCATGCAAAAGTCTCTCTGATGTCTTCTCTACATCACCATGTGTCCCCGGTGTGTCAGGAGACTCACAAAGTGATGTCTTTTCTACCTCACCATGTGTCCCCGGTGTGTCAGGAGACTCACAAAGTGATGTCTTCTCTACATCACCATATGTCCCCGGTGTGTCAGGAGACTCACAAAGTGATGTCTTCTCTAGATCACCATGTGTCCCCGGTGTGTCCCCGGTGTGTCAGGAGGCTCACAAAGTGTCAGGAAATCAACCCTCTCTCTTTTCCTCCGTACCCACATCTCTAAAAACGGGGGATCAACGGAGCTGATCAAGATTTGCTGCGTCATGACGACATTACTAAAATGTGGGCGGGCTTTACACCCACGGGCCAATCAGAAACTTTGCTGTCAGAAACAATGAGACGTGTTCTGGAAGTAATATGGTCTGTGTTCACATTAGCATGCTAACACTCAGAGCTAACCTGTACTGGAGAGAGTGTGTGTGAAGAAGCAGGAAATCAAAAGTTTCTGCTGGGAGAGTTCTCCTGATGAGATCTCCTCTCTCTCTAAAGCTACTGACCCAGAGTCAGCTCTTTAGTAACAGCTGGAAGAGAGGGGGGGGGGGGGCTACAAGGATCTGTTTGGGTTTGAGCAAAACACTTGATAGACATGTCTTTATATCTGAGACCTATAATATCTACCTGAAAACGGTATAATAGGAGACCTTTAGAGAAGCGAATATGTCAGTGTGAGGGGAGCAGCTCTCACCTTGTTGATGTCTGAGATCAGCTTCCCCTCTCGCGGTGTGAACACCTTCTGGTTGTTGGCTCTCATTTTACTCTGGATGGTGAACAGCAGGACCTCCAGGTTCCCCTTCTCCGTGAACCTGCACACACACACACACACACACACACACAAACACACACACACCACACACACAAACACACACACACACACACACCACACACACACACACACACACACACACACACCAGTTAGAGGGGGGGGGGGGGTCACAGTGCAGAGACAGAACCATAGAAGAGCAGGTACAGGTGCAGAGAAGAGAGAAAATGTAGATTTTCCTCTTCTCAGATTCTGTTGCTTGGGAGGCTTCTCTCTAGCTGTTAGTCTGATGCTGTGTGTATATATAATATATATATATATATATATATATATATATATGTATAGTGTATATACCCTGTCAGAGACTTTCTGACTCAGCAGACCATAATAACCAATGCACGCTGAAGGCTCTTTGAGCATCTCTCACTGATCCTGCTGTGATGTTCCACATGGAGCTGCTGTGATGCAAGGAGCATCTCAGACCTGATCTGAGCGTTAAAGTATTATCGTATTGTATTGTATCGTAGTGGGGGGGTTACTTGGGGGCTTCTCCGCGGTCCGGTAGGCGTTAGTCTGATATTGAGTATATATATATCTGTATAGTGGGGGGGTTACTTGGGGGGCTTCTCCGCGGTCCGTAGGTGTTAGTCTGATATTGAGTATATATATATCTGTATAGTGGGGGGGTTACTTGGGGGCTTCTCCGCGGTCCGGTAGGTGTTGAAGGCCTGCAGCTGCTGCTGGACCCCCAGCAGGGCGTTGGCGAACTTCCTGTTGTTGAGGATGATGATGGTCTGCTCGATCCACTCCAGCAGGTCTGAGGCCAGAGACTCGTACTTCTCCACCATCTTCTCCGTCTCGATGGCGTTCTCCAGCACCTGCAGGGGAAACACACTTTAACTACTTCCTGTGAGGAGGGTCCTGATTGTCTCTTATTTTGAAGGTTTCCTGGATGTTCCTTAATATCTTTTATTTTGAAGGTTCCTGACCTTGCCGATGCGCTTCCCCTCCACCTTCAGAGCCTTCATCTTGGAGAAGTAGTGGTAGTACGTCACCACGTAGGTGATCACCGACTTATCGTCCGGCTGGTCCACGCTGATGTCTGCAGAGCAGCAAATACACATTATAAAATATACATATAAAGTCCTGCAGGGGCTCTTATAGAGTGGTGCAGGAATGAGTCCTAAAACCAGGAAGTGAGTCAGCATTTCACCACTTCCTGTTCCCTCGTCTCAGAGCCAATGGGATCTCTCCATAGGATTTAGGAAAGTAGCTGAACTAAGGTCTGTGGTTGAGACAAAGAGACGGATCACGTGTGTTCTAGGACATTAGATCCATCAGCAGTGACCCCACTGGTGATTTCTGAAGAGTGGACGTGTCTGGAAACGATGGTTGTTACCAAGGCTGAATAGGACTACAGAAGTTGTGGAGGACGTTGTGCGTCATTACGCCGAACACGTGAACACTCCTCTAAGTTTGTTTGCCCTGTTCTGCTTGAGAGCAAGTACCTGCCTCCTGCAAAGTGTTCAAACAAACGCTTCAACTCGTTCCATTTAGAATCTGTATGTTTGAATAGGATCTGAAGTTGGCGTGACGTTGAAGTCGTGCTGCTGGACTCGCCTGTAGTTCCTTTATAGCATCACGTTAGCATTTAGCTTCCGGACATTAGAGTTATGATTAGAACATTATAAAAGTAGAGTAGACACGTGGAGATTATCCTGAACTAAACATTTATCAAACAGGTTTCCACAGATCTTATTTCCAGCTCTTTTCCTAAATCCTCTGGAGATCCCTTTTGGTGGAGGGAACAGCAGCTTCCTTCAGGGGGAACTACAGAGACAGGTCCTCCCTGCACCCTCTATATACATATAGAGTCCTTTAGGGGCTCTTATTGTGAAGGCGAGCAGGAAGTCACCCTCGGGGTCCAGCAGCTTGGTGATGCCCAGGTGTTGCTCCGCCAGGTTGAAAGCGTCCTGAAGGTTGTGGTGAGCGTTCGACTTCTTCAGCTTATCGAAGTCGATCAGATCGGGCCTGAGCACGGGGACAACTTTATTAACAACACTTTATTTACACAACTTTATTAACAACACTTTATTTACACAACTTTATCTAAACAACTGCGTCAGTTATCTAAAGTTCAGTTATCTAAAGGTTACCTGTGTTACCTGTGTTTGTGGATGAGTGCGTTGAAGGCCATGCCGTCCCTCCAGCTGGTGCTGAAGTTGCGGATGTTGACGTTTGGATACCTGAGGAACAGACACCTTTCAGAGACGCCGCACACTCACAGTAAACGGTATAAAAGTTGTAGAGCCTCACGTCTTCATCTGGCACCAGAGCAGCAGAGCGTCCTTAGCAGAACGCTTCTCTTTGTTGTCGTCACAATCCACAATGATGTCCTGGATCTACACACACACACACACACACACACACACACACACACACACACCACACACACACACACACACACACATACACACCGTGATGAGTACTCACTCATACCATAAGTACTTGTTGTCTGTTCTGCAGTACTGCAACACTACCTGGTGCATGTTGGTCAACAGCTTTAAAATCTAACCTGCTCCACCTGTTAGGAATCTGCTCACAGACTGTTGGTCACTCTGTCAGAGACTTTCTGACTCACAGACCATAATAACCTGAGAGGCTCCAACAGCATCCTCTGGGACCCAGAGCATGCTCTGACAGAGAATCTGAACTGCTACCATCTAATGGAGATTCAATAAAGTCAGCCTGAAGCATCCTTTGTGCTCCAGTCGACCCTCTCAGTGCTCTCAGAGCTACAGATCAGATGCAAAGTCAGAATTTTGAGAAAAAGTCAGAATGTTGAGGTTTTCAGAAAAAAAACAACATTTTGAGAAAAAGTCAGTTTTGAGAAAAAACAGAGTATTTTGTTCATGACAGAATGTATGATTACCCACAAGAACTATTCCTCCATCTTGTGACTGTAACTCCCTCTCTGGATATCAGCATGTGAAGGACACTGTTCAGGAACTAGTTGATGCTCTGTATGTGATGACTACTTCCATTCTGGAGAGGATCATGAATACATGGATCCTGAGATTGAAGCTCAAGCCGGGACCAGTGATTATTAACATTTTTAAGTATTCAGAAAAGTCCGAATTTAGAGAAAAAGTCTGAATTTAGAGAAAAAGCCAGAATTTTGAGATTTTGTGAAAAAGTCAGGATTTTGAGAAAAGTCAAGATTTTGTGAAAAAGTCAGGAATTTGAGATTTTGTGAAAAAGTCAGAATTTTAAGAAAAATTCAAGATTTTGTGAAAAAGTCAGTTTTGAGATTTTGAGAAAAAGTCAGAATTTTGAGAAAAAGTCAGAATTTTGAGTTTTGTGAAAAAGTCAGAATTTGAGATTTTGTGAAAAAGTCAGTTTTTGAGATTTTGAGAAAAAGTCAGAATTTTGAGATTTTGAGAAAGTCAGTTTTGAGATTTTGAGAAAAAGTCAGTTTTGAGATTTTGAGAAAAAGTCAGTTTTCAGATTTTAGAAAAAGTCAGGATTTTGAGATTTTGTGAAAAGTCAGCTTTGAGATTTTGAGAAAAAGTCAGTTTTGAGATTTTGAGAAAAGTCAGTTTTGAGATTTTGAGAAAAAGTCAGAATTTTGAGATTTTGATGAAAAAGTCAGGATTTTGAGATTTTGTGAAAAGTCAGTTTTGAGATTTTGAGAAAAAGTCAGAATTTTAAGAAAAATTCAAGATTTTGTGAAAAGGTCAGTTTTGAGATTTTGAGAAAAAGTCAGAATTTTGAGATTTTGAGTAAAAGTCAGTTTTGAGATTTTGAGAAAAAGTCAGTTTTGAGATTTTGAGAAAAAGTCAGAATTTTGAGATTTTGATGAAAAAGTCAGGATTTTGAGATTTTGTGAAAAGTCAGAATTTTAAGAAAATTCAAGATTTTGTGAAAAAGTCAGTTTTGAGATTTTGTGAAAAGTCAGAATTTTAAGAAAAATTCAAGATTTTTAGAAAAAGTCAGTTTTGAGATTTTGAGAAAAAGTCAGTTTTGAGATTTTGTGAAAAGTCAGTTTTTTTAGATTTTGTGAAAAGTCAGAATTTTAAGAAAAATTCAAGATTTAGTGAAAAAGTCAGTTTGAGATTTTGAGAAAAAGTCAGTTTTGAGATTTTGAGAAAAAGTCAGTTTTGAGATTTTGAGAAAAGTCAGTTTTTTTGATTTTGAGAAAAAGTCAGAATTTTTAGATTTTGAGAAAAAGTCAGAATTTTGATGAGAAAGTCAGAATTTTGAAGGAAAAAGTCAGAAAAAAGCCAATATTTTGAGAAAAAGTCATGGAAGTGGTGGTGGTACAGCAGGAAGTGGTGGTGGTACCTGGAAGCGCAGGATGATGGTCCAGATGAGGCCCAGCGTCAGGCGGTGGTTCCCGTCCACGATGTCGTGGCAGCCCATGTTCTCCAGGTGAACTCTCTGCTCCTTCAGGAACTGCAGAGCCTTGTCCACGTTCTCCAGGCAGTGGATCCGCATCCGGCCTTTAGTGGGCTTCGGCTGGAGGACATGGAGAGACACACAGTGTGTGTACAGTGTTAGTTTGTGTAGAGTGTGTTGTGTAGAGTGTGTTGTGTAGAGTGTTAGTTGTGTAGAGTGTGTTGTGTAGAGTGTGTTGTGTAGAGTGTGTTGTGTAGAGTGTGTTGTGTAGAATGTGTTGTGTAGAGTGTGTACTGTGTTGTGTAGAGTGTGTTGTGTACAGTGTTAGTTGTGTAGAGTGTGTGTAGTGTGTTGTGTAGAGTGTGTTGTGTAGAGTGTGTTGTGTACAGTGTTAGTTGTGTAGAGTGTGTGTAGTGTGTTGTGTAGAGTGTGTTGTGTACAGTGTTAGTTGTGTAGAGTGTGTGTAGTGTGTTGTGTAGAGTGTGTTGTGTACAGTGTTAGTTGTGTAGAGTGTGTGTTGTGTAGAGTGGTTGTGTACAGTGTTAGTTGTGAAGAGTGTGTGTAGTGTGTTGTGTAGAGTGTGTTGTGTAGAGTGTGTTGTGTAGAGTGTGTTGTGTACAGTGTTAGTTGTGTAGAGTGTGTGTAGTGTGTTGTGTAGAGTGTGTTGTGTAGAGTGTGTTGTGTACAGTGTTAGTTGTGTAGAGTGTGTGTAGTGTGTTGTGTAGAGTGTGTTGTGTACAGTGTTAGTTGTGTAGAGTGTGTGTAGTGTGTGTACCAGTTTCTCCCCCGACAGCAGCTTGATGAGCATTGTGTATCTCTATGTACAGTGTGTAGATGGTCTGTAGATGTTGTGTAGGGTTATATTGTGTATGATGTGTGTATCAGGTGTGTGTAGAGTGTGTTGTGTAGAGTGTATAGAGTGTATGCAGTGTGTGTCAGGTGTGTAGATGTGTTGTGTAGAGTGTATAGAGTGTATGCAGTGTGTGTCAGGTGTGTGTGTCAGGTGTGTGTAGAGTGTGTACCAGTTTCTCCCCCGACAGCACCTCCAGCCTTGATGAGGGACCTTCCATCCCTCAGGTCCAGGTACAGGTCTGAGATCCTGCAGGAGACCCTGGACAGGTGAGAGTTCACCCACTTAGTGAAGGTCTTCTTCTGCACTGCCTCGCGCTCATCTGCACACACACACACACACACACACACACACACACACACACACACACACACACAACACACACACACACCTTTTGTTAAAGGTCACCTATTATACAAAATCCACTTCTCCATGTCTCTTCTACATCAACATGTGTCCCCTCTGTGTAAGAGACTCTCTCTTTACACAGAGGGGACACATGTCTCTTCTACATCAACATGTGTCCCCTCTTCTTCATGTCTCTTCTACATCAACACGTGTCCCCTCTTCTTCATGTCTCTTCTACATCAACACGTGTCCCCTCTGTGTAAGAGAGAGTCTCTTTACACAGAGGGTACACATGTCTCTTCTACATCAACATGTGTCCCCTCTTCTTCATGTCTCTTCTACATCAACATGTGTCCCCTCTTCTTCATGTCTCTTCTACATCAACATGTGTCCCCTCTGTGTAAAGAGACTCTGAAAGTCTCAGGAACAAAGATTCTCTCTCTTTTTCTCCTGATCCATTTCTATAAAAACCTGTCTGAAAATGAGCTGATCAGATTTTGGGCCACTTGATGATGTCATAACGATGTTTTGTCTTGTGTAACCATTAGCCAATCAGCAACCAAGGTAACCCCCCCCCCCCCCCCCTTATCACCTGAATCTCCTCCTAGAGCACCATTGAGTTCTTTGTAACCAAATGTCTCTCAGAGGGGCGTGGGGAGGGGCTCCTTATTTTCATCTAAGTAACAGACAGAGAATCAGCACTTTGGAAACATGGCTGAAACAGAGGGATTATGGTAATGCTGCAATGATCTGTTTGGTGTTTCAGCCAATCAGAGACAGGCTCTGGATATATCTGAGACCTGGGATATACTGATGAAGAGGAGGATAATAGGGGAGCTTTAAGAATCTTTATCTTTTGAATCAAGGTTAAAACCCTTTCTTTTGAAAGCAGCTACCCTGAGATCTTTGCCTTATCGCTGCAGACATTTCACCGCTTTTATGAATTGTCTTTTTGTTTTTGTTTGTGTGTTTGTTTTGTTTTTAGTTATTCTGTGTTAAAAGTGAAGTGAAGCACTTTGAATTGCCTCTGTGTCTTCAAATGTGCTATACAATAAACTAACCTTGAGCTAAACTAACCTTGAGAAAAGGATCCCATTGTTCCTAGAAGGTTTTCAGACAAAAGCTGAGATACTTTGACCAAAAATTTGAAATCACTCAACAAAACTTGAATTTGTTTTCATGTTTTTCTTTTTTTAATCTCCAGGTATTTTGAGAGGTTTGTGTTAAAATAATATTTCAGATTTTCTTTAAGAGTTATTCTGGAGTTGACCTTTGACAGCCAATCAGAGCAGCTCTCAATAAATTCACATTTATAATTTAATATTCAAAACATTTATGTTGTTTACATTTAGTGAATCCTTCCTGTCGTACTGAACCTTTATTCTGAAGTACTTCCTGTCGTACTGACCTTTATTCTGAAGTACTTCCTGTCGTACTGACCTTTATTCTGAAGTTTCTAAAGCATTAATTTAGAAAATATATATATTTAAACATTATACATTTCTTGTGTTTTCCAGTGTATTTCAGCTAGTTAAGTTAATTTCTTACAGTGTGTTACTGCTAGAGTTAGGTTAATTTCTTACAGTGTGTTACTGCTAGTGTTAGGTTAATTTCTTACAGTGTGTTACTGCTAGTGTTAGGTTAATTTCTTACAGTGTGTTACTGCTAGTGTTAGGTTAATTTGTTACAGTGTGTTACTGCTAGTTAGGTTAATTTCTTACAGTGTGTTTCTGCTAGTTAGGTTAATTTCTTACAGCGTGTTACTGCTAGAGTTAGGTTAATTTGTTACAGTGTGTTTCTGCTAGTTAGGTTAATTTGTTACAGTGTGTTACTGCTAGTGTTAGGTTAATTTCTTACAGTGTGTTACTGCTAGAGTTAGGTTAATTTGTTACAGTGTGTTACTGCTAGTGTTAGGTTAATTTGTTACAGTGTGTTACTGCTAGAGCTAGGTTAATTTGTTACAGTGTGTTACTGCTAGAGTTAGGTTAATTTCTTACAGTGTGTTACTGCTAGAGTTATTTTTACGACGCTCTGCAGTAAACTGAGTTTAATCTTTAACTCTGAGGGGTCAAAGGTCATCGACAGACGACTTCCTGCTGCCGCTCGCAGGAAACACTTCCTCCACCTAAAGTAAAAGCTTTTTCAATCTGCAGTAAAAACATTGAGAAAATGCCGGACATGAAAAAAATATTATTGGAAGAGCAAAAAAATCCCCCAAAATAATGACTTACAAGAAGTCTAACATGTATGTACAAAAAAAAGATATTCCCTGAAACAACAAACTTTCTACAAAAATCATCAAATATTTCAACAAAAACATTTCGCTGAGAACAAGTAGTAAACAAGTAAACAAGTAAACAGCAACAGGCTGAAGCACCTTCCTCCACAACTGGACACCTTCGAGACTAGGATGCACATTTAAAACAACAACTTATCAAATACTTAGACTGAGACCAACGAGGACCAACAATGGACCATCGAGCACCACGAGGACCAACGAGGACCAACGAGCACCACGAGGACCAACGAGGACCACCGAGGACCAACGAGGACCACCGAGGACCACCCACCGAGGACCAAAGAGGACCAACGAGGACCACGAGGACCAACGAAGACCAACGAAGACCAACAATGGACCATCGAGCACCACGAGGACCAACGAGGACCACCGAGGACCAACGAGCACCACGAGGACCACCGAGGACCACCCACCGAGGACCAAAGAGGACCAACGAGGACCACGAGGACCAACGAAGACCAACGAGGACCAACAATGGACCATCGAGCACCACGAGGACCAACGAGGACCACCGAGGACCAACGAGCACCACGAGGACCACCGAGGACCACCCACCGAGGATCAAAGAGGACCAACGAGGACCACGAGGACCAACGAAGACCAACGAAGACCGACAAGGACCACCGAGGACCAAAGAGCACCACGAGGACCAACGAGGACCACCGAGGATCAACGAGGACCACCCACCGAGGACCAAAGAGGACCAATGAGGACCACGAGGACCAACGAAGACCAACGAAGACCGACAAGGACCACCGAGGACCAACGAGGACCAACGAAGACCAACGAGGACCAACGAGGACCACCGAGGACCAACGAAGACCAACGAGGACCGACAAGGACCAACGAGGACCAACGAGGACCACCCACCGAGGACCACCCACCGAGGACCAACGAGGACCACGAGGACCAACGAAGACCAACGAGGACCGACAAGGACCAACGAGGACCACGAGGACCAACGAGGACCAACGAGGACCACCGAGGACCACCACAGGAGGTCTTTCCTCCCAGTGGATCAATAAAGGTCAATCTTCTATCTTCTATAAAGACCATCATCACCAGCACTCTCTGCTCTGTTTACAGAAGTCAGTAGATATTTATCACAGGTGTTGGTATATCCCCCCCCCATGAACACCACACCCCCCCCACCCTGGGGCTCACCCCCACATCGCACTCTTTGTTGACTATTTACAGCATCTGTCTCTGTCTATGCCTAAACCCTGCCCTTATATCATTTCTGTGAATTCTTTAAGACCAAATGCTGTTTTACTCGCAGCTCGTTCTGTCGGGATGCAAACTGCGTCTCGTACTCTGAGCTCTGACGGGAGAGTTGGTCTGATCTATAACTCATTTGGTGTCGGAGCAGCGACCTGCAGGAGGAAGAGGAGAAACACCTTCCTCCTCCTCCTCCTCCTCCTCCTCCTCCTCACCTTGCAGCTGTTTGAAGCGTCCATCCAGCAGGTTGTAGTCCAGGAGCCTCTCCTCCATCACACACTAATATATCTAATATCTAATATCTCTATATCTGCTGCAGCTCATCGCTCCTGAGTCACCCTGAGAGTAAAGGGAGACTCCCTGAGAGTAAAGGGAGACTCGCTGAGAGTAAAGGGAGACTCGCTGAGAGTAAAGAGAGACTCCTGAGAGTAAAGGGAGACTCCTGAGAGTAAAGAGAGACTCGCTGAGAGTAAAGGGAGACTCACTGAGAGTAAAGAGAGACTCACTGAGAGTAAAGGGAGACTCGCTGAGAGTAAAGGGAGACTCCTGAGAGTAAAGAGAGACTCACTGAGAGTAAAGAGAGACTCACTGAGAGTAAAGAGAGACTCCCTGAGAGTAAAGAGAGACTCACTGAGAGTAAAGGGAGACTCGCTGAGAGTAAAGGGAGACTCACTGAGAGTAAAGAGAGACTCACTGAGAGTAAAGGGAGACTCGCTGAGAGTAAAGGAGACTCACTGAGAGTAAAGAGAGACTCACTGAGAGTAAAGGGAGACTCCCTGAGAGTAAAGGAGACTCACTGAGAGTAAAGAGAGACTCACTGAGAGTAAAGGGAGACTCGCTGAGAGTAAAGGGAGACTCACTGAGAGTAAAGAGAGACTCACTGAGAGTAAAGGGAGACTCGCTGAGAGTAAAGGGAGACTCACTGAGAGTAAAGAGAGACTCACTGAGAGTAAAGAGAGACTCACTGAGAGTAAAGGGAGACTCCCTGAGAGTAAAGGGAGAGACTCACTGAGAGTAAAGAGAGACTCACTGAGAGTAAAGAGAGACTCACTGAGAGTAAAGAGAGACTCACTGAGAGTAAAGAGAGACTCACTGAGAGTAAAGAGAGACTCACTGAGAGTAAAGAGAGACTCCCTGAGAGTAAAGGGAGCTCACTGAGAGTAAAGAGAGGCTCACTGAGAGTAAAGAGAGACTCACTGAGAATACAACTCTTTCAAGTCTTTGGATCCAGACTTCAGAGACTCCAGAGGACGGAGACAGAGCAGAATAAAAAAGACTAAAATCCAGAAACGCTCGGAGGGTCGAAGACGAGACGACCGCGTGTTTACAGAGAAGAAGAGTCCAGAGGTCAGGGTGTGTGTGTGTGTGTACAAGCTGCTCTGATTGTTCTGTTTCACACACACACACACACACACACACACACACACACACACACACACACACACACACCACCCACTGCAAACAGAGGAGGAGCCCCCCCCATGAACACTGTTAAAAGTTCAAACCTGGGATTCCTGAATTTAAATTCCTGAAATTCCCTTAAACTTTAAATTGTTTATTTTATTTAAAGTCTTATATTTTACTACTTTGTTAATAATGAATAGTCAGTTTTCACATCGCTGAGTAAAACTATACGTTCAAAGGAGTTTTTAAGTTTTTGTTTAATTCTTTCTTTAAGCTCAGTTTTATTTATTTTTTTAACATAAAGGAAAAAATTAACACGTCAAACGACATTTTACTCATTTAATGTGTTATTTTTTACAGTGTAGTAGCGTCTCAATGTCTGTGTGTGTGTGTGTGTGTGTGTGTGTGTGTGTGTGTGTGTGTGTGTGTGTGTGTGTGTGTGTGTGTGTGTGTGTGTGTGTGTGTGTGTGTGTGTGTGTGTGTGTGTGTGTGTGTGTGTGAGGTTTCATCAATCAGTCAATGACGTTGCAGCTTGGCGATGATGTCATCAGGGTGGGGGGGTTTCCCCTCATTGTTCCTGCACATTCCAGACTGAAGGACAGGAAGTCAGAAACAAACATCCTGAGCGCACACACACACACACACACACACACACACACACACACACACACACACACACACACACACACACACACACACACAAACATATATGATGTCTTTAATCTTTATAGTTTTTATTTTACATGAAGGGCTCTCTTCCTGTTTCTGTTTACCTTCATGTGAAGTTCTACAAAATAAAGTGTATTATTATTTATACAAAAAGACCCCTGAGAGATCACCCCTTCACAATAAAACACCCTGAGAGATCACCCCTTCACAATAAAACACCCTAGAGATCACCCCTTCACAATAAAACACCCTGAGAGATCACCCCTTCACAATAAAACACCCTAGAGATCACCCCTTCACAATAAAACACCCTAGAGATCACCCCTTCAAAATAAAAACACCCTGAGAGATCACCCCTTCACAATAAAACACCCTAGAGATCACCCCTTCAAAATAAAACACCTTGAGAGATCACCCCTTCACAATAAAACACCCTAGAGATCACCCCTTCACAATAAAACCACCCTGAGAGATCACCCCTTCACAATAAAACACCCTGAGAGATCACCCCTTCACAATAAAACATCCTAGAGATCACCCCTTCAAAATAAAACACCCTGAGAGATCACCCCTTCACAATAAAACACCCTAGAGATCATCCCTTCACAATAAAACACCTGAAGCTCATCCCTTCACAATAAAGACCAGAAAGCTCATTCCTTCACAATAAAAGACCAGAAAGCTCATCCCTTCACAATAAAACACCTGAAGTCCATGCATTTGTTACTTCAAGGCTAGATTATTGTAACTCTCTATTATCAGGGTGTACCAAGAAGTCAGTTAAGTCGCTTCAGCTGATTCAAAATGCTGCAGCACGTGTACTAACCAGAGTTAGGAAAAGGGACCACATTACTCCTGTTCTGGCTGCCTTACACTGGCTCCCTATAGAACATAGGATAGAATTTAAAATTCTTCTTCTCGCCTACAAAGCCCTTAATGGGCAGGCGCCATCTTACCTTAAAGAACTCATTATACCCTACTGTCCTACTAGGGCATTGCGTTCCAAGAATGCAGGGTTGTTGGTTGTTCCTAGAGTCTCTAAAAGTACAATGGGAGCCAGAGCCTTTTCTTATCAAGATCCACATTTGTGGAATCAGCTTCCAGTTTGTGTTCGGGCGGCAGACACCCTATCCGTTTTTAAGAGTGCGCTTAAGACCTTCCTCTTTGATAAAGCTTATAGTTAGGGCTGATTAGATTCAGCCCCTAGTTCAGCTGCTATAGGCTTAGTTTGTCGGGGGACACTTTACTTTACTTCTTCCTTCTCTCTGTCTGTACCTGTGTACTCTCATGTTCCCAATAACCCAGCTTCCCCAAATTTCTTTTTGGTGTCTATCTACGCCGGGACCCTGAGTCGTGGCTGATCCTGTTGCTGTGGTCCTGAGTCCTGGATCGCGAGCCCTGGATCTTGAGTCGTGGCTGTGCCTGTTGCTGTGGTCCTGAGTCCTGGATCGCGACCCTGGATCTTGAGTCGTGGCTGTGCCTGTTGCTGTGGTCCTGGATCATAAGTCCTGGATGGATATCCTCGTGGATTCATCTTCTTATTATAGACACATGCATTTCCAAACATTTGGACTACCTATGTTGTAAATGTATTATCTTCTCAATTTACACACGGCATCTATTGCACGTCTGTCCGTCCTGGGAGAGGGATCCCTCCTCTGTTGCTCTCCCTGAGGTTTCTCCCATTTTTTTCCCCCTTAAACTGTGGGTTTCTCTCTGGAAGTTTTTCCTTGTACGATGTGAGGGTCTCAGGACAGAGGGGGTCGTATTGTCTACTG
>JAAKFY010000010.1:232205-287205 GCA_011823955.1 Dissostichus mawsoni
TGTAGTGTCTCTACTTTAAAGAGTCCTCTCCTGCTGATGTTCAGGTGTATATCAGTATGTAGTGTCTCTTTAAAGAGTCCTCTCCTGCTGATGTTCAGGTGTATATCAGTGTGTAGTGTCTCTACTTTAAAGAGTCCTCCTGCTGATGTTCAGGTGTATATCAGTATGTAGTGTCTCTACTTTAAAGAGTCCTCTCCTGCTGATGTTCAGGTGTATATCAGTATGTAGTGTCTCTACTTTAAAGAGTCCCTCCTGCTGATTTCAGGTGTATGTCAGTATGTAGTGTCTCTACTTTAAAGAGTCCTCTCCTGCTGATGTTCAGGTGTATGTCAGTATGTAGTGTCTCTACTTTAAAGAGTCCTCTCCTGCTGATGTTCAGGTGTATATCAGTATGTAGTGTCTCTACTTTAAAGAGTCCTCTCCTGCTGATGTTCAGGTGTATATCAGTATGTAGTGTCTCTACTTTAAAGAGTCCTCTCCTGCTGATGTTCAGGTGTATATCAGTATGTAGTGTCTCTACTTTAAAGAGTCCTCTCCTGCTGATGTTCAGGTGTATATCAGTATGTAGTGTCTCTACTTTAAAGAGTCCTCTCCTGCTGATGTTCAGGTGTATATCAGTGTGTAGTGTCTCTACTTTAAAGAGTCCTCTCCTGCTGATTTTCAGGTGTATGTCAGTATGTAGTGTCTCTACTTTAAAGAGTCCTCTCCTGCTGATGTTCAGGTGTATGTCAGTATGTAGTGTCTCTACTTTAAAGAGTCCTCTCCTGCTGATGTTCAGGTGTATATCAGTATGTAGTGTCTCTACTTTAAAGAGTCCTCTCCTGCTGATGTTCAGGTGTATATCAGTATGTAGTGTCTCTACTTTAAAGAGTCCTCTCCTGCTGATGTTCAGGTGTATATCAGTGTAGTGTCTCTACTTTAAAGAGTCCTCCTGCTGATGTTCAGGTGTATATCAGTATGTAGTGTCTCTACTTTAAAGAGTCCTCTCCTGCTGATGTTCAGGTGTATATCAGTATGTAGTGTCTCTACTTTAAAGAGTCCTCTCCTGCTGATGTTCAGGTGTATATCAGTGTGTAGTGTCTCTACTTTAAAGAGTCCTCGCCTGCTGATGTTCAGGTGTATATCAGTATGTAGTGTCTCTACTTTAAAGAGTCCTCTCCTGCTGATGTTCAGGTGTATATCAGTATGTAGTGTCTCTACTTTAAAGAGTCCTCTCCTGCTGATTTCAGGTGTATGTCAGTATGTAGTGTCTCTACTTTAAAGAGTCCTCTCCTGCTGATGTTCAGGTGTATCAGTATGTAGTGTCTCTACTTTAAAGAGTCCTCTCCTGCTGATGTTCAGGTGTATATCAGTATGTAGTGTCTCTACTTTAAAGAGTCCTCTCCTGCTGATGTTCAGGTGTATATCAGTATGTAGTGTCTCTACTTTAAAGAGTCCTCTCCTGCTGATTTTCAGGTGTATGTCAGTATGTAGTGTCTCTACTTTAAAGAGTCCTCTCCTGCTGATGTTCAGGTGTATATCAGTATGTAGTGTCTCTACTTTAAAGAGTCCTCTCCTGCTGATGTTCAGGTGTATATCAGTATGTAGTGTCTCTACTTTAAAGAGTCCTCTCCTGCTGATGTTCAGGTGTATATCAGTATGTAGTGTCTCTACTTTAAAGAGTCCTCTCCTGCTGATGTTCAGGTGTATATCAGTATGTAGTGTCTCTACTTTAAAGAGTCCTCTCCTGCTGATGTTCAGGTGTATATCAGTATGTAGTGTCTCTACTTTAAAGAGTCCTCTCCTGCTGATGTTTTGATAGATCAATAACGTCTGTTTTGCTTCGTCCGTCGGTGAGTGAATGAAGAGGGAATTATAAATAAATTAAGTTAGCGTTAGCGTAGCTCTCACATTGATTATCTGAGGAATATTCCGGAAGAGTCGGACTTCCTGCTCCATTAACACTAATGTCTCTAAAGTGCCTCCATACAACATGCAGACATTAAACTGAGTCATCCTGCCTCTCCTCTCTGCTTTATATTAAAGTGAATAACCTGCAGATTCATGTGGGATTCAAAGAAGAGGATTTACAGTAACACGTTCATCTCTCTTTTACTGAGAGCTGTTATTGAAACATTTTTCTATATTTTCGGACTTTCTAGACATCAAACCCTTCATTAATCCGCAGATAATACAAACGTTTTCCAACATTAAGTGGTTTTACAGCGCGTTACTTCCCAAACGTACCGTTGTTTTCTGCAGAGTTTTATAAATGCTATGTTTAAATATGCAAACGGGCCGTTGTGTCATGCTATCTTTAAGTGGATTTATGAGAAATCTACTGGTAATAATGATGAAAATTAATGATGTTAATCTGCAGCTCCAATCATTTATCGGTTGTTTAAAATTAAACACAGTAGAAAACTTGTTTAACCCTGAAATGGTTTCTGGTTTACAATCATTGACAGACTGTAAATGTGTAATACAATTATAATATGGATGTAATATCTGTGTAATACAGCTGTTATATGAGTGTAATACGGGATTAATACAGCTGTTATATGAGTGTAATACGGGATTAATACAGCTGTTATATGAGTGTAATACGGGATTAATACAGCTGATATGAGTGTAATACGGGATTAATACTGGTGTTACGGAGCAGCTGTGTGTTATAGACTATTAACAACATGTCCAACGGCCAAATTGACCAATCAGAATAGAGTATTCAACAAAGCCTGTATGTGTTCCTATTAAATCCAGAATGGCCCCATGGCGCAGACGGTTGTTGATGTATTCATGATGCTGGGATTCTCCTGACTTTAGAAACCACTCCCAGAATAAACACTGTTAGCATCTCTGAGGCTAAAGCTAAAAACAGTCCCACCCTTATTGTGTGTCCCCCCCCCGGTTCCGGCCCTGCTGAGACAACACGGTCCAATGTGACGTCACATAAAACGTTCCCGTAACAAAAACACTGTTCTCTCTTTTTTTCACCCCGGGACCACCGTCACTGTTTCCCCCCCAGACAGCAGCTGCAGGCCGGACACCTCCCGCTCATTCTGCAACACACACACACACACACACACACACACACACACACACACACACACACACACACACACACACACACACACACACACACACACACATACACACACACATACACACACACACACCGCGGCCACGCCTGTTTTGCTCCTGCATGGCGCACCGTTATATCCTCCATCCCTCCGGCCGAGAGGAAGCTCTGCTGCTCTCTGTGTCCGGGGAGAGGGCACCGCGGCCCGGGGAGAGAGAGGGGGGAGAACCGGGGAGAGAACCGGGGAGAGAACCGGGGAGAGAACCGGGGAGAGAACCGGGCCTCTGGGAGGAAGTTCATGGAGGCTCCGGCCGCTCCAATCACAGCAAACAGCGGGGAGAGAGAGGGGAGGACAGCCGGAAAGAGGGGACACAGAGCGGGGAGGAGAGCCTGGAGGAGAGGCTGGAGGAACCGCTTACCTTGTGCAGATCAGTCCGCAAACAGAGAGGGGATCCGGGCGGAGAGGCAGACGGGAGGCTCTGCGGCTGCTGCTGCTGCTGCTGCTGCTGCTGCAGGGAATGACGGGAAAGAATCCGCACTGCCCTCCTCCTCTCCTCCTCCTCCCTCCCTCCCCCTATGTCTCCCCCCTCTCCCCCTCCCAGTCCTGCAGTCTGCATCATAAACATAAGGGCAAAGCATGATGGGAAGTGTTTTTAATAAAACAAGATTAGATAAGAAGTACTTTATTGATCCCAATGTGGGAAGTGTCTGCGTTGCAGCAGCAAAGAAGGCATCGAACATTAGAGAAACGAAAAGAGTAGAATAAACACATTTACCGTGAACAAAATATAAAGCAGGATATTATATATAAGTATGTGAGGAATGAAATATTAAATTGATAATAAGATTGTAGTTTCATGCATCCTGAGTTTATTCTCCACATTTACATCTACTTTTTTTAATGCTATTTTATTTCTATTTGAGATGTTTACATGTTGGATTGTTTATTTCTACTCTTCATTTCTCTAATGTTCGATGCCTTCTTTGATGCTGAACGCAGACCCTTCCACATTGATCAATAAAGTACTTCTGATTTCATCTCCTCTCCTCATCTCCTCTCCTCATCTCCTCTCCTCTCTCCTCTCCTCCTCTCCTCCTCTCCTCCTCTCCTCTCCTTTCCTCCTCTCCTCATCTCCTCTCCTCCTCTCTCTCCTTCCTCTCCTCTCTCTCCTATCCTCTCCTTCTCCTCCTCTCCCTCCTCCTCTCCTCTCCTCCTGTCCCTCCTCCTCTCCTCTCCTCCTCTCCTCATCTCCTCTCCTCCTCTCCTCTCCTCTCCTCCTCTCCTCTCCTCCTCTCCTCCTCTCCTCTCCTCCTCTCCTCCTCTCCTCTCCTCTCCTCCTCTCCTCATCTCCTCTCCTCCTCTCCTCTCTCCTCTCCTCTCCTCTCCTCCTCTCCTCTCCTCCTCTCCTCTCCTCCTCTCCTCTCCTCTCCTCCTCTCCTCTCCTCCTCCTCCTCATCTCCTCTCCTCCTCTCCTCTCCTCTCATCTCATCTCCTCTCCTCCTCTCTCTCCTCCTCTCCTCCTCTCCTCCTCTCCTCCTCTCCTCTCCTCCTCTCCCTCCTCCTCCTCCTCTCCTCCTCTCCTCTCATTTCATCTCCTCTCCTCCTCTCCTCTCCTCCTCTCCTCCTCTCCTCCTCTCCTCTCCTCTCCTCCTCTCCTCTCCTCTCCTCCTCCTCTCCTCCTCTCCTCCTCTCCTCTCCTCTCCTCCTCTCCTCTCCTCCTCTCCTCTCCTCTCCTCTCCTCTCATCTCCTCTCCTCTCCTCCTCTCCTCTCCTCCTCTCCTCCTCTCCTCCTCTCCTCCTCTCCTCTCATTTCATCTCCTCTCCTCCTCTCCTCCTCTCATTTCATCTCCTCTCCTCCTCCTCCTCTCCTCCTCTCCTCCTCTCCTCCTCTCCTCTCCTCTCCTCCTCTCCTCTCCTCCTCCTCTCCTCTCCTCCTCTCCTCCTCTCCTCTCCTCCTCTCCTCCTCTCCTCCTCTCCTCCTCTCCTCTCCTCTCCTCTCCTCTCATCTTATCTTATCCTTCTTCCTTCATTAAACAGTAATAGATGTGGGTGCTTGTGGGTCATCTGTTGCACGTTGTAATGGCGGGTAGCCGGCTCCTCCACATTCCTTTTTAACTTCTCAAAATAACAAACATGAATCCTATTTTGTGGCGATGGGTTCGGGTTATTTAGAAAGTATGAACAAGAAAGTGGCGACAGATAACCCACTAGTACCCAGATTTGTTCTAAAAATCACAACGTTGTTTAACTTTCTGATTAGTTCAGAATATTCCACACTTTTTCTCAACATTCAATCTCAAGATAAAATAAGATTGACTTTATGAATCCCAGATTGGGACACGTTTCCTTTGCAGCAGCATGTAAAACAAGTAGTTCACACAATGAGAAATAAAGTGAGTAGAATATAAACAATTATACATAAAACATCTAAAAATAGAAGATAAACAGAAGTGAAAAGTTAAGTGTGAAGAAAGAATCTGCTGAAGCGCTAATTACAGCGAACACCACGTCACAGTGGAATGGCATATTCAATTAAAGATGTAAAACGTACGGTGAGAATTCACAACATAACATCCTGAGTTCATTCACAACAGTTTTCCTGTTTTCTAACATTCAGACTTTTTCACAACATTTGGAGTTTATTCTCAGCATCTCTTCTTTATTCTTGACATTTAATCTTGACTGCTACCACTCATTGTCAAAACAATTTCAAATGTATTCTCCCTTTCCGGCTTCATTCCCCACATCCCAAATTACTTCTCAACATTCCACATAAAAATAGGACTCCAACATCATACTATGAAGTATGCAAGAAGGTTAGGATGCTTCAAGATTGCATACTTTTTATCCAGTACAAGTACTTCAAATTTGTACTAAAGTAGAGTAAAAATTGTAAAAAAAAAATGACAATGTGTACGTTTTATATCGTTAGAGATACTCTATATGTCCTCACTGTTGATGTGTACTGTGTAGAGTCGATGAATGGGAGTCGGAGGCAGTGTGTTAAGTATGGAACTCCACACTTTATTTTCCATTTAAATACAGACAACAGAATGAACTAGCTGCATGCTGCCGTAATGCTCCACCACACAAGCCCGCCCAGAATTCACCCATACACAAAGTCCGTGCGGCGGGGAGGAACGACAGGCCGACCACCACGACTCCGGAGAACAGGAGCCGGAGAGCCGACCCCTGCAGGGGCGGCTGCTGGGAGAGGTAGGACCGGAACCGCAGGCCCCAGGTTGGTGACAGGGGTCGAGGCCGGGGGGCGGCCCCGTCGCGGAGGTCGCGTCAGCACCACCGCTGGTCCAAGTCCAGGTTAGTAGCCTTCATACAGGTCCACCACCAAGTGCTTGCCCCCGTGTTCCAAGACTCGGAAAGGCCCGTCGTAAGGAGGCTGCAGGGAGCCTCTGTGCAGGCAGCACGTGAGCCGTGCAGGATTAACACGTGCTCCGCCGAGCGAAGCCCACAGGAACCCGGACACCGGAGTGCCGTGCTGAGCAGTGGGGATCGGAGCAAAGGCCTTAGCGGCGTCCTGCAGGAAAGCGCGCTGGGCTGTCGCTGACCAGGGGACCGATGTGTTTGGGGAGGAAATCCCCTGGAACCCGCAGCGGCTGACCATAGACCACCTCAGCTGTGGAGCACTGCAGATCCTCCTTAGTCGGGGTCCTAAGGCCCTTAGCATGCTGGCAAGCCACGCACGTGCCGGCCAATGTCCTCAAGTCCTTCTTGAGCCCCCGCCAGAACAACCTCGCGCCACCAGAGTTGGGTGTAACGCGTTACAAAGTAACGCGTTACTGTAATAATATTACTTTTGTCGGTAACGGAGTAGTGTAACGCGTTACTTTTATAATTCAGTAATCACACTACAGTTACTAACATGCCCCGACACAATCAATCAATCAATCAATCAATCAATGTTTTTATATAGCCCAATATCACAAATGTTACATTTGTCTCAGTGGACTTCACAGATTGTACAGAATATCAGTAGACAATACGACACCCTCTGTCCTTAGACCCTCACGTCGTACAAGGAAAAACTTCCAGAAAAAGGAAAAACCCCACAGTTTAAGGGGGGAAAAAAATGGGAGAAACCTCAGGGAGAGCAACAGAGGAGGGATCCCTCTCCCAGGACGGACAGACAGCAATAGATGCCGTGTGTAAATTGAGAAGATAATACATTTACACATAGGTAGTCCAAATGTTTGGAAATGCATGTGTCTATAATAAGAAGATGAATCCACGAGGATATCCATCCAGGACTTATGATCCAGGACCACAGAACAGGCACAGCCACGACTCAAGATCCAGGGCTCGCGATCCAGGACTCAGGACCACAGCAACAGGATCATGCCACGACTCAAGATCCAGGGCTCGCGATCCAGGACTCAGGACCACAGCAACAGGATCAGCCACGACTCAGGGTCCCGGCGTAGATAGACCCAAAAAGACATTTGGGGAAGCTGGGTTATTGGGAACATGAGAGTACACAGGTACAGACAGAGAGAAGGAAGAAGTAAAGTAAAGTGTCCCCCGACAAACTAGCCTATAGCAGCTAAACTAGGGGCTGAATCTAATCAGCCCCTAAGATGTATGCGCCACATCTATACCATGAGCGCATTGCTCCTAAAAGGTGTTTCTGGCACTGACACCAATCACAGTTGTGTGTCGACTCGGCAGGGATCAAGGCACGTATATGCCTCTCGCTGCTTCCACCGTCTACACACACAACCAAATGACATACCATCAGTAAGGAAAAGATTAAGAACTGAGATGTATAGGTGAAGGGCACAAAGTGTCTACGTCAATGCACCTATTAGATTCTTTATCAACCATAAGCTTTATCAAAAAGGAAGGTCTTAAGCGCACTCTTAAAAACGGATAGGGTGTCTGCCGCCCGAACACAAACTGGAAGCTGATTCCACAAATGTGGAGCTTGATAAGAAAAAGGCTCTGGCTCCCATTGTACTTTTAGAGACTCTAGGAACAACCAATAACCCTGCATTCTTGGAACGCAATGCCCTAGTAGGACAGTAGGGTATAATGAGTTCTTTAAGGTAAGATGGCGCCTGCCCATTAAGGGCTTTGTAGGCGAGAAGAAGAATTTTAAATTCTATCCTATGTTCTATAGGGAGCCAGTGTAAGGCAGCCAGAACAGGAGTAATGTGGTCCCTTTTCCTAACTCTGGTTAGTACACGTGCTGCAGCATTTTGAATCAGCTGAAGCGACTTAACTGACTTCTTGGTACACCCTGATAATAGAGAGTTACAATAATCTAGCCTTGAAGTAACAAATGCATGGACTAGTTTCTCTGCATCGTTTTGAGCAAGATATGCCTGATTTTGCAATGTTACGTAATGGAAGTAGGCGGTCCTTGAAATAGATTTATGTGGGCGTTAAAGGATAAATCCTGATCAAATATAACACCAAGATTCCTTACAGTCTCACTGGAGGCCAAATTAATGCCATCCATAGTTAGTATATCTTTAGATAATTTTGTTTCGTAGATTCTTTGGGCCGAGTACAATAACTTCAGTTTTGGCCGTGTTTAACATCAAAAAGTTTAAAGTCATCCACGTTTTTAAGTCCTTAAGGCAGTCTTGAATTTTATTTAGATGATTAATTTCATCAGGCTTGATTGATAAATATAGTTGAGTATCATCCCATAACAATGAACTGTACAGAATGATTCCTTATAATATTGCCTAACGGAAGCATATATAATGTGAACAAAATAGGTCCAAGCACTGAGCCCTGTGGCACTCCATGGCTAACTTTGGTTTGCATGGAAGATTCATCGTTGACCATACAAACTGAGAGCGTTCAGATAGATAGGACCTAAACCAGCCTAAAGCAGTTCCCTTTATGCCAACTAAGTGCTCTATCTTTGCCAATAGGATATCATGGTCGATAGTATCAAATGCAGCACTGAGATCGAGTAAGACAAGAATAGAGACAAGTCCTTTGTCTGAGGCTATTAGAAGGTCATTTGTGACTTTAACCAGAGCTGTCTCTGTGCTATGATGTGTTCTAAAGCCAGACTGAAATCTTCAAATAAATCATTGTTTTTTAATAATCACACAACTGTTTTGCGACTGCTTTCTCAAGAATCTTTGAGAGGAACGGAAGATTAGAAATAGGTCTATAGTTGGCTAAAACCTCTGGATCGAGGTTGTGCTTTTTAAGAAGCGGTTTTATCACTGCTACTTTAAATGATTGTGGAACATAGCCCGATAATAAAGACATATTCATAATATTTAATAAAGAAGTGCTAATTAATGGAAAAACTTCCTTTAACAGCTGAGTTGGAATCGGGTCTAAGATACACGTTGATGGTTTAGAAGAAAGAATCAATGAATTCAATTGTTCAAGGTTTATGGCTGAAAAGCATTCTAATTTACTATCTAGTGTAATATTAGAACTTACGTTTCCGGGAGCTGTTGATAACACTATACTGGTCGAAGGCAAGAGGTCATTAATTTTGTTTCTAAGAGTAACAATTTTATCGTTAAAAAACACGCGTTACTTCGTTACTTTTATAAAATCAGTCATAATCACACTGACAGACAAGAGGGGTTTCCGCCGCAGGTTTATATGTACGTAATCTGCGTGACTTGCGCGTCCACATCTCCACGTGCAGTGCTGCATAAACATGGCTGAGTCAGCGATAACTTTCGAGGGGTGGAGGTCTGCCCATTATTTTGAGTTCGTCCGAAGAATAGACAGGAATGTGACGGTGAGGTGCAAACTGTGTCCAGGCCAGAAGCTGTTATCCACTGCTGTAAACACCACGTCAAACCTCAACAAGCACCTGCAAAGAACACATGCTAAGGTGAAGCTAATAGCTAAGGACCCCGAACCCAGAGTGAGGATGTTGTTTTATACAGGCTATTTATTTGTAAAGTATTTGTTTATGTTGCCAGTGTCACATCACATTGATATGGCCCACTTGTTCCGTTATTACAGTGTTTCTCTTGAAATGCTCTTCACGTGTCACAGACTGTTAGCTTGTTGTGGGAGAGCTGGCAGCCTATTATTAAAGAGATATCAAAAGAAAGACTTGTGTTATGTCTTCCTTATTGCAATAGTAATTGGGGTGCAAGTGGAGTCTCGCGGAGGCAAAACTGTGGCGCGCTTACACTGTAGGTGCGCCGCAGTCTGCGTGATCTGCCTGTAGGGAGGGGCGGGCCGGCCCTGCGAGTAAAGGAACGAGTAAAGTAACGAGTAAAGTAACGAGTTACTTTATGTAGAGAGTAACGAAGTAGTGTAATACATTACTTTTTTTTAAAGTAATATGTAATATGTAATATATTACTTTTTTTTTGTAACGACCCCATCTCTGGCGGCCACCATCCGCACCGAAAGGCTTACCGCCGGGGTGCGACAAGTCGTGCACCGCCTCAAACACGGAGCGCCTCCAGCTGGCCGAAAAACCGCACCCCAGGCGCAGTCCCACGTCAGCCCCCTTCAAGGCCTAGACGCTGGGGTCCGTGACCTGGTCCGCTGCCATGCGGGTATAGTCGATGCCCAACTGGACGGCCCCGCTGAGGACCCAGGAGAGGCAATCAGCGACCAGGTTTGACTTGCCAGCCACGTGCTGGATATCCGTGGTGAACTCCGAGATGTAGGAAAGCTGGCGTTGCTGGCGAGCAGACCAAGGCTCCGCCACCTTGGACATTGCGAACGTAAGCGGCTTGTGGTCCACGAACGCCGTAAATTCACGGCCTACCAGCAAAAACCGGAAGTGCCGCATGGCCAGCCAGATTCCAAGGAGCTCCCGGTCAAAAGCGCTGTACCTACGCTCCCTGCGCGTCAGCTGGCGACTGAAAAACGTCACCATCCCGAGGAACTCCCGTGAGCGGGCGAGGAAACGCCGCGACAGCCTCAACCTTTGCCGGCAGCGGTGGACGACGTGGAGCTCCCCAGCGCCGCCACCATATGGAAATACTTCAGGTCCTCGTCACGGACCTGACGGCAGGCAAAGTCCTGTGTATTTATATTGTTAGAGATACTCTATATCTCCTCGCTGTTGATATGTACTGTACAGTTTATATATTTACTGTGTATTTATATTGTTAGAGATACTCTATATCTCTGCTACACTGGGACCATTAAAGTAAAGTACTCTGCTCCAACCAGATCGGTTTGTTATGGTCTGTAACCGGAAGTGACGTCATATTACGGCTCCGTGTCAGCAGGGTCATTAATAATTAATGAGCCTAATGCACTCTGACGTCATGGAGGGGTATCCACGGCAACGGCAGCCGAGGCTCATGGGAAATGTAGTATCACGTTTCAACACATGTATGGAGGGTAAAAAGGGTCGACACTAATGTCAAATAATTATTAATTAAATAAATAATTATCTAATTTATACCATAAATATTTAAATCGCAAAATTATTTGTGTAGGTGTTTAAATCTTTAGTGTGAAAAGATGTTAGAACCCAAAAGATATCCTTAGATTGATGATGATGATGATGATGATGATGTTGGCTGCAGTTAACAGTATCTTGATTTATCAACAGTTCATCTTTAAAGATGTTATAACATTACTAACAGCTGCTGGGGCTGATGGGTAATGTAGTGTTTGCTCCACAGGGACTTCCTGCAGGTGACATCATCCTCTCTGGGAAACACTAACGAGGGCTGTGATTGGTTGAAAGCATCCTTCCTGTGTCTCAGAAGACATGTTTCTCCAGAAACATCTGCTCTTATATCTGTAGATGTTTAGGTTTTGATCTCGTTCTGTAGATTCCCAGCATTGTTTCTAATCTGTTCATTTCCCACATTTAAATGATTCAGACTGAGAAACTTTGGCTCCCTCGACACCTGACGGAGGCTAAAACAAATCAACCTTATTCACTGAGAGTCAACAAACCACACCACGAGTCACACTGACAGCTTTATTCAACTTTGTGATAAATAGAAAATAAATGTGGATCACAGATCGCTGGAACAAACGGAAGATTTCCTCACAGAGAAAAGAGAGGCGGAGCGTCGGAGCATCAGAAGTCCAACCACTCCGTCATGTAGATGCAGTTAGAGGGAGAAATCTCCCCTCCTTCCTGACAGTCATCAAACACCTGAGGACACAGACAGGAAGTCACACACCTGAGGACACAGAGAGGATGTCACACACCTGAGGACACAGACAGGAAGTCACACACCTGAGGACACAGATTTGATTATTATTTGTTAGTTTGTTTCAGTACATTTCCACCACACCCTTAGTTTAACTTATTTACTGGGCAGAGATTAAACTCAGGTTCAACTCAGGTTAAAATTGGGTTAAAATCAGTTTAAAAGGGTTAAACTTGTGTTAAACTTGGGTTAAACTTGGTTAAAATTAGGCTGGTTTAGGTCCTATCTATCTGAACGCTCTCAGTATGTATGTCAACGAGGAATCTTCCATGCAAACAAAAGTTAGCCATGGAGTGCCACAGGGCTCAGTGCTTGGACCTATTTTGTACACACTATATATGCTTCCGCAATATTATAAGGAATCATTCTGTAAATTTCCACTGTTACGCGGATGATACTCAACTATATTTATCCATCAAGCCTGATGAAACCAATCATCAAAATAAAATTCAAGACTGCCTCAAGGACTTAAAAACGTGGATGACCTTACATTTTTTTATGTTAAACACGGCCAAAACTGAAGTTATTGTACTCGGCCCAAAGAATCTACGAAACAAATTATCTAAAGATATACTAACTATGGATGGCATTCATTTGGCCTCCAGTGAGACTGTAAGGAACCTTGGTGTTATATTTGATCAGGATTTATCTTTTAACGCCCACATAAAATCAATCTCAAGGACCGCCTTCTTTCATCTACGTAACATTGCAAAAATCAGGCATATCTTGCCTCAAAACGATGCAGAGAAACTAGTCCATGCATTTGTTACTTCTAGGCTGGATTATTGTAACTCTTTATTATCAGGGTGTACCAAAAAGTCAGTTAAGTCCATCCATCCATCTTCTCCCGCTTATCCGTGGTCGGGTCGCGGGGTAGCAGTTCCAGCAGAGAGCCCCAAACTTTCCTTTCCCTGGCCACATCAACCAGATCTGACTGGGGGATCCCAAGGCGCTCCCAGGCCAGCGAAGAGATATAATCCCTCCACCTGGTCCTAGGTCTACCCCTTGGTCTCTTCCAGCTGGACATGCCTGGAACACCTCCCTAGGGAGGCGCCCAGGTGGCATCCTTACTAGGTGCCCGAACCACCTCAACTTGCTCCTTTCGACGCGAAGGAGGAGCGGTTCAACTCCGAGTCCCTCCCGGATGACTGAACTTTTTTACATTACATGTTACTTGTTAGACGCTTTTATCCAAAGCGACTTACATACTCAATACTGTGGACAATCCCCACAGGAGCAATTTGGGGTGAAGTTTCTTGCCCAGGGACACAACGAAATGCTGACTGCAGTGGGGTTTGAACCTGTGACCCCCTGATCCCAACACCAAGGCTCAATCCACTGCGCCACACGCCTCCAACTTCTCACCTTATCCCTAAGGGAGACGCCAGCCACCCTGCGGAGAAAACCCATCTCGGCCGCTTGTATCCGCGATCTCGTTCTTTCGGTCATGACCCATCCTTCATGACCATAGGTGAGGGTAGGAACGAAAATGGCCCGGTAGACAGAGAGCTTTGCCTTCTGGCTCAGCTCTCTTTTCGTCACAACGGTGCGGTAAAGCGACTGCAGTACCGCTCCCGCTGCTCCGATTCTCCGGCCCATCTCACGCTCCATTGTTCCCTCACTCGAGAACAAGACCCCGAGATACTTGAACTCCTTCACTTGGGGTAAGGACTCATTCCCTACTTGGAGTGGACAGTCCATCGGTTTCCTGCTGAGAACCATGGCCTCAGATTTGGAGGTGCTGATCCTCATCCCAGCCGCTTCACACTCGGTTGCGAACCGATCCAGTGAGTGCTGAGGTCGCAGACCGATGAAGCCATTAGAACCACATCATCTGCAAAAAGCAGTGGTGCAATCCTTAGTCCACCGAACTGCAGACCCCCCCCCCACGACTACGCCTCGAAATCCTATCCATGTATATTACAAACAGGATCGGTGACAAAGCGCAGCCCTGGCGGAGGCCAACCCTCACCGGAAATGGGTCCGACTTACTGCCGAGGACCCGGACACAGCTCTCGCTTTGGGAGTACAGAGATTGGATGGCCCTGAGTAGAGACCCCCTCACCCCATACTCCTGCAGCACCTCCCACAGTAACTCCCTGGGAACTCGGTCATACGCCTTCTCCAAGTCTACAAAACACATGTAGACCGGATAAGCATACTCCCAGGCCCCCTCCAGGATCCTTGCGAGAGTAAAAAGCTGATCCGTCGTTCCACGACCAGGACGGAATCCGCATTGTTCCTCCTCAATCTGAGGTTCGACAATCGGCCTGACCCTCCTTTCAAGTACCTTAGAGTAAACTTTCCCGGGGAGGCTGAGTAGTGTGATGCCTCTGTAATTGGCACACACCCTCTGATCCCCCTTTTTGAAAAGGGGAACCACCACCCCGGTCTGCCACTCCTTCGGTACTGTTTCCGACTTCCACGCAACGTTGATGAGACGTGTCAACCATGACAGTCCCTCAACACCCAGAGCCTTCAGCATTTCTGGGCGGATCTCATCCACCCCCGGGGCTTTGCCACTGTGGAGTCGTTTGACGACCTCAGTGACCTCCCCCCGGGAGATTGGTGTTGATCCCCCGTCATACTCCAGCTCTGCCTCTAACATAGAGGGCGGAGTTGTCGGGTTCAGGAGTTCCTCAAAGTGTTCCTTCCAACGCCCTAACACTCCATCAGTTGAGGTCAACAACGTCCCATCCTTACTGTACACAGCTTGGATGGTTCCCTGCTTCCCCCTCCTGAGGTGTCGGACAGTTTTCCAGAACAACTTTGGTGCCGCCCGAAAGTCCTTTTCCATGGCTTCTCCGAACTTCTCCCACACCCGCTGCTTTGCCTCGGCCACGGCTGAGGCTGCTGCCCTTCGGGCCCGTCGGTACCTTGCAACTGCCTCGGGAGTCCCCCGGGATAACAAATCCCTGAAGGCCTCCTTCTTCAGTCGGACGGCTTCCCTGACCACCGGTGTCCACCAGGAGGTTCGAGGGTTACCGCCCCTTGAGGCACCTAAGACCTTGAGACCACAGCTCCCCGCCGCGGCTTCGGCAATAGAGGCTTTGAACACCGCCCACTCTGGTTCAATGTCCCCAACCTCCACAGGAATGCCAAAAAGCTCCGCCGGAGGTGTGCGTTGAAGGCCTCCTGAACTTGGGCCTCCTCCAGACGTTCCCAGTTCACCCGAACTACACGTTTGGGCTTACCAGGTCTGTCCAGAGGCTTCCCCCGCCACTCGACCCAACTCACCACCAGATGGTGATCAGTTGACAACTCCGCCCCTCTCTTTACCCGAGTGTCCAAAACATACGGCCTCAGGTCCGATGATACGATAACGAAATCGATCATGGACCTTCTGCCTAGGGTGCTCTGGTACCACGTACACTTATGAGCATCCTTATGTTTGAACATGGTGTTTGTTATGGCCAATCCATGACTAGCACAGAAGTCCAGTAACAAACCACCACTCCGGTTCAGATCAGGGGGGCCGTTCCTCCCAATCACGCCCCTCCAAGTGTCTCCATCATTGCCCACATGTGCGTTGAAGTCTCCCAGCAAGATTAAAGAGTCCCCTTCAGGAGCCCCATACAGGACTCTTTCCAGGGTCTCCAAGAAGGCCGTATACTCTGAACTGCTGTTTGGTGCATAAGCACACACAACAGTCAGAGTTTTCCCCCCCATAACCCGCAGGCGTAGGGAGGCGACCCTCTCGTCCACTGGGGTAAACTCCAACAACGAAGCACCCAACCGGGGGCTTGTGAGTATCCCCACACCCGCCCGGCGCCTCACACCTTGAGCAACTCCGGAGAAGAATAGAGTCCAACCCCTATCCAGAAGTAAGGTTCCAGAGCCGACGCTGTGCGTAGAGGTGAGCCCAACCAGATCCAACTGGTAACGCTCCACCTCCCGCACAAGCTCCGGCTCCTTCCCCCCCAGAGAGGTGACGTTCCACGTCCCCAAAGCCAGCTTCTGTCGCCCGGGTCTGGTCCGTCGAGACCCTCTGCTTTCACTGCCACCCTTCTGGCAGTGCACCCGACCCCATCGCTGTTTCCGTAGGTGGTGGGCCCGCGGGACGGAGAAGCGGAGGTGTTGCCCATGTTGCCTTTTCGGGCTGTGCCCGGCCGGGCTCCATGGCAAGCCCGGCCACCAGACGCTCGCCGACGAGTCCTCCTTCTGGGCCTGGCTCCAGAAGGGGACCCCGGGCTTCCTCCGGGCCGGGTATCCTCACTTCGTGTGTCGTCTTTCATGAGTCAGTTAAGTCACTTCAGCTAATTCAAAATGCTGCAGCACGTGTACTAACTAGAGTTCGGAAAAGGGATCACATTACTCCTGTTCTGGCTGCCTTACACTGGCTCCCTATAGAACACAGGATAGAATTTAAAATTCTTCTTCTCGCCTACAAAGCCCTTAATGGGCAGGCGCCATCTTACCTTAAAGAACTCATTATACCCTACTGTCCTACTAGGGCATTGCGTTCCAAGAATGCAGGGTTGTTGGTTGTTCCTAGAGTCTCTAAAAGTACAATGGGAGCCAGAGCCTTTTCTTATCAAGCTCCACTTTTGTGGAATCAGCTTCCAGTTTGTGTTCGGGCGGCAGACACCCTATCCGTTTTTAAGAGTACGCTTAAGACCTTCCTTTTTGATAAAGCTTATAGTTGATAAAATAATCTAATAAGAGTGCATAGCCACGTTGTGCCTCTTCACCTACATCTTAGTTCTTACTCTTTTTCCTTACTGATGGTATAGATGTAATTTGGTTGTGTGTGTAGACGGTGGACGCAGGGAGAGGCATATATATGTGCCTTGATCCCTGCCGAGTCGACGCACAACTGTTGATTGGTGACAGTGCCAAAAAAACTTTTTAGGAAAATGCGCTCATGGTATAGATGTGGCGCATACATCTTAGTTCCTACTCTTTTCCCTAACCCTATCCTAAGGGAGTGCATGTACGTAGACACGTTGTGCCTCTCCACCTCTGTTCCTTACTTCTTACTTGCTACCCCTTTCCCTAACCCAATCATAAGGGAGTACATGTACGTAGACACGTTGTGCCTCTCCACCTCTGTTCCTTACTTCTTACTTGCTACCCCTTTCCCTCAACCTATCCTAAGGGAGTACATGTACTTAGACACATTGTGCCTCTCCACCTCTGTTCCTTACTTCTTACTTGCTACCCTTTCCCTAACCCTATCATAAGGGAGTACATGTACGTAGACACGTTGTGCCTCTCCACCTCTGTTCCTTACTTCTTACTTGCTACCCCTTTCCCTAACCCTATCCTAAGGGAGTGCATGTACGTAGACACATTGTGCTTCTCCACCTCTGTTCCTTACTTCTTACTTGCTACCCTTTCCCTCATCCTATCCTAAGGGAGTCCATGTACGTAGACACGTTGTGCCTCTCCACCTCTGTTCCTTACTTCTCACTTGCTACCCCTTTCCCTCAACCTATCCTAAGGGAGTCCATGTACGTAGACACGTTGTGCCTCTCCACCTCTGTTCCTTACTTCTTACTTGCTACCCCTTTCCCTCAACCTATCCTAAGGGAGTGCATGTACGTAGACACATTGTGTCTCCACCTCTGTTCCTTACTTCTTACTTGCTACCCTTTCCCTCATCCTATCCTAAGGGAGTCATGTACGTAGACACGTTGTGCCTCTCCACCTCTGTTCCTTACTTCTTACTTGCTACCCCTTTCCCTCAACCTATCCTAAGGGAGTACATGTACGTAGACACATGGGCCTCTCCACCTCTGTTCCTTACTTGCTACGCCTTTCCCTCAACCTATCCTAAGGGAGTACATGTACGTAGACACGTTGTGCCTCTCCACCTCTGTTCCTTACTTCTTACTTGCTACGACTTTCCCTCAACCTATCATAAGGGAGTGCATGTTCGTAGACACGTTGTGCCTCTCCACCTCTGTTCCTTACTTCTTACTTGCTACCCTTTCCCATAACCCTATCATAAGGGAGTACATGTACTAGGGGTTTCACGACTACCATTATTTACTAGTCGACAAGTTTTTCAAAATAGTAGTCGACTAGTCGACTAGTCGTTACGTCATAATAAAGACACACAAAGAGAGGTGAAAACTATATTTTGTATTGCAATGCATACAGTTACGTTAAACACTGTAACAAAGCAGCATTTTAATTTGGGTTACATGGCTGATAAATAAAAAACAGTAACTGGACTCACCAAATCTACTGCAAAAACTCTGTTAAGAACATAAATGCAACGTAAATCCAGTGCGCAACTCTTTACTCGCTGTCACTGTCCTCCTCGATAAGGATGTCCACCCTTCCAGGTTTTTTGGTTTGCGTTAAGGAAGACCAAAGCGTCAACATGTGAGGGAAGGAGGCTTGACCGCTGTCGGGTGACAGTGGTGCTGCCAGGGAAAACATCCGTTCACTTGGGGTGCTGGTGTAGCCAGGTAGCTCCTGGAAAGCTTGGCTAAACGGGGGAAGCGGTTGGCGTTTTGTGCCCACCACTTCAGAGGGTTATCCATTGTGGGGATATGGGGTGTCTGCTGGCAGTAATCCCGTAGCTCATCCGCGCCACTGTTGACCCGTGTTTTCTTGTTGCTCGAAATGAGGTCCAAACAGCTGTTCAAAGAGGGGGTGCTAGTGGAGCACGCTCGTGAACTTTTAGCGCCGGAGCTAAAACTGAAACTGTAGAGTGCATAGGTGCGGCGCATTTGCGCATAAAATGAGGACCCCTGAATGTCAGGCGTGTTTTGCTGGAGCATTTTGCAGCACCTCAGCGCCACTGTCGGCATCCTCATCTCCCACGTTTGCCTCCATTTTGTTCACGACTAGTCGACTAGGGCCTACAGCGCCGACTAGTGGTAGAGGTAGTCGACTAGTCGACTAGTCGGTATGTAGTTGGTGAAACCCCTCAACATTGGAGTAGACCGTTGTTGTGCCTCTCCACCTCTGTTCCTTACTTCTTACTTGCTACCCCTTTCCCTCAACCTATCCTAAGGGAGTACATGTACGTAGACACATTGGGCCTCTCCACCTCTGTTCCTTACTTGCTACGCCTTTCCCTCAACCTATCCTAAGGGAGTACATGTACGTAGACACATTGGGCCTCTCCACCTCTGTTCCTTACTTGCTACGCCTTTCCCTCAACCTATCCTAAGGGAGTACATGTACGTAGACACATTGTGCCTCTCCACCTCTGTTCCTTACTTGCTACGCCTTTCCCTCAACCTATCCTAAGGGAGTCCATGTACGTAGACACGTTGTGCCTCTCCACCTCTGTTCCTTACTTCTTACTTGCTACGACTTTCCCTCAACCTATCATAAGGGAGTGCATGTACGTAGACACGTTGTGCCTCTCCACCTCTGTTCCTTACTTCTTACTTGCTACCCCTTTCCCTCAACCTATCCTAAGGGAGTCCATGTACGTAGACACGTTGTGCCTCTCCACCTCTGTTCCTTACTTCTTACTTGCTACCCCTTTCTCTCAACCTATCATAAGGGAGTGCATGTACGTAGACACGTTGTGCCTTCCACCTCTGTTCCTTACTTCTTACTTGCTACCCCTTTCCCTCAACCTATCATAAGGGAGTCCATGTACGTAGACACATTGTGCCTCTGCACCTCTGTTCCTTACTTCTTACTTGCTACCCCTTTCCCTCAACCTATCCTAAGGGAGTACATGTACGTAGACATGTTGTGCCTCTACACCTCTGTTCCTTACTTCTTACTTGCTACGACTTTCCCTCAACCTATCCTAAGGGAGTACATGTACGTAGACATGTTGTGCCTCTACACCTCTGTTCCTTACTTCTTACTTGCTACCCCTTTCCCTCAACCTATCCTAAGGGAGTACATGTACGTAGACATGTTGTGCCTCTACACCTCTGTTCCTTACTTCTTACTTGCTACCCCTTTCCCTCAACCTATCATAAGGGAGTACATGTACGTAGACACGTTAGTTTTGCTGCTATAGGCTTAGACTGTCGGGGGACACCTTACTTCTTCCTTCTCTCTGTCTGTACCTGTGTACTCTCATGTTCCGAATAACCCAGCTTCCCCAAATTTCTTTTTGGTGTCTATCTACGCCGGCTGATCCTGTTGCTGCGGTCCTGTGTCCTGGATCCTGAATCATGTGTCCTGGATCCTGTGTCCTGGATCCTGAATCATGTGTCCTGGATCCTGTGTCCTGGATCCTGTGTCCTGGATCCTCTATCCTGAGTTCTGGATTTGAGTCCTGGACTTCGAGTCGTGGCTGAACCTGTCTCTGTGGTCCTGCCTGACTCATCATACTACTTCCCTGATGGCTCCCACAGGATTGTTGACATCCTCGTGGATTCATCTTCTTATTATAGACACATGCATTTCCAAACATTTGGTCTACCTACGCTGTAAAATGTATTATCTCTTCGATTTACACACGGCATCTATTGCAGTCTGTCCGTCCTGGGAGAGGGATCCCTCCTCTGTTGCTCTCCCTGAGGTTTCTCCCATGTTCCCCTTTAAACTGTGGGTTTCTCTCTGGAAGTGTTTCCTTGTACGATGTGAGGGTCTCAGGACAGAGGGGGTCGTATTGTCTACTGATATTCTGTACAAACTGTGAAGTCCACTGAGACAAATGGAACATTTGTGATATTGGGCTATATAAATAAAGTAAAGCTACGTTGTGTGATGTCTGGGTTTGCTTACCCTGCCGCGAGTTTTGATCTCTCATTGATGATACTTATATTTCTAGAATCTGTGGAATCTCAGTTTGCTAGCTATCTTGTTATGCAGATCCGATAAGTAATAAAGTATTTATTATATTATATATATATATATATTATATTTAGGGCTCATTTAGACGCTTCTTGTGAGACGCTTCTTGTGAGACGCTTCTTAGTTCATATTGTCAGTTAGCTGAGTTTCTTCCGTTAAGTGGTATGACACATTAATAGGTTGTTAAATGTTAAGAAGCCCTCTGTTTCTTGCAAGATGTTGCGTTTTTGACCCCGCCCGCGGGTCCGTGCAGCTCAACAGGTTAAACTTGTGTTAAGCTTGGGTTGAAATCAGTTTGTGTTAAACTTGGGTTACTTGGGTCCCCCCTGTTACGGGCAGAGTCCGCAGGGCGTCCGCACCATGCCGGTGGGCAGCAGCACGGCGTTGACGCCCCTGTAGAGCTTCATCTGGCCGTCCACGCTGCCCACCGTTCCCTCTTTAGCTGCGATGACCGTCAGCTCCACCTTCCCGTCGTAGATCAGCGTGTTGAGGATCGTCTCGATGTCGTCCATCGACAGATCCACCTGCAGACATAGACATCTCTCAGTCAACATTAACCCAGGTTAAACTCAGGTTAAACTCAGGTTAAACTCGGGTTAAATTTGGGTTAAATTTGGGTTAAATTCAGTTCAAACTTGGGTTAAACCCGGGTTAAAAATCTATCCAAGATTAAACTCAGTTAAACTTGGGCTAAACTCAGTTTAAACCCAGATTAAACTCAGTTTAAACTCAGTTTAAACTGAGTTTAAACTCAGATTAAACTCAGTTTAAACTCTTTCCCAGGTTAAACTCTATGCCTGGTCAAAATCGGGTTAAACTCCATCTCTCCTAACGTGTGGCTCCGCCCCTGTGTGCTGTGATGTCATAAAGAGGGCAGGGCTACATCACCTTGCTGATGCCGAGCTCACAGATGTACTTCCAGACTTCATGAGACGTGGCCAAGGAGCTGTTCCTCTGAATCATCGGACTCTGTTTACTGTCTTTCGCTGCTTCAGCCTGCACACACACACACACACACACACACACACACACACACACCACACACACACACACCACACACAACACACACACACCACACACACACACACACACACACACACACACACACACACACACACACACACACACACACAACACACACAAACACACACACACACACACACACACACAATTACCTCACCACCGCTAAGCTAAAGGCTAACGTTGTGGTCTGCTGTGTGTAGAGAAAGCTGTGCACCTTGCTCTGCAGGAACTTGAAGCACTGCTGGTTCAGAACCTCCACGAACTCGGACTCGAAGTCCTGGTCGCTGTACCAGGCGCCGCCCGTCACCGAGCGGTCGGGCTGAATGTTATACAGCATGTACACCTTCTTCTTCGAAGCCTGAGGAGAGACAGAAGGCCTGAGTACTGCTGGCTCTATCCCGGGTTAAACTTACCTTAAACCAGTTTAAACTCTGTCCCACGTCACACAAAGTTAAATTCTGGTTGACCTCAGCTTAAAATCGGGTTAAAATCTATCCCAGGTTCAATTAGGGTTAAACTTTGGTTGAACTCAGGTTACACTCTATCCTAGGTTAAACTCTTATCCCAGGTTAAACACGGGTTTAACTCAGGTTAAACTCTATCCTAGGTTAAACTCTTATCCAGGTTAAACACAGTTAAAACTCAGGTTAAACTCTATTCTAGGTTAAACTCGTATCCCAGGTTGAACTCAGGGTAAACTCTATAACAGGTTAAACATGAGTTAAACTCAGGTAAATCTCAGGTTAAACTCTTATCCCAGGTTTAACTCAGGCTAAACTCTATCCCAGGTTAAACTCGGGTTAAACTCTATCCCAGGTTAAACTCAGGCTAAACTCTATCCCAGGTTAAACTCGGGTTAAACTCAGGTTTACTCTGGGTAAACTCAGGGTAAACTCAGGTTTAACTCTGGGTAAACTCAGGTTTAACTCTGGTTAAGCTCGGGTTAAACTCGGGTTTAACTCGGGTTTAACTCGGGTTTAACTCGGGTTTAACTCGGGTTTAACTCGGGTTTAACTCAGGTTTAACTCTGGGTAAACTCGGGTTAAACACGGGTTTAACTCGGGTTTAACTCGGGTTTAACTCAGGTTTAACTCAGGTTTAACTCAGGTTTAACTCTGGGTAAACTCAGGTTAAACTCAGGTTTAACTCTGGGTAAACTCTGGGTAAACTCAGGTTAAACTCAGGTTAAACTCAGGTTTAACTCTGGTAAACTCAGGGTAAACTCAGGTTAAACTCGGGTTAAACTCAGGTTTAACTTGGGTTAAGCTCAGGTTAAACTCAGGTTTAACTCAGGTTAAACTCAGGTTTAACTCAGGGTAAACTCAGGTTAAACTCAGGTTAAACTCAGGTTTAACTCAGGGTAAACTCAGGTTTAGCTCAGGTTAAACTCGGGTTAAGCTCAGGTTAAACTCAGGTTTAACTCAGGTTAAACTCAGGTTTAACTCAGGTTTAACTCAGGTTTAACTCAGGTTTAACTCTGGGTAAACTCAGGTTAAACTCAGGTTTAACTCAGGTTTAACTCAGGGTAAACTCAGGTTTAACTCAGGTTTAACTCTGGGTAAACTCTGGGTAAACTCAGGGTAAACTCAGGGTAAACTCAGGGTAAACTCGGGTTAAACTCAGGTTTAACTCGGGTTAAGCTCAGGTTAAACTCATGTTAAACTCAGGTTTAACTCAGGTTTAACTCAGGTTTAACTCAGGTTTAACTCAGGTTTAACTCTGGGTAAACTCAGGGTAAACTCAGGTTAAACTCAGGTTTAACTCAGGTTTAACTCAGGTTTAACTCAGGTCTAACTCTGGGTAAACTCAGGGTAAACTCGGGTTAAACTCGGGTTAAACTCAGGTTTAACTCGGGTTAAGCTCAGGTTAAACTCAGGTTTAACTCAGGTTAAACTCAGGTTTAACTCAGGTTTAACTCAGGTTTAACTCTGGGTAAACTCAGGTTAAACTCAGGTTTAACTCAGGTTTAACTCAGGGTAAACTCAGGTTTAACTCAGGTTTAACTCAGGGTAAACTCAGGTTAAACTCAGGTTTAACTCAGGTTTAACTCAGGTTTAACTCTGGGTAAACTCAGGTTAAACTCAGGTTTAACTCAGGGTAAACTCTGGGTAAACTCAGGGTAAACTCAGGTTAAACTCGGGTTAAACTCAGGTTTAACTCGGGTTAAGCTCAGGTTAAACTCAGGTTTAACTCAGGTTTAACTCAGGTTTAACTCAGGTTTAACTCAGGTTTAACTCTGGGTAAACTCAGGGTAAACTCAGGTTAAACTCAGGTTTAACTCTGGGTAAACTCAGGGTAAACTCAGGTTTAACTCGGGTTAAACTCAGGTTTAACTCGGGTTTAACTCGGGTTTAACTCAGGTTTAACTCTGGGTAAACTCTGGGTAAACTCAGGTTAAACTCAGGTTTAACTCAGGTTTAACTCTGGGTAAACTCTGGGTAAACTCAGGTTAAACTCAGGTTTAACTCAGGTTTAACTCTGGGTAAACTCTGGGTAAACTCAGGTTAAACTCAGGTTAACTCTGGGTAAACTCAGGGTAAACTCAGGTTAAACTCAGGTTTAATCTGGGTAAACTCAGGTTAAACTCAGGTTTAACTCGGGTTAAACTCAGGTTTAACTCGGGTTTAACTCGGGTTTAACTCAGGTTTAACTCAGGTTTAACTCAGGTTTAACTCTGGGTAAACTCAGGTTAAACTCAGGTTTAACTCTGGGTAAACTCAGGGTAAACTCAGGTTAAACTCAGGTTTAACTCTGGGTAAACTCAGGTTAAACTCAGGTTTAACTCGGGTTAAACTCAGGTTTAACTCGGGTTTAACTCGGGTTTAACTCGGGTTTAACTCAGGTTTAACTCAGGTTTAACTCTGGGTAAACTCTGGGTCAACTCAGGTTAAACTCGGGTTTAACTCGGGTTAAACTCGGGTTAAACTCGGGTTAGTGTTGAGGTTGAGACTCACAGCCACAGACTTCACGGCCTTGATGAGCTTCTTGCTCTCCAGGTTCTTCAGGATCTTGTTGACCTCGGTCAGAGGGAGGTTGCTCTTAAACCGGATATCTCTGCTCCAGATCCCTGGCACAAACACAAACTCTGTAAGATCTCCACTGTGATACTTTGACCACAAAGCGCCTTTCAGCACAACGCCTTTCAGTGCTTCACAACATTTACAAGCATTGCTCTATATAAACCTTTAAATAACGTGTAGGCACTGAAACACAGACAGGATGATAACACACACAAACACAAGATTCCCTCAGGGGTTTCTGGGAAATATAAAACACACACACACCTGTACTGAGCAGAGGGATGGATTTCAAAATAAAAGCCTCACCCTTGTTTCCTGCGTCCTCGATCACCTGGTAGACCAGCTTCTCCTGGTTATCTGAGCCCTTCATCTTACTGACACCACACACACACACACACACACACACACACACACACACACACACACACACACACACACACACACACACACACACACACAAACACACACACACACACACACACACCACACACACACACACACAACACACACACACCACACACACACACACACCACACACACACACACACACACACACACAGGATTTGAGACCTTGTACATGTTGTGTGACCCCTTGTTAAAGAAACGGTTCATCTAAATTGGAGGACTATTGGATGTGAATGGAAAGGTGAGAAGATAACTAATAAAGAATGAGAAGCTGTTGAAGTATTTCTATAGAGATATCAAGGAGCCATGCAGAAGAGAAATGCGTCCAGAAGCTTGAGTGACGATAAACATTAAGATCCCATGAGACTCTCGCACGATGCCACTCACACTGAAGACTAACGATGTTTCTACGAAGTACCGTATTGACCCCGATATAAGACGCCCCTGATTATAGGACGACCCTCTTCAAGAGGAAAATACCTTTTTGAAGACCAAATCTTGTTTTTATAAAGAGAATAATGTACTGTCTGCAGACCGGGGGATGCTTTTCTCTGACTGTCTACATTTATTAAGGCGGTCTTTTGGGCTCCCCTCTTCTAACGTTACTCTCAGTAACACCACATTTCTTTGACGCTCGACAGTTGTTTGATGCTTCGTTGATCACCACTATCTTCAAATTGGCTCGGTAACTTCGCCTCTCTTGTTATTAACTTTTGATGCACTGTGTGGGAGCTGGTCTCTGTGTCTCTCCATCTCTCTGGCCCAATCCCAAACCACGCCCTACACCAGGGATCACCAACTACATTTGTCCAAGGGCCAAAATTATTCCTAGAGACACTTTCGGGGGCGAGCGATTTTATATAGCTAGTGGAGCACGTTCATGTACTGCGAAGTCGCCGGAGCCTCGTAGCGGGGGCTACTGCGGAGCGCATAAAGCAGACTCTTCACGCTAACGAAGGATCACTTCTTCTTCAGGGCAGGGAAGGCTACTGTCCCGCAGCTGCTGCCTCTCTGTTGGACTCCGGTACTGCACATTACTCACGAGACGTTGTAAAAAAATCCGCCACAGCGCGTGCCGGATGAGAATGTCTGGCGTGCCAGATTTGGCCCGCGGGCCGCCAGTTGATGGTCACTGCCCTACACCTACCCCTCCGTGACGGACTGAACTCTGTGGAGTGACACGCACAAACGGAGGGGTAGTCTGTAGGGGTAGGGTGTAGGGCCTGGTTTGGGATTGGGCCTCTCTTCCTGTTGAACTGTTTCTTTAAGACTCTCTCTGGGGGAACACTCGTTTGGCGCCATCTGTTGGTGTGACTGTATAATTACATCAAAAAGTCTAGACCCCGAATATAAGACTCTTTCAGATTTTATTCTAGGAAAAGAAACCCTGTCTTATATTCGGGTCAATACGGTATTTTGGACAGATTCAAAGATTAGTCATGAAAATTATAGTTTTTCGGGGCGGTTGTGGGACAAAATAATAAAAGAGACCTGCCTTCCCTGTAAATAAAGTAAATAAACTAGTGTATAGTACAAGTACATATAATATTGACAAAGTACACAGTATTTATAGGATGCTTTGTGTACCTGGCGCCCTGGCCGTCCTTCATCCTGTACAGGAGCCCCGAGCTGTTCCTCAGCAGGTCCAGCTGACCCTGTGGAGACAACACAACCCATCAGAACTACAAACATGGCTGCTCCGAGTGACCAATCAGACGCCAGGACAGAGAGAGGGGACTGACCAATGAGAGCAGCTTGTTGATGGCCAGCGCTCTCTGCTGCGGATCCAGGTGAGGCATGTCGTTCTGAATCACTGCGTCTGTGATGCCGTGAGGAAACTGCTGACACAGCGCTTTGATCCTAGACACACACACACACACACACACACACACACACACACACACACACACACACACACACACACACACACACACAACCACACACACACACACACACACACACACACACACACACACACACCACACACACACACACACACAACACAATTGGATAATTGAACATTAAAGAATGGAGACATGTCACAGTAGAGACACTACATACTGATATACACCTGAACATCAGCAGGAGAGGACTCTTTAAAGTAGAGACACTACATACTGATATACACCTGAACATCAGCAGGAGAGGACTCTTTAAAGTAGAGACACTACATACTGATATACACCTGAACATCAGCAGGAGAGGACTCTTTAAAGTAGAGACACTACATACTGATATACACCTGAACATCAGCAGGAGAGGACTCTTTAAAGTAGAGACACTACATACTGATATACACCTGAACATCAGCAGGAGAGGACTCTTTAAAGTAGAGACACTACATACTGATATACACCTGAACATCAGCAGGAGAGGACTCTTTAAAGTAGAGACACTACATACTGATATACACCTGAACATCAGCAGGAGAGGACTCTTTCAAGTAGAGACACTACATACTGATATACACCTGAACATCAGCAGGAGAGGACTCTTTAAAGTAGAGACACTACATACTGATATACACCTCAACATCAGCAGGAGAGGACTCTTTAAAGTAGAGACACTACATACTGATATACACCTGAACATCAGCAGGAGAGGACTCTTTAAAGTAGAGACACTACATACTGATATACACCTGAACATCAGCAGGAGAGGACTCTTTAAAGTAGAGACACTACATACTGATATACACCTGAACATCAGCAGGAGAGGACTCTTTCAAGTAGAGACACTACATACTGATATACACCTGAACATCAGCAGGAGAGGACTCTTTAAAGTAGAGACACTACATACTGATATACACCTCAACATCAGCAGGAGAGGACTCTTTAAAGTAGAGACACTACATACTGATATACACCTGAACATCAGCAGGAGAGGACTCTTTAAAGTAGAGACACTACATACTGATATACACTGACCATCAGCAGGAGAGGACTCTTTAAAGTAGAGACACTACATACTGATATACACCTGAACATCAGCAGGAGAGGACTCTTTAAAGTAGAGACACTACATACTGAAATACACCTGAACATCAGCAGGAGAGGACTCTTTAAAGTAGAGACACTACATACTGATATACACCTGAACATCAGCAGGAGAGGACTCTTTAAAGTAGAGACACTACATACTGATATACACCTGAACATCAGCAGGAGAGGACTCTTTAAAGTAGAGACACTACATACTGATATACACCTGAACATCAGCAGGAGAGGACTCTTTAAAGTAGAGACACTACATACTGATATACACCTGAACATCAGCAGGAGAGGACTCTTTAAAGTAGAGACACTACATACTGATATACACCTGGACATCAGCAGGAGAGGACTCTTTAAAGTAGAGACACTACATACTGATATACACCTGAACATCAGCAGGAGAGGACTCTTTAAAGTAGAGACACTACATACTGATATACACCTGAACATCAGCAGGAGAGGACTCTTTAAACCAAACTCAAGTTACTCAATGTTTGATTGATTCAACAAGATATTCAAATAAATAAGGGAATAGTTTCTAATGATGGGATGTTCATTTTTGTCCTCCTTTTTATTTTCACATTGTGTTAATGCCTTGTCAACATGCTGCTGGGATGAATAGGGGATTTGCTGAGGATAGCCCTTCAGTAAAACGCAGTTAAAGAAGTGATGCAATGTTGAGTTTCTTGGTGTAAATAAGCAGCCAGGTGTACTGAAGGATAGCGGGATGAACAGTGAGCCCCCCCCCCCCGGCTGAGGATCTGTGAAAACAGCTGTATTTTATGGTCTGTGTGTCTGATAGTGATCGTTAAACTCTAAATGTGAGGGAAGGTAAAGGGGGTTCTGCGCATTGATCTCCGGGTGAAGCTCTCCCTCCGCGGACTGACCTGCTCTCCACCTCCGCCAGGTCCATGCCCTCCTTCTTCACCGTGACGTCACTCATCTTCTACGTGAGTATCTTCTTTATTCTCTATTCTGTGTGTTCCTGAGGAAGCTCTGGAGCTAGGTAGCCTGTTAGCATCAGGTTAGCATGGGAGCTAATGTTGACATGCTGAGTTCAGGGTCCTTAGGGGGGAGTTAGCGGGGCCGCCCTGAAAACTGCCTGTTCAAAAACATCTGAACAAAATAAAGAAATAAATGCACTAGGTTATCTTTCGCCACTTTTTAATACAATTTTCCATCTGTATTTTCACAAATACAGATGTGTGTTATCCATACAGTCTATGGTGTTATCATGTCGCCATTTTCACAAAAATATACTATGTTTTTATTTACATGTCACTTGTTAGACGCTTTTATCCAAAGCGACTTACATACTCAATACTGAGGACAATCCCCACAGGAGCACTTTGAGGTGAAGTGTCTTGCCCAGGGACACAACGACATGCTAACAAAAATAAACATAATAACAAACTAATCCTATTTTGCAGAGATTGATGTAAAATATTATTATATATTTAAACCATAGACTGTAAATATGGTTAAACAAGCAGGAAGAAGAATGATGGTACACAACATTAAACAAACAATACAAATGTGACGTTTTTAAAAAGATGTATTTTACAATCCAGTTCATCCCGGCGGGGCGGGCGGGGACTGTGTCTCTGTAGAATCCTCAGGGTTTTATTAGCCCCGCCCCTAAAACGCAAGCGCACAGCTCGTTGCTATGGCGACGCGTCCGAACAGTCAACAGCAGTTTAACGGAAGTGTGTTTTTAATCGGAGCTGAAATCTGAAGTAAGTAGACTTAATTATCTTTAAGCTTTAATATAATGAACTTTACTTAATTATAATGATGATATATATATATATATTTATATATATATATATATATATATATAATACAAGAGGATAGAGTTTCTCTTCATTCCCGTAGGAACATCAGGGAAAGATGTTTGATATGGTTTTACTGTTGATGTCACGGTTTGATTTATATTTGAACTCATATGCTGCTGCTGTAACCAAAATCATTTCACAATTTGGGATCAATAAGAATCTAATCTGTAATGTTCAAAAAGCTCATTATTGTTCTCATACTGCCTGTGCGCCCTCTGTCTGAAACCAGAGCTGCTCTGATTGGTTAGCTGGCCGGCTCTGTTGTGATTGGTCAACTACTTAGAGATGTCCCGCCCCTTAGCCTATCACGTACAATGTGTTGGAGCGCTGGCCAATAGGAGCACTAGTGTTACACAGTGATGTCACCGTGGTATTTATACTTTTACTGAGTACTTCTTCCACTCTTCTGATTGGTTGACTTACAGGAGGCCATCGCCATGACAGCAGGAGCCGTGTCAGTGCCGCTCATCATTCCCATCATGCACCTGCACACACACAGAGCCAAGAACCACGTGGACACACACACCTGTGTCCATGCACTCAGGTACACACACACACACACACACACACACACACACACACAGTATATCTAATATAAGTGGGGTTTCCATACAAAAAGAAAAAGGTTGTGTGTGTGTGTGTGTGTGTGTGTGTGTGTGTGTGTGTGTGTGTGTGTGTGTGTGTGTGTGTGTGTGTGTGTGTGTGTGTGTGTGTGTGTGTGTGTGTGTGTGTGTGGTGTGTGTGTGTGTGTAGATACCCCCTCCTCTCAGATCTTCTTTTCACTGGACGGCTCGAAGCCAGAGGCGGAGCCTCGGGGGGGCAGCAGGAAGTACAGCGGGCCGCTCCTGTTGCATGCTGGGAAGGTGACGGTCAGAGCGATGGCTGTCACCAGGTAATAAATACACTATGATCTTAAAATACTGCGTTCCAAGTAAAAGTCCTGAAGTATTATTATTATAACATTTAAAAGTTCTCACAATGTCTCTTTTCACAGCACGATATTATTATAGAATATTAAATCATCCTGACTTTATAACTAACAAATAATTGTAATCAAAGTTTATTTATATAGTGAGTGGAGAAACCCCCCAGTTAGTGGAGAAACCCCCCAGAAACCCCCAAGTTAGTGGAGAAACCCCCCAGAAACCCCAAGTTAGTGGAGAAACCCCCAGTTAGTGGAGAAAACCCCCAGAAACCCCCAAGTTAGTGGAGAAACCCCCCAGTTAGTGGAGAAACCCCCCAGAAACCCCAGTTAGTGGAGAAACCCCCCAGTTAGTGGGAGAAACCCCCCAGTTAGTGGAGAAACCCCCAGAAAACCCCCCAGTTAGTGGAGAAACCCCCAGTTAGTGGGAGAACCTCCCCAGTTAGAAACCCCCAGTTAGTGGAGAAACCCCCAGTTAGTGGAGAAACCTCCAGTTAGTGGAGAACTCCCAGTTAGTGGAGAAACCCCCAGTTAGTGGAGAAACCTCCAGTTAGTGGAGAAACCTCCAGTTAGTGAGAGAAACCCCAGTTAGTGGAGAAACCCTCAGTTAGTGGAGAAACCTCCAGTTAGTGGAGAAACCTCAGTTAGTGGAGAAACCCCAGTTAGTGGAGAAACCCCCAGTTAGTGGAGAAACCCCAGTTAGTGGAGAAACCTCCAGTTAGTGGAGAAACCCTCAGTTAGTGGAGAAACCCACAGTAAGTGGAGAAACTCCAGTTAGTGGAGAAACCCACAGTAAGTGGAGAAACCTCCAGTTAGTGGAGAAACCCTCAGTTAGTGGAGAAACCCACAGTAAGTGGAGAAACCTCCAGTTAGTGGAGAAACCCTCCAGTTAGTGGAGAAACCCTCAGTTAGTGGAGAAACCCACAGTAAGTGGAGAAACCTCCAGTTAGTGGAGAAACCCCCAGTTAGTGGAGAAACCCCCAGTTAGTGGAGAAACCTCCAGTTAGTGGAGAAACTCCCAGTTAGTGGAGAAACCCAGTTAGTGGAGAAACCCACAGTAAGTGGAGAAACCTCCAGTTAGTGGAGAAACCCTCCAGTTAGTGGAGAAACCCCAGTTAGTGGAGAAACCTCCAGTTAGTGGAGAAACTCCCAGTTGGGAGAAACCCACAGTTAGTGGAGAAACCTCCAGTTAGTGGAGAAACCCTCCAGTTAGTGGAGAAACCCCAGTTAGTGGAGAAACCCCCCAGAAACCCCCAAGTTAGTGGAGAAACCCCCCAGTTAGTGGAGAAACCCCCCAGAAACCCCCAAGTTAGTGGAGAAACCCCCCAGAAACCCCCAGTTAGTGGAGAAACCCCCCAGTTAGTGGAGAAACCCCCCAGAGAAACCCCCAGTTAGTGGAGAAACCCCCCAGTTAGTGGGAGAAACCCCCAGTTAGTGGAGAAACCCCCAGAAACCCCCCAGTTAGTGGAGAACCCCCAGTTAGTGGGAGACCTCCCAGTTAGAACCCCCAGTTAGTGGAGAAACCCCCCAGTTAGTGGAGAAACCCCCAGTTAGTGGAGAAACCTCCAGTTAGTGGAGAAACTCCCAGTTAGTGGAGAAACCCCCAGTTAGTGGAGAAACCTCCAGTTAGTGGAGAAACCCCCAGTTAGTGGAGAAACCTCCAGTTAGTGGAGAAACCCCCAGTTAGTGGAGAAACCTCCAGTTAGTGGAGAAACCCCCAGTTACTGGAGAAACCTCCAGTTAGTGGAGAAACCCCAGTTAGTGGAGAAACCTCCAGTTAGTGGAGAAACCTCCAGTTAGTGGAGAAACCCCCAGTTACTGGAGAAACCTCCAGTTAGTGGAGAAACCCCCAGTTAGTGGAGAAACCTCCAGTTAGTGGAGAAACCCCCAGTTAGTGGAGAAACCTCCAGTTAGTGGAGAAACCCCAGTTAGTGGAGAAACCCCCAGTTAGTGGAGAAACCCTCCAGTTAGTGGAGAAACCCCCAGTTAGTGGAGAAACCTCCAGTTAGTGGAGAAACCCTCAGTTAGTGGAGAAACTCCCAGTTAGTGGAGAAACCCACAGTAAGTGGAGAAACCTCCAGTTAGTGGAGAAACCCACAGTAAGTGGAGAAACCCCCAGTTAGTGGAGAAACCCACAGTAAGTGGAGAAACCTCCAGTTAGTGGAGAAACCCACAGTAAGTGGAGAAACCTCCAGTTAGTGGAGAAACCCACAGTTAGTGGAGAAACCCCCAGTTAGTGGAGAAACCCAGTAAGTGGAGAAACCTCCAGTTAGTGGAGAAACCCACAGTAAGTGGAGAAACCTCCAGTTAGTGGAGAAACCCACGTAATGGAGAAACCCCCAGTTAGTGGAGAAACCCACAGTAAGTGGAGAAACCTCCAGTTAGTGGAGAAACCCTCAGTTAGTGGAGAAACCCCCAGTTAGTGGAGAAACCCCCAGTTAGTGGAGAAACCCTCAGTTAGTGGAGAAACCTCCAGTAAGTGGAGAAACCCCCAGTTAGTGGAGAAACCCCCAGTTAGTGGAGAAACCCCCAGTTAGTGGAGAAACCCCCAGTTAGTGGAGAAACCCTCAGTTAATGGAGAAACCCCCAGTTAGTGGAGAAACCCCCAGTTAGTGGAGAAACCCCCAGTTAGTGGAGAAACCCCCCAGTTAGTGGAGAAACCCCCAGTTAGTGGAGAAACCTCCAGTTAGTGGAGAAACCCCCAGTTAGTGGAGAAACCCCAGTTAGTGGAGAAACCCACAGTAAGTGGAGAAACCTCCAGTTAGTGGAGAAACCCTCAGTTAATGGAGAAACCCCCAGTTAGTGGAGAAACCCCCCAGTTAGTGGAGAAACCCCCAGTTAGTGGAGAAACCTCCAGTTAGTGGAGAAACCCCCAGTTAGTGGAGAAACCCCCAGTTAGTGGAGAAACCCACAGTAAGTGGAGAAACCTCCAGTTAGTGGAGAAACCCACAGTAAGTGGAGAAACCTCCAGTTAGTGGAGAAACCCACAGTAAGTGGAGAAACCCCCAGTTAGTGGAGAAACCCACAGTAAGTGGAGAAACCTCCAGTTAGTGGAGAAACCCTCAGTTAGTGGAGAAACCCCCAGTTAGTGGAGAAACCCCCAGTTAGTGGAGAAACCCCAGTAAGTGGAGAAACCCCCAGTTAGTGGAGAAACCCCCAGTTAGTGGAGAAACCTCCAGTTAGTGGAGAAACCTCCAGTTAGTGGAGAAACCCCAGTTAGTGGAGAAACCCCCAGTTAGTGGAGAAACTCCCAGTTAGTGGAGAAACCCCCAGTTAGTGGAGAAACCCCCAGTTAGTGGAGAAACCCTCAGTTAGTGGAGAAACCCTCAGTTAATGGAGAAACCCCAGTTAGTGGAGAAACCCCCCAGTTAGTGGAGAAACCCCCAGTTAGTGGAGAAACCTCCAGTTAGTGGAGAAACCCCCAGTTAGTGGAGAAACCCCCCAGTTAGTGGAGAAACCCCCAGTTAGTGGAGAAACCCACAGTAAGTGGAGAAACCTCCAGTTAGTGGAGAAACCCACAGTAAGTGGAGAAACCCCCAGTTAGTGGAGAAACCCACAGTAAGTGGAGAAACCTCCAGTTAGTGGAGAAACCCTCAGTTAGTGGAGAAACCCACAGTAAGTGGAGAAACCCCAGTTAGTGGAGAAACCCACAGTTAGTGGAGAAACCTCCAGTTAGTGGAGAAACCCCCAGTTAGTGGAGAAACCCCCAGTTAGTGGAGAAACCCCCAGTTAGTGGAGAAACCCCCAGTTAGTGGAGAAACCCTCAGTTAGTGGAGAAACCCTCAGTTAGTGGAGAAACCCCCAGTTAGTGGAGAAACCCCCAGTTAGTGGAGAAACCCTCAGTTAGTGGAGAAACCCCCAGTAAGTGGAGAAACCCCCAGTTAGTGGAGAAACCCTCAGTAAGTGGAGAAACCCCCAGTTAGTGGAGAAACCCCCAGTTAGTGGAGAATCCCCCAGTTAGTGGAGAAACCCACAGTTAGTGGAGAATCCCCCAGTTAGTGGAGAAACCCTCAGTAAGTGGAGAAACCCCCAGTTAGTGGAGAAACCCTCAGTAAGTGGAGAAACCCCCAGTTAGTGGAGAAACCCCCAGTTAGTGGAGAAACCCTCAGTTAGTGGAGAAACCCTCAGTAAGTGGAGAAACCCCCAGTTAGTGGAGAAACCCTCAGTAAGTGGAGAAACCCCCAGTTAGTGGAGAAACCCCCAGTTAGTGGAGAAACCCCAGTTAGTGGAGAAACCCTCAGTAAGTGGAGAAACCCCCAGTTAGTGGAGAAACCCAGTAAGTGGAGAAACCCCCAGTTAGTGGAGAAACCCCCAGTTAGTGGAGAAACCCCCAGTTAGTGGAGAAACCCTCAGTAAGTGGAGAAACCCCAGTTAGTGGAGAAACCCCCAGTTAGTGGAGAAACCCCCAGTAAGTGGAGAAACCCCCAGTTAGTGGAGAAACCCCCAGTTAGTGGAGAAACCCCCAGTTAGTGGAGAAACCCCCCAGTTAGTGGAGAAACCTCCAGTTAGTGGAGAAACCCTCCAGTTAGTGGAGAAACCCTCCAGTTAGTGGAGAAACCCTCAGTAAGTGGAGAAACCCCCAGTTAGTGGAGAAACCCCCAGTTAGTGGAGAAACCCTCAGTTAGTGGAGAAACCCTCAGTAAGTGGAGAAACCCCCAGTTAGTGGAGAAACCCTCAGTAAGTGGAGAAACCCCCAGTTAGTGGAGAAACCCCCAGTTAGTGGAGAAACCCCCAGTTAGTGGAGAAACCCTCAGTAAGTGGAGAAACCCCCAGTTAGTGGAGAAACCCTCAGTAAGTGGAGAAACCCCCAGTTAGTGGAGAAACCCCCAGTTAGTGGAGAAACCCCCAGTTAGTGGAGAAACCCTCAGTAAGTGGAGAAACCCCCAGTTAGTGGAGAAACCCCCAGTTAGTGGAGAAACCCCCAGTTAGTGGAGAAACCCCAGTTAGTGGAGAAACCTCCAGTTAGTGGAGAAACCCCCAGTTAGTGGAGAAACCCCCAGTTAGTGGAGAAACCCCCAGTTAGTGGAGAAACCCTCAGTTAGTGGAGAAACCCTCCAGTTAGTGGAGAAACCCCCAGTTAGTGGAGAAACCCCCAGTTAGTGGAGAAACCCCAGTTAGTGGAGAAACCCCCAGTTAGTGGAGAAACCTCCAGTTAGTGGAGAAACCCCCAGTTAGTGGAGAAACCCCCAGTTAGTGGAGAAACCCCCAGTTAGTGGAGAAACCCTCAGTTAGTGGAGAAACCCTCCAGTTAGTGGAGAAACCTCCAGTTAGTGGAGAAACCCCCAGTTAGTGGAGAAACCCCCAGTTAGTGGAGAAACCTCCAGTTAGTGGAGAAACCCCCAGTTAGTGGAGAAACCCCCAGTTAGTGGAGAAACCCTCAGTTAGTGGAGAAACCCTCCAGTTAGTGGAGAAACCTCCAGTTAGTGGAGAAACCTCCAGTTAGTGGAGAAACCCTCAGTTAGTGGAGAAACTCCAGTTAGTGGAGAGACCCCCAGTTAGTGGAGAAACCCCCAGTTAGTGGAGAAACCCCCAGTTAGTGGAGACCCCCAGTTAGTGGAGAAACCCTCCAGTTAGTGGAGAAACCTCAGTTAGTGGAGAAACCCCCAGTTAGTGGAGAAACCCCCAGTTTAGTGGAGACCCCCAGTTAGTGGAGAAACCCTCCAGTTAGTGGAGAAACCTCCAGTTAGTGAGAAACCTCCAGTTAGTGGAGAAACCCCCAGTTAGTGGAGAAACCTCCAGTTAGTGGAGAAACCCCCAGTTAGTGGAGAAACCCCCCGTTAGTGGAGACCCCCAGTTAGTGGAGACCCCCAGTTAGTGGAGAAACCCCCAGTTAGTGGAGAAACCCCCCAGTTAGTGGAGACCCCCAGTTAGTGGAGAAACCCCCCAGTTAGTGGAGAGACCCCCAGTTAGTGGTGGGATAAAGGTACTGAGTGTCTCTCCCCCTCTGAATACCTGTTAGACTATAATAGAGTTTCTCTGCAGTGACGGCAGACGCAGCTCCACGGTGACGAAGGTTTTTATCGTTGATCAGGCCGATCCCAACAGGAAGTCGAGCGAGGAGGACTTCCTGCTGAGCGACCTGCAGGTAAACACTCCTGACATAACGGTAACGAGGTAGCACAGTTTCTCAAATTAAACACAAGATCTTGTTCTTCTTCCAGCGTCCGTCTGAAGGAGCCTCTGCTGGTTCTCCGCTGAGGCCTCCAAGTGCGTGGGACTGTATTTTATAATCATTCATTGATATGATGTTAGAGGGTCGGTCAGCATGAGACTGATACTGAGGGAAAGGGAGCTCTATTATCCAAAGTTACTGTAAACCTTTGAATAATGTAGTTCATCTACTGGTAGTTTCTTTAACTGGAGGAAGGATGTTGTTTTTTGTTTGTAGAAGCGCATCATTCATTGATTTATTGTAAAATGAATCTGAACTTTTTGATCTGTTACGATGATAAACTGAAGCAATTTCAAATTGAACCCCATTAAAGGTGGGGTAAGTGATTCCCTTCAGAAACACTTGTTATATTCCATGGAACGCTCTGAACATCCCGATAGCAATGAACACATGAAATGCTTTCACAATAAATACATAAAAACATCATCAGTGGAAGCCGTGGCGCTGTAAAAAGCACGACCAATCATCTGAGCCGGCCCGGCTAAAGTAACTGGATGGCCTACCTGCCTGTCAGCCTTCCATCTGTGCACACACTGATCTCGTGCCCTCATTGGTCATGTGCGCGTCCGTGTGTGTTGGAGGAGGGGCTCTGTGAGGAAGTAGCAGATTTTTTCCGGCTGTGTATTTTCAGATTCTAGCGCACTCGAGCTGGTTTCTCCAAGATTACCTACCCCACCTTTAAGTGAGTTTTAAATCGTTTTTTTGTTAAGTCCTACTTAGTGTATAAGGAAATAATGAAGAGGAACAAATTAAATGTTTTGAAAATGATATCTATGGAGGTGCTGATGCTGTTGTGATAGGGGGTCAAAGTTACCCCCCTTGGCGGTTCTAGTGTTAATAATAACAAGCTTTAATTAATAGCACCTTTCAGAACTACAGTGGCCGACAGGTGCTACAGAGCCCCAAACACTTCAGGAGAACCACCATGCAGATACGGGGGTGAAGTAGAGCCTTTGCACCTGTCGGCCCCCGTACAAAGTGCTTTCACATAAACAGAACACCTTTAAACTTATCCTCATAATAATAATATAAATAATAAATTATATTTATTTAGCGCTTCTCATCTGCCAAGACAAATCCCGAAGCGCTTCACAACAGACGACACTGATACAATTTAAGAGATAACAAGTTAAACAAATACAAAATTAAAGAAATTAAAATTAAAAGAAAAATAAATTAAAAAATTAAAGAAAATCAGAGATAGCGATAAAAATTACAGTACTCCAGGTGTACCATGATAAAAGTTTATTGGAAGGCCTGTCGAAAGAAGAGGGTCTTAAGGCCGGTTTTTGAAGACCTCGGTGGAAGGGGCAGATCTCAGCTGATCTGGGAGGGAGTTCCAGAGGCGAGGGCGAATGAGCAGAAGGCTCGGTCTCCCATTGTCCGGAGACGTGTGCGGGGGATGTAAAGAAGAGGAGCGTGGCTGGAGCGGAGAGAGCGGGTAGATGTCTGTGTACGGATGAGGTCACAGAGGTATTTTGGGCTTTGGCCATTCAGGGCTTTGTAAGTCAGGAGCAGAACCTTAAACTGGATCTGTATGGACTGGGAGCCAGTGTAGTTCGGCAGTATGGGGTTATGTGGGCGGACCTTTTTGAACCGGTGAGAGAACTCTGGCTGTACTGTTCGGGACAAGTTGCAGGCGGTTGATGGATTTGGCTGGGAGACCGGAGAGGAGTGCATTGCAGTAGTCTAGTCTTGAGAAGACAAGTGCATGAACCAGTTTTTTGGTGTCATCGGTTGAGAGTGAGGGCTTCAGTCGGGAAATATTTTTCAGGTGAAGAAGGAACTCTAGAGTCACTGTGACGTCACTTCCTGTTTGTCTTCAGAGCCGAGGATGATGGGAAGCTCTCCTCTCGCAGGTCCTCGGTTTCTGATTGGTCGGCTGGGCTCTCCGAACAGACAGCAGAAGACCGGACCCCCCCCACGCCCCCCACGCAAGGTAAGACACTAACACTGTGGTGCTGAAACGTGTGTGAGCAGGTTTTCATTGCGCTGTTTCCTGTCTGTCAGAGCTCAGGTGGGTTGAGCAGCACGGAGACGTCCAGAATCCAGAGAGAGACCGACTTCCTGCGGTACGAAAACTCAAAAATCATGTTAGCTGAACAGTTTTAAAGAAGGCAAGAACATGAACATATCAAAGAAATATAAAACATCATGGAGGGGAGAAGTGGATCAATCAATGAACCTGGTTTCCCTGGAGAAAAAAATAGATTTTCAGAATTTTTGGAAAAAAATCTGAATTTTAGGAGTTGAGAAAGAAATCAGTATTTTGGAAAAAAGTTAAAATGTGAAGATCTGAAAAAAAAGTTACAATTAAGATTCTGAGAAAAAAGTCCTAATTTTAAGAAAAAAAATTGAAATCTGAGAAATTTCTGAAAAAGTTAGATTTGTTTTGATTTTGGGAGAAAAATGTGAATTGGAGAAAAAGCCCACATTTATAGATTTAGAGAAAAAAAGTCAGAAGTTTAACAAAAAAATGGAAAGCTGAGAAATGTCGGAAAAGTCAGATTTTTAAGATTTTGAGGAAAAAGTAAACATTTTTAGAAAAAAGTCAAAATTAATTGATTTTGAGAAAAGTCAGAATTTAAGCAAAACATTTAATCCTGAGAAATGTCTGAAAAATGTTTTAGAGTTTGAGGAAAAAGTAGGAATGGAGAAAAAAGTCAACATTTTAAGATTTTGAGAAGAAAAACTGAAATTTCTCAAAAAGTCCTAATTCTGATATTTTAAGAAAAAGTCAGAATGCAGAGAAACTACAGGAAAAAAAGGAAGGATTTCCTTATCTGTCTCACTCTGTCTCACTCTGTCTCACTCTCATGTGTGCTCAGTGTCTCACTCTCTCTACCTGTCTCACTCTCCAGGTGTTCTCAGTGTCTCACTCTCTCTACCTGTCTCACTCTCTCTACCTGTCTCACTCTCCAGGTGTGCTCAGTGTCTCACTCCATGTCCCTGTCTCAATCTCCAGGTGTGCTCAGTGTCTCACTCTCTCTACCTGTCTCACTCTCCATGTGTGCTCAGTGTCTCACTCTCTACCTGTCTCACTCTCCAGGTGTGCTCAGTGTCTCACTCTCTCTACCTGTCTCACTCTCTCTACCTGTCTCACTCTCCAGGTGTGCTCAGTGTCTCACTCTCTCTACCTGTCTCACTCTCCATGTGTGCTCAGTGTCTCACTCTCTACCTGTCTCACTCTCCAGGTGTGCTCAGTGTCTCACTCTCTCTACCTGTCTCACTCTCTCTACCTGTCTCACTCTCCAGGTGTGCTCAGTGTCTCACTCTCCGTCCCTCCGACCCGTTCTCTCGGTTCTGTGCTCAGTGTGGAGCAGCACTTCCTGGTTTACCTGCACAGAGACCGCCCCCTGCTGAGGGAGGACAGGTACTGCAGCCCACAGATGAATAGATGTATGACCTGCAGCTGTTTATCTGTTGTCCTGTTTGTGCAGGCAGCGTTTCTGTGAACCCACCTTTAAAAGCAGATGGATGGAATAAATATATATATCATTATTATATATACGTCTACTTTCTCTGTTCATGGCAGGAGAAAACTCAAACTGTAATCAAAGTAAGGATTTATTTTTGGATGATGTGATAAGGTCTGAAAAATAAATGAAGCTTTTGAAAAGCATGGGAAAGAATAGAAGAAATATATTATTGTTAATACATTTATCAATTAATTACTTATTTCCTTCATTTAGGCAATTAATGCAAGATTTCCTCTTTAATTTGAGATTGATGGACATGGTTTATGTGTGTGTGTGTGTGTGTGTGTGTGTGTGTGTGTGTGTGTGTGTGTGTGTGTGTGTGTGTGGTGTTGTGTGTGTGTGTGTGGTGTGTGTGTGTGTGTGTGTGTGTGTGTGTGTGTGTGTGTGTGTTGTGTGTGTGTGTGTGTGTGTGTGTGTGTGTGTGTGTGTGTGTGTGTGGCATGTAGATGGTATCCTGTGTGTCCTGTGGTTCTCTGGTTCCTGTGAACACTCAGAGCTGTTTGATCTGTGAAACCTCCGTCACACAGCGGCCTCAGGCCAGCATCAAACTGCAGGTCATATTACAATACATCAATTATTATTATATTTCTGTTTACATGAAGCTCTGTATCCTCTGATAACGTAAACCATGACATACATCCTTTAGATAACTTGCATTAAAGATGACTAAATGTGTGTGTGTGTGTGTGTGTGTGTGTGTGTGTGTGTGTCTGTGTGTGTGTGTGTGTGCGTGTGTGTGTGTGTGTCTGTGTGTGTGCGTGTGTGCGTGTGTGTCTGTGTGTGTGTGTCTGTGTGTGTGTCTGTGTGTGTGTGTGCGTGTGTGTGTGTGTGTGTCTGTGTGTGTGTGTGTGTGTGTGTGTGTGTCTGTGTGTGTGTGGTGTGTGTGTGTGTGTGTGTGTGTTTGTGTCTGTGTGTGTGTGTGTGTGTGTGTGTGTGTGTGTGTGTGTGTGTGTGTCTGTGTGTGTGTGTGTGTGTGTGTGTGTGTCTGTGTGTGTGTGTGTGTGTGTGTGTGTGTGTCTGTGTGTGTGTGTGTGTGTGTGTGTGTCTGTGTGTGTGTGTGTGTGTGTGTGTGTGTGTGTCTGTGTGTGTGTGTGTGTGTGGTGTGTGTGTGTGTGTGTGTGTCTGTGTGTGTGTGTGTGTGTGTGTGTGTGTGTGTGTGTGTGTGTGTGTGTGTGTGTGTGTGTGTGGTGTGTTGTGTGTGTGTGGTGTGTGTGTGTGTGTGTGGGTGTGTGTGTGTGTGTGTGTGTGTCTAGGATCATGTGATGTGTGTCAGCTGTGGTTGTGGGAATCCAGCTCAGGTCTCCAGATGTCTGACCTGTGAGAGCCGCCTGCAGCCGGTAACATACTCTACTGTCTGTAGATCCATTATCTATTTTGAATATCATTAATGATCTTACTGTGTGAGGCTCAGGGTATCAGCGATGTAAAGTCTGACAGTGTGTATCTGAATCAGAAATCATCTCTCCGTCCCACAGCGAGAACATTTACAGAGCTACAGCAAAGGCAAAATAAAATAAGTACACTAACATATAATAAAGGGGCGGCAAGCACATGTTGATTACATCCAATTAGTACATAGTACAAATGAGTAGCATGATTACACTGTGACTCAGGGTTTATACTCACTGTGACTCACCGTGACTCACCGTGAACTCACTGTGACTCACTGTGACTCAGGGTTTATACTCACTGTGACTCACTGTGACTCACTGTGACTCACCGTGACTCACCGTGAACTCACTGTGACTCAGGGTTTATACTCACTGTGACTCACCGTGACTCACTGTGACTCACCGTGACTCACCGGACTCACCGTGACTCACCGTGACTCACCGTGACTCACGTGACTCACCGTGACTCACCGTGACTCACTGTGACTCAGGGTTTATACTCACTGTGACTCACCGTGACTCACCGTGACTCACCGTGACTCACTGTGACTCAGGTTTATGACTCACCAGGACTCACTGTGACTCAGGGTTTATACTCACTGTGACTCAGGGTTTATACTCACCATGACTCACTGTGACTCACTGTGACTCACTGTGACTCAGGGTTTATACTCACTGTGACTCACTGTGACTCACCGTGACTCACTGTGACTCAGGTTTATACTCACTGTGACTCACTGTGACTCACCGTGACTCACTGTGACTCAGGGTTTATACTCACCATGACTCACTGTGACTCACTGTGACTCACTATGACTCACTATGACTTAGGGTTTATACTCACCGTGACTCACCGTGACTCACTGTGACTCACTATGACTCACTATGACTCAGAGTTTATACTCACTGTGACTCAGGGTTTTTACTCACCTTTAATGAGTTTATTGTAATTAGTGTAACCTGCTGTGTTGCAGGCGGTGTGTGTGGGCAGCAGCGCCCCCTCTGGCAGGATGTTGAGCTGCTCTCGGTGTAAACGGTTGAACCGTTCTGACGCCAGATTCTGCGATTGGTCGGCTCCAAGGTGAAAAGACTCTTAAATCACATATCTTTTACACACTCCAAAACGATTGGAACAGCGAGGCCAATTGCTTTATTTTGGCTGTACACTGAAAACATTGGGTCATCAAAAGATGAAGATGAGACAAGAGATCAGTATTTCAGCTTTTAATACCAGGTATTTACATCTAGATTTGTCAAAGAACTGAGAAGATGACATCCACACCACATTTTAGGTGAGCAAAAGTATATGAACAGAGACTTAAAACAGTGGGAAACGTGAATAATAATCCATATTTAGCTGCAAACCGTTTGCTTGCAATAACATAATAATAATTCCAATAGTTTTGGAGAGGACTGTACATAAGTCATAGTGCTAAGCTAGTTCAGAGAGTGAAGCATTGTGGAGATGTAGTGTGTGTGTGTGTGTGTGTTTGCAGGGTCATGCAGTCAGCTGTGTGTTGTGTTGGCGCTGTGGAGCAAGTGCCCCCCCGAACGCCTCCTACTGCCCCGCCTGCAGCACCTTCCTTCAGGCTCCGCCCCCCCGAACATCCCGCAGTGACATCACAACACCTGTCGGGGGCGCCAAGGCCAAACAGGTAGCTGCCCCCCCACATCATGCTAATGATGTATTTCATTTTGATTTGTTCCGTTCATGGTGTGCAGAACTCTCTGTAAACACACCGTACGGAGCAGAGAGAAGAAGAGAATCTGACCGGCCCCTTGCTCAACAAAAATAATGAATGAAGAGAAATAGATGCTCTGTCCTTCATATTTACTCATTCACAGCCAATCATAACAGTATCGTAGAAAAATAAGAGAAACACAAAAACGTACAAAAAAATACTTGGTTCCCACTTGAGAGTTAACGGAAAGAAACTAAACTAAACAACAACAACAAACATCACATGAACAAGGAAAAGTGAAACATCTGAGTCCTACTGGAGTCGAAGGGGGAAAGCGGCGCATAATAATATAATAATAACAATAATAATTAAAGCTGCGAGCAGCGTTGAGCGGGTCTTCGACGCTCCGCAGGCTGTTGTCCGCACGTCGACATGTCGCGAAAGGTCTCGAGGACTCGGCCGTAGCAAACGTGGGAAGTTTCAGAAGTTTCAGGCCGATCGGACAACGTACACAGGAGTTACAGCAGTATCACAAACATTGTGTTTGATGGCGAGTGATCTGTCGCCACGGCAACGGAATTTGATGACACCCCATAATACGCCTAGATGTGTTGAGGGCTGCATCGTTATGAAACCTGTGAAGTTTTGGGCCGTTTGGAGCAAGTTAGCTGGAGTATGAGAAAACCGTGTTTCACGGCGACCATTTAGTTACCATAGCAACGACATTTGACGAAATCTGAAAACTGACACATATATGTGTCGAGGGTTTGACCGTTAGCACACATGTGACATTTGAACCGTTTTTTACCATTTAAACAGGAGTTATAGCAATATTGTGCTTAACGGCGAGGGATGCGTTGCCATGGCAACAGCTTTTGATGAAAACTCACTATTGTCATATGAGTGTTGAGGGCCGGACCATTAACTGTCATCTGAAGTCTGGTGCCGTTTGGACGATTTTCCATTGAGTTACACAACATAGGTTTTTTGGCGAGGGATGCGTTGCCATGGAAACGGCATATGATGACATCCCATAATGGACTAGAGCTGTTGAGGGCCGGACCATTAATGATATGTGGTTGGTGCGTTTGGACGATTTTCCATTGAGTTACGACAACATGGTTTTGGCGAGGGATGCGTTGCCATGGAAACGGCATACGATGACATCCCATAATTGGCATAGAGCTGTTTAGGGCCTGACCATCACCCATCATATGAAGTCTGGTGCCGTTTGGACGATTTTCCATTGAGTTAACAGAACATCGTGTTTTTTGGCGAGGGATTCGTTGCCATGGAAACGGCATACGATGAGATCTCAGATTTCATGTAGAGCTGTTGAGGCATTCACCGGTGATATAAAAGTGAAGATTGGGGGACGATGGGACCGTGTCCATTGGAGTTAACACAACAGTGTTTTATGGCGAGGGATCCGTTGCCATGGTAACGCCATATTAAGTAACATCGGATTTGACGTAGAGCTGTTCAGGGCCGCAGTGTTAACATCATGAAGTTTGGTGGCGTTCTGAGCATGTCAGTTTGAATTATGACATCATCGTGTTCCATGGCGAGGGATGGCCTAGCATCGAGCGAACGCGAACTTTGGCGCCAAATCACGGCTGCGCCGTGCGAAAGAAAAAAAGTTCCGTGATAACTTTAGATCGCCCATTTGTCGAGAAGCTACCCGACGAATTTGGAGTCGTACGGATAAAGTCCCTAGGAGGAGTTCGTTAAAGTGCGGAGGACGAAAAACGCGATAAATCGCGTTTTTCCAACGCCAAATTCAAAATGGCCGACTTGCTGTACGTTATTTTATACCCCTCCAAGAGGCTTTTTTGCTCGTCTCCGCACCCTAGATATGCGTAGCGAGTTTCGTTGTTTACGTGAAAGTTAAAGTGGGGGGAGTTAACGTTAAAAACGGAAATGGCGTGGCCTACGCAATTTTTGACGCAAAGTTCCGGAACCAATTACACATCGCAATTTTCACCACTTCTGATGCGCTGCGAAATTTGGTGAGTTTTCACATATGTTGCGGGGGTCAAAAGTGCGCGCAATGTATTAAAATAATAATCAGAAGAAAATTAAAGCTGCGAGCAGCGTTGAGCGGGTCTTCGACGCTCCGCAGGCTGTTGTCCGCACGTCGACATGTCGCGAAAGGTGTCTCGAGGACTCGGCCGTAGGCAAACGTGGGAAGTTTCAGGCCGATCGGACAACGTACACAGGAGTTACAGCAGTATCACAAACATTGTGTTTGATGGCGAGTGATCTGTCGCCATGGCAACGGAATTTGATGACACCCCATAATACGCCTAGATGTGTTGAGGGCTGCATCGTTATCAAACCTGTGAAGTTTTGGGCCGTTTGGAGCATGTTAACTGGAGTTATGAGAAAACCGTGTTTCACGGCGACCATTTAGTTACCATAGCAACGATATTTGACGAAATGTCAAAACTGACACATATATGTGTCGAGGGGTTGACCGTTAGCACACATGTGAATTTGAACACTTTTTGACCATTTACACAGGAGTTATAGCAATATCGTGCTTAACGGCGAGGGATGCGTTGCCATGGCAACAGCTTTTGAGGAAAACTCACTATTGTCATATTGAGGTGTTGAGGGCCGGACCATTAACTGTCATCTGAAGTCTGGTGCCGTTTGGACATTTTCCATTGAGTTACACAACATCGGTTTTTGGCGAGGGATGCGTTGCCATGGAAACGGCATATGATGACATCCCATAATTGGCGTAGAGCTGTTGAGGGCCGACCATTAGCCATCTGAAGTCTGGTGCCGTTTGGACCATTTTCATAGGAGTAACAGCGACACCGTGTTTCATGGCGAGGGATCTGTCGCCATGGCAACGGCATATGATGACACCCATAATTGACATAGAGCTGTTTAGGGCCTGACCATCACCCATCATATGAAGTCTGGTGCCGTTTGGAGCATTTTCATAGGAGTAACAGTGACACCGTGTTTCATGGCGAGGGATGCGTTGCCATGGAAACGGCATACGATGAGATCTCAGATTTCATGTAGAGCTGTTGAGGCATGAAGCGGTGATATAAAAGTGAAGATTGGGGGACGATGGGACCGTGTCCATTGGAGTTACAGCGACACCGTGTTTTTTGGCGAGGGATTTGTTGCCATGGAAACGGCATACGATGAGATCTCAGATTTGATGTAGAGCTGTTGAGGCATTCACCGGTGATATAAAAGTGAAGATTGGGGGACGATGGGGCCGTGTCCATTGGAGTTACAGCGACACCGTGTTTTTTGGCGAGGGATTCGTTGCCATGGAAACGGCATACGATGAGATCTCAGATTTCATGTAGAGCTGTTGAGGCATTCACCGGTGATATAAAAGTGAAGATTGGGGGACGATGGGACCGTGTCCATTGGAGTTAGAGCGACACCGTGTTTTTTGGCGAGGGATCCGTTGCCATGGAAACGGCATACGATGAGATCTCAGATTTCATGTAGAGCTGTTGAGGCATTCACCGGTGATATAAAAGTGAAGATTGGGGGACGATGGGACCGTGTCCATTGGAGTTAACACAACACCGTGTTTTATGGCGAGGGATGCGTTGCCATGGTAACGCCATATTAAGTAACATGGGATTTGACGTAGAGCTGTTCAGGGCCGCAGTGTTAATCATCATGTGAAGTTTGGTGGCGTTCTGAGCATGTCAGTTTGAATTATAACATCATCGTGTTCCATGGCGAGGGATGGCCTAGCATCGAGCGAACGCGAACTTTGGCGCCAAATCACGGCTGCGCCGTGCGAAAGAAAAAAAGTTCCGTGATAACTTTAGATCTCCCATTTGTGGAGAAGCTACCCGACGAATTTGGAGTCGTACGGATAAAGTCCCTAGGAGGAGTTCGTTAAAGTGCGGAGGACGAAAAACGCGATAAATCGCGTTTTTCCAACGCCAAATTCAAATGGCCGACTTGCTGTACGTTATTTTATACCCCTCCAAGAGGCTTTTTTGCTCGTCTCCGCACCCTAGATATGCGTAGCGAGTTTCGTTCGTTTACGTGAAAGTTAAAGTGGGGGGAGTTAACGTTAAAAACGGAAAATGGCGTGGCCTACGCAATTTGTGACGCAAAGTTCCGGAACCAATTACACATCGCAATTTTCACCACTTTTGACGCGAATGCGAAATGTGGTGAGTTTTCACATATGTTGCGGGGGTCAAAAGAGCGATCATTGTACTCAAATAATAATCAGAAGAAGAATAATAATAATATAATATCGGACCGATATCAATCATGTTTATGGACGGCCTAGGATTGCCGAGTCACATGGGCGCGAGCGCCCATGTGAGTCGGTCGGCGTGGGCTACCTACTGTCATGATTTAGGCCACTTTTGCCCGTCTTTTTCACTGTTTTTGTGGGTTTTGCATGGTTATCGCTCGCGTTGCGAGCGACTAAATTGATCCTACCGATAATCATGCGAGTTGCAGTCACGTTAAAGCTGCAAGCAGCGTTGAGCGGGTCTTCGACGCTCCGCAGGCTGTTGTCCGCACGTCGACATGTCGCGTAGGCGTCTCGAGGACTCGGCCGTAGGCAACCGTGGGAAGTTCCAGGCCGATCGGACAACGTACATAGGATTTACAGCAGTATTATAAACATTGTGTTTGTGGCGAGTTATCTGTCGCCATGGCAACTGAATTTGATGACACCCAATAATACGCCTAGATGTGTTGAGGGCTGCATCGTTATAAAACCTGTGAAGTTTTGGGCCGTTTGGAGCATGTTAACTGGAGTTATGAGAAAACCGTGTTTCATGGCGAGCATTTAGTTACCATAGCAACAACATTTGACGAAATCTCAAAACTGACACATATATGTCTCGAGGGTTGACCGTTAGCACACATGTGAAATTTGAACACTTTTTGACCATTTACACAGGAGTTATAGCAATATCGTGCTTAACGGCGAGGGATGCGTTGCCATGGCAACAGCTTTTGAGGAAAACTCACTATTGTCATATTGAGGTGTTGAGGGCCGGACCATCAACTGTCATTTGAAGTGTGGTGCCGTTTGGACGATTTTCCATGGAATTAAGACAACATTGGGTTTTATGGCGGGGGATGCGTTGCCATGGAAACGGCATATGATGACATCCCATAATTGGCATAGAGCTGTTGAGGCCGGACCATTAGCCATCAGCTGAAGTCTGGTGCCGTTTGGACGATTTTCCATTGAGTTAACAACATCGTGTTTTTGGCGAGGGATCGTTGCCATGGAAACGGCATACGATGAGATCTCAGATTTCATGTAGAGCTGTTGAGGCATGAAGCGGTGATATAAAAGTGAAGATTGGGGACGATGGGACCGTGTCCATTGGAGTTACACAACATCGTGTTTTTTGGCGAGGGATTCGTTGCCATGGAAACGGCATATGATGACATCTCAGATTCATGTAGAGCTGTTGAGGCGACCGATTAAAGTGAAGTCTGGGGCGCGGGACGATTTTCCATTGAGTTAACACAACACCGTGTTTTATGGCGAGGGATGCGTTGCCATGGAAACGGCATTGATGACATCCCATAATTGGACTTTGAGCTGTTGAGGGCCGGACCATTAGCCATCATCTGAAGTCTGGTGCCGTTTGGACGATTTTCCATTGAGTTAAGACAACATGGTTTTTGGGGGGATGCGTTGCCATGGAAACGGCAAATGATGACATCCCATAATTGACATAGAGCTGTTGAGGGCCGGACCATTAATGATAGTCTGAAGTGTGGTGCGTTTGGACGATTTTCCATTGAATTACAAAACATGGTGTTTTTGGCGAGGGATGCGTTGCCATGGAAACGGCATACGATGACATCCCATAATTGGCATAGAGCTGTTTAGGGCCTGACCATCACCCATCATATGAAGTCTGGTGCCGTTTGGACGATTTTCCATTGAGTTAACAGAACATCGTTTTTTGGCGAGGGATTCGTTGCCATGGAAACGGCATACGATGAGATCTCAGATTTCATGTAGAGCTGTTGAGGCATTCACCGTTGATATAAAAGTGAAGATTGGGGGACGATGGAACCGTGTCCATTGGAGTTACAGCGACACCGTGTTATGGCGAGGGATCCGTTGCCATGGTAACGCCATATTAAGTAACATCAGATTTGACGTAGAGCTGTTCAGGGCCGCAGTGTTAATCATCATGTGAAGTTTGGTGGCGTTCTGAGCATGTCAGTTTGAGTTATGACATCATCGTGTTCCATGGCGAGGGATGGCCTAGCATCGAGCGAACGCGAACTTTGGCGCCAAATCACGGCTGCGCCGTGCGAAAGAAAAAAAGTTCCGTGATAACTTTAGATCGCCCATTTGTGGAGAAGCTACCCGACGAATTTGGAGTCGTACGGATAAAGTCCCTAGGAGGAGTTCGTTAAAGTGCGGAGGACGAAAAACGCGATAAATCGCGTTTTTCCGACGCCAAATTCAAAATGGCCGACTTGCTGTACGTTATTTTATACCCCTCCAAGAGGCTTTTTTGCTCGTCTCCGCACCCTAGATATGCGTAGCGAGTTTCGTTGGTTTACGTGAAAGTTAAAGTGGGGGGAGTTAACGTTAAAAACGGAAGTGGGCGTGGCCTACGCAATTTTTGACGCAAAGTTCCGGAACCAATTACACATTGCAATTTTCACCACTTCTGACGCGAGTGCGAAATTTGGTGAGTTTTCACATATGTTGCGGGGTCAAAAGTGCGCGCAATGTATTCAAAATAATCAGAAGAAGAATAATAATAATAATCGGACCGATATCAATCATGTCCGAGTTAACATGGGGCTACTCACATGGGCGCGAGCGCCCATGTGAGTAGGTCGGCGTGGGCAACCTACTGTCATGATTTAGGCCACTTTTGCCCGTCTTTTTCACTGTTTTGTGTGGGTTTTGCATGGTTATCGCTCGCGTTGCGAGCGACTAAATATCCTACCGATATCAATCATGCGAGTTGCAGTCACGTGGGCTTCGCCCACGTGACTGGGCTCGCGCGGGCCTATCACCCGTCATGATTTCCGAACCTTTTCTGTGCTTTGGCGCGTCGTTTTCCCTGTTTTATGTGTGTGTTTCGCAGGTTTATCGGTCGCTGCGCGACCGATTTCAATAGGGTCTTCGCCGACCTAGGTCTCAGACCCTAATAATAATAATAATAATCTTTCCGATATCAATCATGTTTATGGACGGCCTAGATGGCCAAGTCACATGGGCGCGAGCGCCCATGTGACTAGGTCGGCGTGGGCAACCTACTGTCATGATTTAGGACACTTTTGCCCGTCTTTTTCACTGTTTTGTGTGGGTTTATCGGTCGCTGCGCGACCGATTTCAATAGGGTCTTCGCCGACCTAGGTCTCAGACCCTAATAATAATGGACCTGCAAATAAAGAACAGACATCACAAATATTTACCAATGCAGGACCAGGGTACATGAACTTATTCACATTCCGCTTCATATAGTCCTATTTGTCTTAATGTGTAGAAGTTGTGTAACTGAACAATACCTCTACAATTCTCCAGATCATTCAGAGAACTCCACAGCTTTACACCAACCACCGAAATACACATTTGTATGAACAGTTAATGTGACGCTCTCTGCCTGCAGGCTTCAGCACCGACTTCCCATGATGCAACCTTGCAGGCCACACCCTCTAAAGGCCCCGCCCCCCGCAAAAGGATGGCCCGCCCACTGCCGAGTGCTCCACTCAGACTGTTGGACTCTATTACCCATCAGCCACCGAGCTGCAGAGGAAGGAGCAACAGAGAGAGAAACGCAGCAAAACAAACGCAGAGCGACAACCGGCGAGCGCCGTCAGCCCGGGGAGAGGTGAGGACTACAAAACTATAGAACTACAAAACCACAAGACTACAGAACTACAAAACTACAAAACTACAAAACTACAGAACTACAAAACCACAAGACTACAAAACTACAGAACTACAGAACTACAGAACTACAAGACTACAAGACTACAAAACTACAAACTACAGAACTACAGAACTACAGAACTACAAAACCACAAGACTACAAAACTACAAAACTATAGAACTACAAAACCACAAGACTACAGAACTACAAAACCACAAGACTACAAAACTATAGAACTACAAAACCACAAGACTACAAAACTACAGAACTACGAAACTACAGAACTACAAAACTACAGAACTACAAAACCACAAGACTACAAAACTACAGAACTACGAAACTACAGAACTACAAAACTACAGAACTACAAAACCACAAGACTACAAAACTATAGAACTACAAAACCACAAGACTACAAAACTACAGAACTACGAAACTACAGAACTACAAAACTACAGAACTACAAAACCACAAGACTACAAAACTATAGAACTACAAAACCACAAGACTACAAAACTATAGAACTACAAAACTATAGAACTACAAAACTACAGAACTACAAAACCACAAACTACAGAACTACAAAACCACAAGACTACACAACTACAGAACTACAAAACTACACAACTACAGAACTACAAAACTACACAACTACAGAACTACAAAACTACAGAACTACAGAACCACAAAACTACAGAACTACAAAACTACAGAACTACAGAACCACAAAACTACAGAACTACAAAACCACAAGACTACAAAACTATAGAACTACAAAACCACAAGACTACAAAACTACAGAACTACAAACTACAGAACTACAAAACTACAGAACTACAAAACCACAAGACTACAAAACTATAGAACTACAAAACCACAAGACTACAAAACTACAAAACTATAGAACTACAAAACCACAAGACTACAAAACTATAGAACTACAAAACCACAAGACTACAAAACTACAGAACTACGAACTACAGAACTACAAAACTACAGAACTACAAAACCACAAGACTACAAAACTACAGAACTACGAAACTACAGAACTACAAAACTACAGAACTACAAAACCACAAGACTACAAAACTATAGAACTACAAAACCACAAGACTACAAAACTACAGAACTACGAAACTACAGAACTACAAAACTACAGAACTACAAAACCACAAGACTACAAAACTATAGAACTACAAAACCACAAGACTACAAAACTATAGAACTACAAAACTATAGAACTACAAAACTACAGAACTACAAAACCACAAAACTACAGAACTACAAAACCACAAGACTACACAACTACAGAACTACAAAACTACACAACTACAGAACTACAAAACTACACAACTACAGAACTACAAAACTACAGAACTACAGAACCACAAAACTACAGAACTACAAAACCACAAGACTACAAAACTATAGAACTACAAAACCACAAGACTACAAAACTACAGAACTACAAACTACAGAACTACAAAACTACAGAACTACAAAACCACAAGACTACAAAACTATAGAACTACAAAACCACAAGACTACAAAACTATAGAACTACAAAACCACAAGACTCCAAACTATAGAACTACAAAACTATAGAACTACAAAACTACAGAACTACAAAACCACAAAACTACAGAACTACAAACCACAAGACTACACAACTACAGAACTACAAAACTACACAACTACAGAACTACAAAACTACACAACTACAGAACTACAAAACTACACAACTACAGAACCACAAAACTACAGAACTACAAAACCACAAGACTACACAACTACAGAACTACAAAACTACACAACTCAGAACTACAAAACTACACAACTACAGAACTACAAAACTACACAACTACAAAACCACAAAACTACAGAACTACAAAACCACAAGACTACACAACTACAGAACTACAAAACTACACAACTACAGAACTACAAAACTACACAACTACAGAACTACAAAACTACACAACTACAAAACCACAAGACTACAAAACTACAAAACTACAGAACTACAAAACTACAGAACTACAAAACCACAAGACTACAGAACTACAGAAATACAAAACTACAAAACCACAAAACTACAAAACTACAATACTACAAAACTACAAAAACACAAGACTACAGAACTACAAAACCACAAGACTACAAAACTACAGACTACAAAACCACAAGACTACAAAACTACAACAACAAAAAACTACAAAAACTATAGAACTACAGAACTACAAAACCACAAGACTACAAAACTACAGAACTACAAAACTACAGAACTACAAAACACAAGACTACAACAACAAAAAACTACAAAACTACAGGACTAAAAACCACAAGACTTCAGAACTACAAAACTACAAAACCAAAAAACACAACTACAATACTACAAAACAACAAACTACAAAACTACAATACTACAAAATACTACAAAAACCACAAAACTATAGAACTACAAAACTACAGAACTACAAGACTACAGAACTACAAGACTACAGAACAACAGAACTACAAAAACACAAACTACAATACTACAAAACCACAAAACTAGCAAACTAGAAAACTAGAAACTACGAAACTACAAAGATATGCTGAACGACGACAAAGAGAAAGAGCTGTCCTGTTGTCCTCAGGTTTCTGGAGGCAGCAGGTGGACCACGTGTGTTCTCACCTGAGGAGTTATGCTCAGAACAACGCCTCCTTCAGGACACTGCTGGAGAACCTCGCCTCGGCCGGGTAACTTCAGCTCACCTGTAGAACACCTGTACCACACCTGTACCACACCTGTACAACACCTGTACAACACCTGTACAACACCTGTACCACCCTGTACAACACCTGTACCACACCTGTACAACACCTGTACCACACCTGTACAACACCTGTACAACACCTGTACAACACCTGTACAACACCTGTACAACACCTTTACAACACCTGTACCACACCTGTACCACACCTGTACAACACCTGTACCACACCTGTACAACACCTTTACAACACCTGTACAACACCTGTACCACACCTGTACCACACCTGTACAACACCTTTACAACACATGTACCACACCTGTACAACACCTGTACCACACCTGTACAACACCTGTACCACACCTGTACAACACCTGTACAACACCTGTACCACACCTGTACAACACCTGTACAACACCTGTACCACACCTGTACCACACCTGTACAACACCTTTACAACACCTGTACCACACCTGTACCACACCTGTACACCTGTACAACACC
>JAAKFY010000010.1:292205-331801 GCA_011823955.1 Dissostichus mawsoni
CGGAGCATATACTGCGTTAGCTTAGCCTGATCGATCCGATCTCCATTCAGAAAACACGCATTTTAAAAGGTGTCTCTCCTGCCGTCTGTCTGCAGACTTGTCAAAGCATTAATTCATGTTTTTACTAACCGGTATCAGTATGTTGTTACTTCGGCATCATTTAGAAACGTGTATTACAATTAAATCACGGTCACATCTGTTCATCTTGTTGTAGTTGGTATCTCCCATAGGATTTACATGGAGATACGCCCCGCCACCTCTCCAGCGCGTCTTGTTTGAATGAAAGGAGCAAACACAGCTGACAGCCGCGGTGAAACTCTAGCGATTAGAGCGATGCCAATATTGGGTAGTCTACCGTAGTATTTACATGGAGATAAGTCCCTTATAAACCATGAATTAATAAAGCATTAATTCATGGTTTTGTGTCATTCAAACAAGACGCGCTGGAGAGGGGGGCGGGCGTATCTCCATGTAAATCCTATCGGAATCGGATCGATCAGGCTAAACTAACCTGTAGCTGCTCCGTCCACACTCACAACAACGCCATACAGACATAAATAAAGCAGCGACTGTATTCGCCATGACATAGAAAGTCTGTGTCCAGTTTCTGAACAGATATGAGGAGCTGTGAGCTCTGAGTGTGTGCTAACAGCTAACGGCTGATGTGTTGGGACATATTGCGCTGTCGGGTGGTGACCAATTACGAAGCGTCATTTCTTGACTGGCAGCAAAAACAACCATCACAGCAGTGCTTCTCTGGCTGGCTCTGTCCAATCACAAACAAGAAGTGTTCTCCCTAAAGGAATACCCTTTCCGTCCAATGTGAAATGCTGCGGCGTTTTCTGAAATGCTGCGGCGTTTTGTGAAACGCTGTTGTGTTTTGTGAAACGCTGTGGTGTTTTCTGAAATGCTGCGGCGTTTTGTGAAATGCTGTGGTGTTTTCTGAAATGCTGTGGTGTTTTCTGAAATGCTTTGGTGTTTTGCACTTCAGGGCCACCGTATAATTCTGATATTTTAAGAATTTTTCTTAGATTTTGAGAAAAGACAGAATTTGAAAAATGTCAACATTTTTTGAAAAAAGTCAGAATCATGAAACATTTCAGAAAAAGTCATAATTCTGACATTTTAAGGAAAACATTTTAAGATTTTTAAAAAAAATCGACATTTTAAGATTTTTAGAAAAAAGTCAACATTTTGCGGAAAAATTCAACATTTTAAGATTTTTGAAAAAGTCAACTTTGAAAAGACTGCAGTGTTTCTCAGGTGGATCCTGCAGGAGACGGAGCTGCAGACTCTCTGAGCAGCGTCACAGAAACATCTGCCCACGAGGTAAGAACCAGCTTCATGTTAATAAACTTCATTGTTTAATACGTTTAAAAGATGTCTTTGCTGCGTGACCTCACTTCCTCTGTTGGTCCACAGGTCTGATGAAACCTCCCAAACTGAACCTGACTCCCAAACCTCCGGTGAGTAACTAATGTGGTGGAAATGTATCGAGACAACTAACAAATAATTGTAAAATGGTGAGGAAACCTTTCCGTTACACTGAAATGAAGATTCTTGAAATAAACAGTGTTTTAGGGAGTTTATTCTTAAAGAAGGTAAATCGTCACAGAGTCAAGCAGTGTGCATCAGGAGGTCTGCAGAGGGTCTGCAGAGGGTCTGAGATCCACATCTAAACACCAAGAATACAAGAGGAGGGGCTGAGACAAACAGAAAGATAAACATACTATATAGGATTCTTTTAAACACACCTGCTAGCAAATGGAGAAACAACATGTCTGCACTAACCTTAGAATAGCTCTAACATTACTCAGGACTCGTTTAGGTTTTACTGCTACCTGTCAATCCTTTTGTTAGAAATGGCTTGTAAAAGAAGAACAGATGGTGAACTTTAAATGCTCCCTCAGCATGATACCATTTTCCATTACACTAACTTAAAATAAAACAGAACAAGAAGAAACTCACCTGAAGTGGTGTGCTGCTCTGTGATTGGTCCCGGGTGTGCAGGTGCTGGACGTGCAGCTGCTGAAGGAGCTGGGTCCGGGGGGGGTCGGGTCAGCGCCGTGCAGCAGCTCCTGGACCAGGTACGAGCCTCAGCAGCCAATCAGACGCCTGCTCTGCTGATAAACTTCACTCTGATTGGCCTGTTTCTCCTGCAGGGGGATCCTTCCTGCTGCCACGGCGACGGCCGGCACGCGCTGACGGTTGCCGTGGTGAACGGTCACCATGACGTACTTCCTGTTTTGGTGCAAAGAGGCGCCGACGTGGACCAGCAGTCCGGACCGTAAGAGAGGAACCAGAAATCATCTTCGCTTCAAATCATTCACTAACTTTTCTAATGCTGCGTAAACATATATATCACAAAGTTAATTTGATATACAGTCAATGGAAAGAGACGCAATAGATGCATTACAGAAACTGTTCTTAACGCCACTACAGTAAAGGAACGACTGATAATTCATTTAAAAGTGAGTTCAAGGGGAATGGACGTTCAAAATAAAGTCAATGCAAAGAAATCTGTGATCTTCACAAACACAACAAACGTCTCCTCAGTTTATGACGGTGATTGATGGAAAAACAACTAGATTTTTTTTAACCAATTAGTGCAAACACAATTATAATTCAGTTCAGTCTCTGCCTTCCTAATTGATCTTCTCCACTTCCAGCTATTAAGAATTGAGAAATAAAGACATTTGAATGTATTTCTGAACCCCCATCTCTGTCTTGTCTCAGTCACTAAACTTGTGTAGCCTTTGTATTACGTGAGGTGTTCACTTTAATAGTTCCTGGGGTGAAACTCCCCCGGTGGCGTAGTCGGGTAGTTTATCTTCGGTGGCTCTGCCTTCAACACCGAGCAGCACCGCCTCGCCTCACCTCATTACTTTTACCAGAAACTATCCCCGTAAAGTTTTCCTTTTTATCTTCTACTTGATTTTTTTTAATCAATTAGTGCAAACACATGTGACCAATACGGACAAAACACCAAAGAAACAATGAGCATAAGAAAATAAAACAGGTACACTTTCTAAACCGGTTGAACCTCCTCAGGATGAGGACCACGGCTCTGCATGAAGCTGCAGCTCTGGGACCTGAAGGCCTGCAGTCTGCTAGAGTCCTGCTCAGGTAGCACACACCTGCACACACACACTGACACACACACACCTGCACACACACACTGACACACACACACACTGACACACTAAGGGACTGCAGCAAGAACACACATCTCCCATGGTAGACAGAGACACACATCTGGACTGCACCTCGGCAGGAAGCTGTTCTGATCTTTAAGAGTTAACTTATATAAGCAATCTGTCCAAATGATCCAGTCTCTCCTAAATCTTCAAAATCTACCCAAAATAAACCAAAATCAGCCAACAGAGAGTACAGAAATGGCCTTTTCCTGGTTAAAATGCCATTTATGATCCTGAAATGTCAGAAATAGATTCAGCATCCTCGATAACCCCAAAACACTTAACAGTTGTTTTAACCATTGTCTCCACAGGCTATAATGGTAATTCATTCATTCTTCATCTTGTGTAAATGTCCCAATATCTGCAGGTTAGCATCTAGCAGTTTCCATGTGCTGGAGACCCTACTGTACATTTCTAACATACAACAGGACTCTATGAGCAACTACACTATCATGGTTGATTGCAATTATTATTATTAGGCTAAGAAAATGTAACTACGAAGAGACACTTTAGTTCTTCTGAAATTCATGGTTTGTTTTGATTGGTTGGAATGTTTTTCTCAGATGACTGTCTTCTATCTGCTGTGTTCCAGCTGTAAGGCGAGCGTTGGGCGCAGGAGCTCCGGCGGTCAGACGGCGTACGACGTGGCGCTGAGATCCGGCTGCAGAGAGACCGTGTCCCTGATCACAGCTCAGACCGGAGACCAGCTGCTGAGACAACTGACCGAGCCTGGACGTCTCCTGAACCACAGACTGAACCTGGACGTCTCCTGAACCACAGACTGAACCTGGACGTCTCCTGAACCACAGACTGAACCTGGACGTCTCCTGAACCACAGACTGAACCTGGACGTCTCCTGAACCACAGACTGAACCTGGACGTGTCCTGAACCACAGACTGAACCTGGACGTCTCCTGAACCACAGACTGAACCTGGACGTCTCCTGAACCACAGACTGAACTTGAACGTCTCCTGAACCACAGACTGAACCTGGACGTCTCCTGAACCACAGACTGAACCTGGACGTCTCCTGAACCACAGACTGAACCTGGACGTCTCCTGAACCACAGACTTAACCTGGACGTCTTCTGAACCACAGACTGAACCTGGACGTCTCCTGAACCACAGACCAACCATAGACTGAACCTGCACGTCTCCTGAACGACAGACTGAAACTGGACGTGTCCTGAACCACAGACTGAACCTGGACGTCTCCTGAACCACAGACTGAACCTGGACGTGTCCTGAACCACAGACTGAACCTGGACGTCTCCTGAACCACAGACTGAACCTGGACGTCTTCTGAACCACAGACTGAACCTGGACGTCTCCTGAACCACAGACTGAACCTGGACGTGTCCTGAACCACAGACTGAACCTGGACGTCTCCTGAACCACAGACCAAACCATAGACTGAACCTGGACGTCTTCTGAACCACAGACCAAACCATAGACTGAACCTGGATGTCTTCTGAACCACAGACTGAACCTGGACGTCTCCTGAACCACAGACTGAACCTGGACGTCTCCTGAACCACAGACTAAACCTGGATGTCTTCTGAACCACAGACTGAACCTGGACGTCTCCTGAACCACAGACTGAACCTGGACGTCTCCTGAACCACAGACCAAACCATAGACCGAACCTGGACGTCTCCTGAACCACAGACCAAACCACAGACTGAACCTGGACGTCTTCTGAACCACAGACTGAACCTGGACGTCTCCTGAACCACAGACTGAACCTGGACGTCTCCTGAACCACAGACCAAACCACAGACTGAACCTGGACGTCTTCTGAACCACAAACTGAACCTGGACGTGTCCTGAACCACAGACCAAACCACAGACTGAACCTGGACGTCTTCTGAACCACAAACTGAACCTGGACGTGTCCTGAACCACAGACTGAACCTGGACGTCTCCTGAACCACAGACTGAACCTGGACGTCTCCTGAACCACAGACTGAACCTGGACGTCTCCTGAACCACAGACTTAACCTGGACGTCTTCTGAACCACAGACCAAACCATAGACTGAAACTGGACGTCTCCTGAACCACAGACTGAACCTGGACGTCTCCTGAACCACAGACCAAACCACAGACTGAACCTGGACGTCTTCTGAACCACAAACTGAACCTGGACGTGTCCTGAACCACAGACCAAACCACAGACTGAACCTGGACGTCTTCTGAACCACAAACTGAACCTGGACGTGTCCTGAACCACAGACTGAACCTGGACGTCTCCTGAACCACAGACTGAACCTGGACGTCTCCTGAACCACAGACTGAACCTGGACGTCTTCTGAACCACAGACTGAACCTGCACGTCTCCTGAACCGCAGACTGAACCTGGACGTGTCCTGAACCACAGACTGAACCTGCACGTCTCCTGAACCACAGACTGAACCTGGACGTCTCCTGAACCACAGACTGAACCTGAGTCTGTCTGAAGCACCGGGACACGTCCTGCAGCCGGATGTGGACTTACTGCAAGATAGATTTGATAACAGTGATAGTTCTCTGGTTTACTGGCTGTATTTAGTATGAGATAATTTTCATAATGTAGATTTTTGAGATCTTCTAGAATGTGTCTATCTTTTAAATGTCAGAAAAGTTGTGAAGTGTCTTTAAATGTCTCGTTTCGACAGCGACATCTTCAGCATGAAACTCTTCCACCCTGTGCCTCGTCCCAGAGACAGATGTAAGATGTGTCCACGTCTGAAATAAAGCTTGTTTTAAAGAAGCACTGGATACGTTTCCCACTGCAGTCGTTAAATGCACAATAACTTCCATACAGTAGTTCCTCACACCGCTGGGGGGAAGGCAAGCCCAGCTCACTCACAAAATACAGGTTTACTGAACAAAATGAAACAAAACTGACGGATTCATGATGATATTTAAGGCCAGATATATTTATTGTTCCGATCTTACAAAAAAAACACGGTGAGGTTTTCTGAATTATTGCTCATCAGAATTTCTTCTGAAAGCACCAACAGTCACAGAAACACAGTTTGACTCGTCATCATCGCTCCAAAGAAAGTAGAGAGGTGTTTATTTACAGGCTGGACCAACTCTAAGTCTTTCAGTGTTTTTTTGCATGAAGCTTTGAATATCTGTCAAGAACAAAATAAATCCTTGTCTTTTATTTAATGAACACAACCCGTCTGTGAAGATGCTTTATAACGCTCTGGAGTTATTGGAAATGTCTGAAACAAACCACCACTGGAATAGAACTACTGACAGTCTAACACTAATACCCTCATCTTTACCTGACAGAGTACAAACAAACAATCCAAACAAATGGAGCTAAATTGGAGCGGGAGATTTCCAACTTTCTGGTAAATCCATCCAACATTGTCCCAGTTTCCCGCGCTCCATCAGGCGTTGGTGTAACTGTTTCTGCTGTGCTTCCTTTGAGCCAGGCACTGTGCTGCAGCCGGGTGGATGTCCATTATAAGAGGAAGATCTCCGTTTCCTCTGGACCGGTTGGACTCCTGCAGGTGAAGATCAGCGCCTGAGTCTCAGGAAGAAGGCGTGGCGGCACTCGATGCTGTCCACGGGGTATACTTATCGTAGAAGTCCAGGATGTACTCCTCCGCTTTGAAACCAAACTTCTGGTAGAGCAGCATGGCGGCGTTACTGGCCGACACATGCAGCGTCACGTCTTTCCCATGCACGTCTGAAAAACACAGAAAACAGTCAGACGAAACAGATCCCTGATCAGAGCATAGCTGGGATCGTCCTTCATATTAAAAAGCCATATTTTCATCTGAAGAGATGCTCTATGAAGCGACCGCTGCTGTCACACTCATATTCTGTGGGATTGGTATCGACATTACAATCATTTCCCGATGTTTAATCACCCTACATCTGTCTCAGGGTATATTTGTAATTACTTTTACCAGAAACTATGCCCGTAAAGATTTGAATTTACCGGACTTCTACTGATATTTACGGTCAAAGTCCAGTAAATACCTGCTCACGGAAACACTGGCTTCCATATTGGTACTTTCCTTCAAATGACTGTCTGAGCTCACCTGGATCAGATGGTAGATCATGAAGGTGGCGATGCCGGCCCTCCTCCACTCCGGATGGACCAACAGGAAGGAAATGTAGGCCTCGTTGTACTTCACATCCGGCACCATGAAACCAAAGGCGATCACCACTTTCTTATACAGGACGACCACGCTGAAGTCCGGGTACTGCAGGCACTCGGACAGGTCCACACCTGGAAGAGAGCCAGAGACACGGTGGGTTGGGACAGATTCGTGGTAGGGGGGTTGTTGGTAAGAAGAGACAGATTCATGGTAGGGGGGTTTTAGGTTTGTAAGACTTTGTGTACCTGGCCAGTAGCTTTCGTTGCACATGGCGTTCACCGAGGGGATGTGGTTGGGGCGGACGTAGCAGTAGTCGATGGGAGCGTTGGGTTCAGGGACCCAGTTGGGGTTCTTTCTGTGGGGGTAAGCTCTGATCTCTTCCAACAACCTCAGCTTCACCGGACGACTCTCATAATCCCTCCTGAAAAACAAACAGAGAAGTGCTACTATAGAAACACCTACTCAGATTACTACAACTAATGAGAGAGCATCGATGCATGGAAGTAACAAAAAAACGCAATGTCTACAGAATTCCTGAAGTCCTGAAAGTTCTGAGGACTTTAGAAAAATGTATCTTTTATCGGCACCCCTTACCATCAACACATCTCTGGACTTTCTACCCGACAAAAGCCTCCAGACTATCTGAAGCCCTGAAAGGTCTCAGGACTAAAGTCTCGACCCGACAAATTCATCTTTCATCGGGAACCCCTTACCATCAAGAGGGTTGGGGTTAGACTTTCTGCCTGACAGCAGGTCTCAGGACTGTAGTTTCTAGTCTCTACCTGACAAAAGGTCTGAATCTAAGGACTCTAGTCTCCACCCCATGTAAAGTCTTGGGAGAATAGTCTTTCCTTGACAATTGTTCTCCTGCCCAAAGGTTTTAGGACCCTTCACGACAAAGGGTTTACAGACTCTCCTCCCCCTGAAAAGTCTCAGGACTCTAGGTCCTGCACCACAGAACGTCTCGGCTATAATCTCTACCGACACTGGTCGGTGATCTTTCATCGGGACCCCCTTCAAGTCAAAAGATACCCAAACTCTCTAAACAACACAAATTCTATAGCCTTTTTACACAAAAAAAGTGATGTGGACGTTTTCTACCTGATGGAATTCATCAGGACTCACTACCTGATTATTTTGAAGGGGACTCTTTACCTGATGTAGGGTTTCAGGATGCGGGCGGTGTACGGACTCTTGATGCTCAGGTCCGAACTGCCTTCTGCTCCCGTCAGACGATGGCAGAAGGACACCGGGGTCTGCTGAAGGCCTCTTCTGCTGGAGAGGTTGGTCTGCACACAAACACATTTATAGTTTACAAGGGTTGACAAGGAAATGACACTGAATCAGACCATGATGAAGGTTGGAGGTACCTGGAAGCGATCAAGGATCCGCGACTCCTGGCTGTTGGTGCAGTATTTCCCCAGGAGTCCCCCTCGCATCAGGGTCCCCGTGGCGCCGTAGATCCCCCCCACCAGGCTGAGGGTGGCGCTGACCGCCCGGTCGACGTCCAGCAGGGGGAGCCCTCGCTGCCTCTTGGCCTGGCGCACCAGCAGCTTCCTGTGGAGGCGTTTGGCCTGCGGAGTGACGGCTAACGCTAGCGGGCAGGAGGCCAGCCGGCGGAGCAGCATCCTCTCCTCGTACAGACTGAGGGGGGAGAAGCAGGGGGTCTGGGGTTCTTCGTCTGCTTTCTCAGGGTGATTTATCCTCCTCCTCTCGGGGCCTCCGGCGCCAACACAGCCCCCGGCAGAGAGCGACGGCCCCTCCCTGCGTCCCACCGGCCCTTCAAACTCTTCGTCGTGTCCTTCGTCGTCCTCGCTCTCGGCTTCACGTTTGATGTGAGGCGCTGCCGGACGGAGCTTCTTCCGGGCGACGAGGCTGGCGCGAGGAGGAGGGAGGTACTCCATCCCCGGGTCGATCATCCCCTCCGTCTCCATCTCCTCATCGTCTGCAGAGGACAACTTTAATGTTTACTACATGTTCAAAGGTTGAAGGTCAATCCTGTGAGAAACTCCATGAACCAGCAGACGGAACAACACAGTGAGGCTGCCCGACAACATCATCTCTGACCCCAACACGTCCTGAACAGTGCATATAAATATCATATCGGAGATACAGGGTCCCAGGATTTAATAAAGTCAGACTGAAGCTCTCCTTTGTGCACCAGTCAATCCTCAAATACAGAGTTTAATCCCAGATCTGATCTGATCGGGTCTTGAACATGTTGTTCTTTCAGTCACATGATTTTCTGTTAAACTGTTTCCTTGTAATCGTGTAACCTTGTATCGTGTCTTAATATCTGTCCTTGTTGATGTTGCACACGGAGCTGCTTTGATGCAGGAAACATTTCAGACTTGATCTGAAGACAAAGTGTTATTGCATCATATGAACTACTCACAACAGACCTGGAGGATTTGAACTCACCGTGGAACAGGGCCTGCGGGGGCATGGCGTCGGGGATCAGGTCGGCCTCCGATAGCAGGCTGGGCGTCGCTGAGTGCGAGGCCGGCGTCCCCGGGGCGGAGAAATCTGGGGAGGTGAGGGCGAGGGGCTGGTGAGGGGGGTTCGGTCCGACGAGCTGAGGGAGAGAAATCAATCACCTCTCCTTTCTCCAGGACCAGGTCTGGTCGGCGCCCGGCGTTCCCCCCCCGGCCTCCGCCCAGTTTGACGGGCGTGGAGGAGGCGCTGCGGTCGGTGTACCCCCCCCCTCCACCCGACGCCTCCTTCTGAGCCCGCCGTATGTCTTTGGCTTCCTGCGTCCGGCAGCGCTTCTCCTTCAGCTGGATGGCGTTCTCCACCGGGTTCCTGGCCCCTCGCTTTCTCAGACCCTCCACCGTGATGATGGGTTCCATGACGGGCTTCGAGGCTGCAGGTCAGACAGCTCAGTCAGTTACAGACTTTAAAACACCTGATATGTTCGGGGAAATCTGACAAATGTACTGCTTTCATCATCATCATAATGTTGGGAAAATACTGAATGTCCTCTTCCAATATGATACCCCTTTCACACCAAGGCTTTTCCCGTTCTAGCTCCTCTAGAGCGTTTCTGGTTCGGAACCGGTTCTTCGGTTCGAGTCCCGCTCTGTTCACACCGCCCAGAGCCCGACTGGTGCTGCCGCTGCTGCGTCATGACGTCACCGTTTACATCGCTGATTTTCTCCCCAACGGCGCAAACTCAGTGTTTCCCCTATATGTTTTCAGCAACGGCGCTGCGCCGCTGCTGAAAAATGTGCGCCGCTGCTAGGGGGCGCAAGCCCCCTAGCAGATAAAAAAAAATTTTAAAAAAAAAATAATAATTTTTATTAAAAAATTATAAGTGCTGCCCCCTAGCGCTCGCGGCAACTTTTCGAGCCACCGATACGCGGAAAAGCTGTCATTTTCAGAGCTGAAGGAAAACTGCCTGACAAGACAGACAACAGCAAGTTGAAGCAGACATAAAAAATTAGAAGAAAAAAGACTAAAAAATTGCCAGATGGAAGTGATGTAAATGAACAACAAAATAAAGTTACATATGTGTTATTGGCTATGATAGGTTATTGGTATGTTCAATTATTTGATTATTAAAATGTAAAACGATCTTTTCATATGGGTGTTTAGAGTTAGATCTAGTCTCTAGTCATTGTGTTTCTCAAAGTGCACCAGATTGAAGCATTTTATATTAAAATGTAAAAAAAATCTTCCCGGACCCCCCTAGAGGATGTGATGTCCAATACAATACTGAATACATTTGAAGCCTTTAATGATGTATGTGTCTTTCTTGTGCTGGCAGACACATAGAAAACATATTGGCGGGAAGCACTTCGCACGCGCACCACTTAAAATGTCCACGCGCGCCGCGCTCACATTTTGCTGGGCCCGCTGCCTTAGCACCGCTGCTATGACTCCATCCTAGGGAAACACTGAAACTACAACAACAATGGGGGACTGCGTCGGGTCGATGATCGTGTTGCTTTTAATCATACGAAGCCAGATTAAATTAAATAACGACTTCTCCAACCTTATACTTTTCTCCAGGTTCCGTGGTTCATTGTTTATTAATGTGTTTCAGCGGCATTTACCGACCGCTGCAGCGCTGCTCGTCCACCGGAGTGTATTCTCCCGTTAGCTCCGGTTAGCTCACACGGCAGCGGCCGCTGTAAAGTATTCACTGTCCGACTGTCACACAAGCAGCTGATACATATCCCCCCCCCCCTTCAGTGAATGTGTGTCAGTCTGAATTGACGCTGTTTGGCATCACAACGCTGTTATGAAAGTTTCTCTGGTATAAAATGGGTGATGTTAGCATAGCAACCGAAGCTAAACTGACTAACTTGACTACTTGTTGCTATCCTATTGTGGCATAAGCCGTTTTCTACAGGCACATTTTACCGGCGTATTTTTCATTATGATTCTACTTGTGATAGTCGGACATGACGACCTGTGCAGCCCATGTATTGATTCCATCCCATAGCTGCTATAATACAAAACAACACGTCTGCCTGCTCTCCACAATGATCAATGACAGCGAACGGATGGTCAAAGTAAGGCACAAATAAACAGAACCACACGAAGCCTGGTTAGTGCTGCCTGACTTTAGAAAGTGCGGTTTTCTTTATAAGTGTGTGGTTGCGTTCTGGTCACTTTGCTCAGCGATACTGCTTGTTACACTTTTATTTGCCGTACTCTTAGCTCAGGTTAATCTCGCCCCCCTCCGACGTAAGCGTGACGTATGCGGTGCTTGCTTTCTAGACGGACAACTTTTTGGTGCTCGAAACGAACCGGGTTCCGGAGCTTAGAGGCGGCTCCGCTGCGGTGTGAACAGGAACAACCGGTGCTTTTCAGGCTCCAGCTCCGAACCGGCCCTGGAACCGCGTTGGTGTGAAAGGGGTATCAGAGTAACATGCTAACAAAGGTATCCCAACTGTAGCTGTGAACATGACAGGATGTCTGATTACCTAGAAGAGCATCAGGACTGTTTGAGGCATATGATAGCTATGTGATTAACATGATGATTCAGCCTCTATGGAGAGACAGATGACAAGCATGATCATTTCTGACGTGGAGCTAATCTGAAGTAAACATTGAATACTGCTTTCTATTCCTCCATCTTGTGACTGTGTAACTCCCTCTCTTGGATATCAGCATGTGAAGGACACTGTTCAGGAACTAGTTGATGCTCTGTATGTGATGACTCCTTCCATTCTGGAGAGGATCACAGATACATGGATCCTGATGTTGAAGCTCAAGTCGGGGACGAGTCATCATTAACATTTTTAAGTATTCAGAAAAAGACAGAATTTTTAGATGTTGAGAAAAAGTCAGATATTTTTGAAAAAAGTCCGATTTTTGAGGAAAAAATGCCAACATTTTGAGGAAAAACTGAGTATTTTGTTCATGACAGAATGTATGATTACCTAGAAGAACCGGTATTCCTCCATCTTGTGACTGTGTAACTCCCTCTCTTGGATATCAGCATGTGAAGGACACTGTTCAGGAACTAGTTGATGCTCTGTATGTGATGACTACTTCCATTCTGGAGAGGATCAGATACATGGATCCTGAGATTGAAGCTCAAGCCGGGACCAGGGAGATTTTCTAACACATTTGGGTTTCAATTTGATTGATTCAAGGCCTCATGAGTCTAGAACCCTGTTTTAAGTAGACACTACAGAGACTATCTGTCCGGTCTAGAGTCCGGAGACCTGTTGTCGTATCGAGGCCGTAGAATTGTTTGATTTGTGAAAAGTATTTTCCCTAAACACAACATTGGCTTTTATTGTTTTAGGATGGCATTACCTCTTCTCTCTGGGTCAAAGAGGTTTGCTCGATGATAGTATAATCCAAGGTTACATATTAAGTATTAGTCAGGGTTTAACTGGAACCCTGGTTCAGTGCAGATGGACCATACCTTTGGCCTTGGTGGTGGATTTTTCAGTGTCTGGCCTCAGAGTTGGAGGTCTGTTCTGGACCAGCTTCCACCAGCCGGGCTCTCCGAACTCCTGCGCTCCGGACCGGAAGAAGGTGGGACTGCCGACCGACAGGCAGCCGGCCACCGTGCTCCACCAGGTCGAGGTCTTCTTCCTGCAGAGAAACAACAAAGTTAGCCGTTAGCAGCCGGCCACCGTGCTCCACCAGGTCGAGGTCTTCTTCCTGCAGAGAGTAATAGGAATAATAGGAATCCCAGTGACCTTGTTCCCAACAGGAAGTTCCAGTGTCGTCCGATGAAGGCGCAGATGTCTTCTTTCCACCTGAAGTATCCCTGCCGGCCGGTTCCCTCCAGAGACAGGTTGTACATCGCCAGCATCACCACCTGAAGAAGAAAACACTTTATAAACACCATCTTGAAAACCAGGTTCCTTAAGTAAGGCAAAGTTAATTAACTCATGTAGAATATTGCAAACTTCAACAATAACTGTAGAATATTTTATAGTGTGGAGTATGGTAGAGTAATTGCACAGCCTGAGCATATTCTCTATTTCACGGTTTAGCTGCTGATCCAGAGTCAGTGTTTTGACTTGGAGGGGAACAGAGTGTGTCCACAGAGACGATGTTACCTGCTGCCAGGTGAGCCTCATCCTCTCAAGCTCTCCTTCCCGTCCTCAGAACAGTCGCTGCAGACGAACTTAAAGAAAGTTATCTCCCTTCAGGTAGCTCGGCTGCTCCCCCCTCAGCTGGGCTGCTCACAGAAACATGAATTAAACGTCATTAAAAAGGCCCCCTATCATGCAAAATGCACTTTCTGATGTCTTCTCTACATCACATGTGTCCCCGGTGTGTCAGGAGACTCACAAAGTGATGTCTTCTCTACATCACCATGTGTCCCCGGTGTGTCAGGAGACTCACAAAGTGATGTCTTCTCTACATCACCATGTGTCCCCGGTGTCAGGAGACTCACAAAGTGATGTCTTGACACTTCAGAGACATGTCTTTAGTAACAGCTAGAAGAGAGGGGGGGGGGGGGCTACAAGGATCTGTTTGGGGTTTGGAGCAGGACACTTCAGAGACATGTCCTTAGTAACAGCTGGAAGAGAGGGGGGGCTACAAGGATCTGTTTGGGGTTTGGAGCAGGACACTTCAGAGACATGTCTTTAGTAACAGCTGGAAGAGAGGGGGGGCTACAAGGATCTGTTTGGGGTTTGGAGCAGGACACTTCAGAGACATGTCTTTATATCTGAGACCTGTGATATATGCCTAAAAACTGTATAATAGGAGACCTTTAAACAAAGCTGTGTCAATAAGAGCCCCCCCCCACTCGACCATCATGATATTACTGAACTGTCCATCTCCTCACCTGCGGGGATCCACTTGTGGCAGCGGTCGCAGTGGAAGCTCGTCTCCTCGCAGCCCCCCCCCTCCTCCAGCTCGCTGGTTAACGAGTCTCCGCTCTGGTCATGTGACAGGTCAACAGATCCCTGGTCCTCCGACTCCACGATCAGCAGCGTCTCCCCCTCCACCTCCCCCTCCTCCAGACCCTCGTCCTCCCCCCCGCCAGCGGCTCGCTGCTGCTGTCCATCACACCTGAGCAGGTAAACAGGAAGTCAAACGGTTAGTGTGGGGCTGACAGGTAGAATAGGAAGTCCACCAAAAGTGAAAGAAGTCCATTTTGCCTTTGCCATCACTTCTTACGCCACAGATTAGATTTAGATTGAAATAAAAGCTCCTTCTGTAACTCAGATATTTAAACATGAGAACATCTTCTCTGTTCCTGCACTTCAGTTCAAACATTCTGGGATGTTCTCCAGCATTGGTTCATTTACAATGAGCGAAACCTGCCGCTCTTAACGTTTGATTATATCAAATTCTGAAAACTAAAACACTGAATTAGGAACACGTCTCTTCTTCAGAATGACGCTTTTTGTTTTCTTAATGATATGATATTAAAAAGGAATAAATGTTGCAAAGGTAAAAAGCACAACAGTTGTACAGATTTCTAAATATTTAAACTCCTGATCGACCTTTTGTGGTTTTTTATGACCTTCTGTTTTTTGTTCATAATGGCCTCAGTTTGAATTCAGTTGATGAACTGATTGATGAGATGTGCCTTTTTCTGACGTATTGAACAAATAAAAAAACAATAGTTCAGAACAATTGCGTTAAACGCTATAAAGTGCATACAAACATGATGAAGTGCATATGAGTTAAGTAATGAAAGATGATTGCACCTGAGACTGCAGGTTTAACGGTGTTTTTCAGTCTGTTTGTCCCACTTTTAAAGCTCCGGTCTCTAAAGGCCCCGACACACCGAGCCGTCACCAGAGAACTCGCCGACTGTTGCGTCGCCGTGTTCTCCTGCGTCTCGGCCGTGTGTCGCACTGGAACACACCGCAAAGACTTCAGCCGTACGAACTGCGCATGCGTGAGTGGCAATAACTGTCCTTACCAGCAGGCGGCGGTAGTGTGTATTCGTCATTCAAAGAGGCAACAACCGGAAGACAGACTGCGTGACATAAACAAACAACAATAGCGTGTGCGTTCCATTTTCACTCTGGTCCATGGAGAACATGTTTCGTGCGGTCCTGGAGCTATCAGCCATTGGACCGATGAGATGACAATGAATAGCCGTCTGTGTGTGTCTTCTTAAATCGTTGTTTACGTCCCTCACTTCCGTCTCGCTTCTCATGCACTGATTCGCTAGCTGAACAGCCAATCAGAGTGGTTTCTTTGGCCGACTGCCTGTGGCCGACGCATGGCCGATTCAACATGTTGAATCGCCATGTCGGCCATGAAAGGCCAAATAAGGCGTGTCACGGCCGACGGTGCGGGACACACCAAATTCAGTTTGGGCGACAGGGCAACGCTTCGTCGTCCGACTAACGAAAACGGCCGATTTCGGCCTGGTGTGTCAGGGCCTTTACATTGAGTCACCTGTCTCAGTGCTCCTCCTCTGCTCCTCCTGTAGCTGTGCAGTCAGACTCCTCTGCTCCTCCTCTGCTCCTCCTCTGCTCCTCCTGTAGCTGTGCAGTCAGACTCCTCTGCTCCTCCTCTGCTCCTCCTCTGCTCCTCCTGTAGCTGTGCAGTCAGACTCCTCTGCTCCTCCTCTGCTCCTCCTGCTCCTCCTGCAGCTGTGCAGTCAGACTCCTCTGCTCCTCCTCTGCTCCTCCTCTGCTCCTCCTAGCTGTGCAGTCAGACCCTCTGCTCCTCCTCTGCTCCTCCTCTGCTCCTCCTGTAGCTGTGCAGTCAGACTCCTCTGCTCCTCCTGCAGCTGTGCAGTCAGACTCCTCTGCTCCTCCTCTGCTCCTCCTCTGCTCCTCCTGCAGCTGTGCAGTCAGACTCCTCTGCTCCTCCTCTGCTCCTCCTGCAGCTGTGCAGTCAGACTCCTCTGCTCCTCCTCTGCTCCTGCAGCTGTGCAGTCAGACTCCTCTGCTCCTCCTCTGCTCCTCCTGCAGCTGTGCAGTCAGACTCCTCTGCTCCTCCTCTGCTCCTCCTGTAGCTGTGCAGTCAGACTCCTCTGCTCCTCCTCTGCTCCTCCTGCAGCTGTGCAGTCAGACTCCTCTGCTCCTCCTCTGCTCCTCCTGCAGCTGTGCAGTCAGACTCCTCTGCTCCTCCTCTGCTCCTCCTGCAGCTGTGCAGTCAGACTCCTCTGCTCCTCCAGTCTCAGGTTGTCCTTCCTCCTGTCCTGGCGCTCCAGATCCCGGACGACTCCCTGGTGGAGCGCTGCAGGAGGAGACACACAAACAGAAGCTCTGTGAGACACAGATCTGTTATTTAGAACATTTTGAAGCGGCCGCGATCATAAAAAATATAAGACAAAAATAGAACTCAAACAAAGTTCGCTGAGGCGCCGTCAGCGAACCTTTGGGTTAATACAGGTCCGGGGAAAATCATTTCTGTGTATTCTATTGTCTCGATGCCAGATCATACAGTACAATCGTTTCTCTGTTTTCTTGCCTTTCTTGTGTTCTGGAGGCAGTGTGTTGGTGTGTGTTGGTGTGTGTTGGTGTGTGTTGGTTTGTGTGTTGGTGGTGTGTTGGTGTGTGTGTTGGTGTGTGTTTGTGTGTTGGAGGCAGTGTGTTGGTGTGTGTGTTGGTGTGTGTTGGTGTGTGTGTTGGTGTGTGTTGGTGTGTGTTGGTGTGTGTTGGAGGCAGTGTGTTGTGTGTGTTGTGTGTGTTGGTGTGTGTTGGTGTGTGTGTTGGTGTGTGTTGGGTGTGTTGGTGTGTGTTGGAGGCAGTTTGTTGGTGTGTGTTGGTGTGTGTTGGAGGCAGTGTGTTGGTGTGTGTTGGAGGCAGTGTGTTGGTGTGTGTTGGTGTGTGTTGGAGGCAGTGTGTTGGTGTGTGTTGGAGGCAGTGTGTTGGTGTGTGTTGGAGGCAGTGTGTTGGTGTGTGTTGGAGGCAGTGTGTTGGTGTGTGTTCTGGAGGCAGTGTGTTGGTGTGTGTTGGAGGCAGTGTGTTGGTGTGTGTTGGTGTGTGTTGGAGGCAGTGTGTTGGTGTGTGTTGGAGGCAGTGTGTTGGTGTGTGTTGGTGTGTGTTGGAGGCAGTGTGTTGGTGTGTGTTGGAGGCAGTGTGTTGGTGGTGTGTTGGAGGCAGTGTGTTGGTGTGTGTTGGAGGCAGTGTGTTGGTGTGTTTGTTCTGGAGGCAGTGTGTTGGTGTGTGTTGGAGGCAGTGTGTTGTGTGTGTTGGAGCAGTGTGTTGGTGTGTGTGTTGGAGGCAGTGTGTTGGTGTGTGTTGGAGGCAGTGTGTTGGTGTGTGTTGGAGCAGTGTGTTGGTGTGTGTTGGAGGCAGTGTGTTGGTGTGTGTTGGAGGCAGTGTGTTGGTGTGTGTTGGAGGCAGTGTGTTGTGTGTGTGTTGGCAGTGTGTTGGTGTGTGTGTTGGAGGCAGTGTGTTGGTGTGTGTTGGAGGCAGTGTGTTGGTGTGTGTTGGAGGCAGTGTGTTGGTGTGTGTTGGTGTGTTTGGAGGCAGTGTGTTGGTGTGTTGTTGGAGGCAGTGTGTTGGTGTGTGTTGGAGGCAGTGTTGGTGTGTGTTGGAGGCAGTGTGTTGGTGTGTGTGGTGTGTGTTGGTGTGTGTTGGTGTGTGTTGGAGGCAGTGTGTTGGTGTGTGTGTTGGAGGCAGTGTGTTGGTGTGTGTTCTGGAGGCAGTGTGTTGGTGTGTGTTGGTGTGTGTTGGTGTGTGTTGGAGGCAGTGTGTTGGTGTGTGTTGGTGTGTGTTGGTGTGTGTTGGAGGCAGTGTGTTGGTGTGTGTGTTGGAGGCAGTGTGTTGGTGTGTGTTCTGGAGGCAGTGTGTTGGTGTGTGTTGGTGTGTGTTGGTGTGTGTGTTGGAGGCAGTGTGTTGGTGTGTGTGGTTGGAGGCAGTTGTTGGTGTGTGTTGGAGGCAGTGTGTTGGTGTGTGTTGTGTGTGTTGGTGTGTGTTGGTGTGTGTTGGTGTGTGTTGGTGTGTGTTTGGAGGCAGTGTGTTGGTGTGGTTGGAGGCAGTGTGTTGGTGTGTGTGTTGGAGGCAGTGTGTTGGTGTGTGTTGGTGGCAGTGTGTTGGTGTGTGTTGGTGTGTGTTGGTGTGTGTTGGTGTGTGTTGGTGTGTGTTGGTGTGTGTTCTGGAGGCAGTGTGTTGTGTTTTTTTTATTTGAGATGATCACATTTTGGATTGTGTAATGCTTGTCTCTTGATTCTGCTGCAACGCAAACATTTCCCAAATTGGGATCAATAAAGTACTTCTTATCTTATCTTATTAATAATGAGTAGTAGTGTAGTTTCAGTTAGCTGTGTGTGTCTGTGTGTTCTGTGTGTGTCTCACAGAGAGACCACAGGTCCTTCAGCAGCAGTAAGACTCTACAACATGTACACAACAACACACCTAACACACACTACACACAACAACACAGACTGACACAACAACAACACAGACTAACACACAACAACACAGACTAACACACAACAACACAGACTAACCACAAACACAGACTAACACACAACAACACAGACTAACACACAACAACACAGACTAACACACCCACACAACACAGACTAACCACAACAACACAGACTAACACACAACAACACAGACTAACACACCCACACAACACAGACTAACACACAACAACACAGACTAACACACAACAACACACCCACACAACACAGACTAACACACCCACACAACACAGACTAACACACAACAACACAGACTAACACACCCACACAACACAAACTAACACACCCACACAACACAGACTAACACACAACAACACAGACTAACACACCCACACAACACAGACTAACACACCCACACACACAACTAACACACCCACACCACAGACTAACACACAACAACACATACTAACACACAACAACACAGACTAACACACAACAACACAGACTAACACACAACAACACAGACTAACACACCCACACAACACAGACTAACACACAACAACACAGACTAACACACCACACAACACAGACTAACACAACAACAACAACACAGACTAACACACACAACACAGACTAACACACAACAACACAGACTAACACACCCACACAACACAGACTAACACACAACAACACAGACTAACACACCCACACAACACAAACTAACACACCCACACAACACAGACTAACACACCCACACAACACAACTAACACACCCACACAACCAGACTAACACACAACAACACATACTAACACACAACAACACAGACTAACACACAACAACACAGACTAACACACAACAACACAGACTAACACACCCACACAACACAGACTAACACAACAACAACAACACAGACTAACACACAACAACACAGACTAACACACAACAACACAGACTAACACCCCACACAACACAGACTAACACACAACAACACAGACTAACACAACAACACACAGACTAACACACTACAACACAGACTGACACACTACAACACAGACTAACACACTACAACACAGACTAACACAACAACAACAACACAGACTAACACACTACAACACAGACTACACACTACAACACAGACTAACACACTACAACACAGACTAACACAACAACAACACAGACTGACACACACAACACAGACTAACACAACAACAACACAGACTAACACACTACAACACAGACTAACACTACAACACAGACTAACATAACAACAACACAGACTGACACACAACAACAACAACAGACTAACACACTTACACAACACAGACTAACACACTACAACACAGACTAACACACTTACCACACAGACTAACACACTACAACACACACAGACTGACACACTACAACACAACTAACACACTTACACAACACAGACTAACACACTACAACACACACAGACTGACACACTACAACACAGACTAACACACACTAATGTAACTGGTTTCCTCTGTGGACCAGTAAGAGGTTCTTTACAGTGTATCTACAGTTAGCTACAGTTAGCTGCAGTTAGCTACAGTTAGCTGCAGTTAGCTGCAGTTAGCTACAGTTAGCTGCAGTTAGCTACAGTTAGCTGCAGTTGCTACAGTTAGCTGCAGTTAGCTGCAGTTAGCTGCAGTTAGCTACAGTTAGCTGCAGTTAGCTGTGATGATTTAACACACCGTTCCATCAATGTGACCTCAAGTCTCTGCTAACTGCTAAGCTAACAGCTACGCTAACGGTTAGCTCTGTTGTTAGCCCTGCTCGGCCCGGTTGTTATCCCGGTTCGGCCCGGTTTACCTCTCGGTCCCAGGTCTGGTTCAGGTGAACAGCAGCCACGGTGCTCAGAGTCAGACCCACAGAAACTCCCAGAACCACTTTAGAGACTGTAGACATCACGGTAGCTTCACGTTAGCTTAGCTTCACGTTAGCGTGCTGCTATCTGGCTCACTCTTCTTCTCTTGGTTATTGGCGGATTGCAAACAGCTTTAAGGTGCTACTGCCACCTACTGTACAAGAGTGTGTATCACCATATCACCCTATCACCACTTGTAGAAGTATACCACTGTGTTTGCGTTATTTTAAATTCTTCTAATCAGCCTTGTTTTCACTCAAATACTTAAAAATGGCCTTCCTGGTAGCTCTTATTGTTTTTTTTTCCTCCGGTTTTGTAAATGTTGTAATGTAATATGATGTGTTCCACATTTTCTTTCACTCCACACCCCTGCATCCTTCAAATGCACTTTCTAAAACTGACCCCATTCTGAACATAGTGCCGTTTAATCCTGTATGATCCAGTCTGAGTCTAGTGATGGTGATCTCCTCCCGTCTGTTCCTTTCTGTATAGATCTTTGTTATGACTGATCTCTGTAACTTGTGGTATCTCCTCCCTTTCTGATCGTCCTCCCACCTTTTCTGCCATATTTCCATACCCTTCTTCTTAATTATTGCTTTTCCTTCTCCTTTTCCAAATGAAACTGGTATTGCTATTTCCTTCGGTAACGCCTCTTTTGCTAACTTATCAGCATGCTCATTCCCGTGAACCCCCTCATGTGCAGGCACCCAGCATAACTGCACATCTATTCCCCTCCTCTGAAGTCTCAGTAAGCAATGGTTAAGTTCAATGATTAAATATTCTAAACAGTTATTGTCGACTGTATGCTTTGCAAAGCAGATAGTGAGTCTGTGCACATCACCACCCCATCAGGTCCGACCTCTTCATCCACTGTAGCCCAATAATTGCTGCGAGTATTTCTGCTGTATAAACTGATAAGTTATTTGACACTCGTTTTGAGATTGATATTTTTAATTCTGGGATGTATATGCCTATTCCCACACATTTTTGCTTCTTAGATCTACTCTCCTTCTTCTTCTGCTGTTTCTACCCGTGGTTACACAGAGATTTATTTATTTTTTATTAAACAAAAACATTTATTAATGTATTTTTACGAGGATTCAAGACAATATCCGTACACTGTGTTAAGGATGTAATCAGAATGATTTATTTATAGTTTGGATTGTGAACAATTTCTCCATTTGAATCAGAATCAGGTTTATCTCCGGTGGGTCGACACGTACACGTACGAACTATAATAACATTAAAACATATTGTAAAATATAGTAAAAATTGCAGTATTTACATTGAATATGGTTGTAATCCTAGAAAGAGAATTGAATAAAATATGTGCAGTAAGGAAAACAAGATATTGTGTGCATTGTGATAATAAACCTCTATTGATAAGGAAAGGTAGACAAAGGCTTGTTCTGAAGGTACGTTCTATTATGTGTTTTTATTGTATTATAACACACTTACACACAACACACACACACACACACACACACAGGATTTGAGACCTTGTACATGTTGTGTGACCCCTTGTTAAAGAAACGGTTCATCTAAATTGGAGGACTATTGGATGTGAATGGAAAGGTGAGAAGATAACTAATAAAGAATGAGAAGCTGTTGAAGTATTTCTATAGAGATATCAAGGAGCCATGCAGAAGAGAAATGCGTCCAGAAGCTTGAGTGACGATAAACATTAAGATCCCATGAGACTCTCGCACGATGCCACTCACACTGAAGACTAACGATGTTTCTACGAAGTACCGTATTGACCCCATATAAGACGCCCCTGATTATAGGACGACCCCTCTTCAAGAGGAAAATACCTTTTTGAAGACCAAATCTTGTTTTTATAAAGAGAATAATGTACTGTCTGCAGACCGGGGGATGCTTTTCTCTGACTGTCTACATTTATTAAGGCGGTCTTTTTGGGCTCCCCTCTTCTAACGTTACTCTCAGTAACACCACATTTCGTTGACGCTCGACGTTTGTTTGATGCTTCGTTGATCACCACTATCTTCAAATTGGCTCGGTAACTTCGCCTCTCTTGTTTATTAACTTTTGATGCACTGTGTGGGAGCTGGTCTCTGTGTCTCTCCATCTCTCTCTCTCCTGTTGTACTTTTGCTTTAAGACGTGTCTCTCTTGCCCCTTTCACACCAACGGGCCGGTTCGGGGCTCGAGCCTGATGATAAGCACCGGTTCTTCCTGTTCACACCGCAGCGGAGTCGGCTCTTTTCCCCGAAAACCGGTTCATACCAAGCTCCAAAAAATGGTCGGTCTAGAACAGGGGTCGGCAACCCCGGCTCCAGAGCCCCTGCGGCTCTTTAAGCCCTCTGCTCCGGCTCCCTTGAGCTTAGACAAAAAAAAGAAGGAAATCAAACAAAAATATTTGTAGGACTATTTATATTTTGTTGCACGGTTGAAAATGTTTCGTATCTTGTATTTTGAGGTGATACTGTGACACATAAATAAAAAACAAAAACGTAAGTACATTTTGTTCCGAGTTCTCCCATCATCCCCCTAAAGTCCCATTATCAGTACATAATGTAAAGTCAATGAATCTGGGTATTTAGTCCACTGAGAGAACTGATCTACATCTAAAGAGGATGATAATAAACTGGATACATCAATATGATTTCACAGTACAAACACAGAGAGGGTCTGAGAAAGAGCGACGTGTCCGAGTCCACAATTAACCCTTTGTACAGTGAACACACACACACACGCACACACACACATGCACACACACCACACACACATACACACACATCACACACACACACACATGCACACCACACACACCACACACACACACACGCACAACACACACACACACACACCACACACACACACACACACGCACCAGTGCCTGGATACGGGTCCAGGTTCCTGCCGTGCGGACTGAGGCTGGAAAAAGGAGTCTTTTTCATGATGGTCCTTGGTCTTGGCCTCAAACCCTAGAGCCTGTTTTAAATGGAACTTGTCTGAGGTCCTCACCACCAGCTGCTCTTGCAGTAATAAGTAGTACCTTTCTTACTGTCCCAAATGTGCACAATGTAGTGACTGCGTATCGTTTTTTTTTTGTTTACTTAGTTATGTTCTCTGTATTTGACATGTTTGTGTTACGTTGCTGCCTTCTTGGCCAGGTCAGCATACATGAGATTTGATCTCAATGCTTTTTATCTGGTTAAATAAAGGTTAAATACAAATAAAACACACACACACACACGCACCACACACACACACAGAGAAAACACACACACAAACACACACATTCACACACACAGACACACACACACACACAGAGACATACACACAAACACACACACACACACACAGAGAAACACACACACACAGTGACACAAACACACACACACACAGAGAGAAACACACACACCACACACACACACACACACACACACACGAGAACAACACACACACAGAGAGAAACACACACACACCAACACACACAGACTCACACAGACACACACACATACACACACATTCACGCACACACACACACACACACACACACACACACACACACACACACAGACACATACACACAAACACACACACACACACAGAGAGAAACACACACACACACACACACAAAGAGAAACACACACACACAGAGAGAAACACACACACAAACACACACACTCACACAGAGAAACACACACACACACACAGAAGAGAAAACACACACACACACACACACACACACACACACACACACAGAGAAACACAGACACACACAGAGAGAAACACACACACACACAGAGAAACACACACACACACACACACACACATTCACACACACACACACACACACACACAGAGACATACACACAAACACATACACACACAGAGAAACACACACACACAGAGAAACACACACACACACACACACACAGAGAAACACACACACACACGCGCACATACACACAGACACACAACAACAGTTTAAACAGTTGTAGTTTAAAGTGAACTACATCTCCCATGAGGTGAATGGGCTGGACTAAATGTGACGTCGCTACTGACCAATGAGGAGCCGCGCTGTCGGCGGGGGGCGGGGCTTCTGCTCCCGTCCAGAGAAAGTGCCACGACTCCGCAGCCCGACTCTCCTGAGGTGAGACCCTTTATTCTACTCATAGCAACTCTTTAACTGTCTTTCTTTAAAACATAACCTGAGACTAAACTCTGACTGCTCTCTGAAACACCTCTAAACTCTGAAACTGAGACTAAAATCTGAAACTGAACACTTTAAGTCTGACGCTGCAAAGTCAGAAAGTTTGGGAAAAACTGGATTTGGATGAAAACTGAGAGAAAAAGGCAAAAGAAACCTGGATTTGACCAAAGAGACAGTTAGTGTTAAAGAGAAGCTGCAGGAAACAAGGTTTGAATGATTTCTGCAAGGTAGAGATGTGTCTCAGTGAATCTCTTTAAACAGCCTGGAACAGCCTGGAACTACTTAAATAAATACAGAATATATCAAACATATAACATGAATATAACACAGTGTTAGCGCTGCGGACTGGACGTACACTCAACTGTGTGTGAACAAATACAACAGTTTATTTCAGGGTTATTAACGGTGTTTAAATGTCAAATTCTGTACCTGAGGTGTTCTGAAGACAGTTACATAACTGTGTGTGTGTGTGCGCGTGCGTGTGTGTGTACGCGTGTACATGTGTGTGTGTGCATGTGTGCGTGCGTGTGTGTGCATGTGGTGCGTGCTTGTGTGTGTGTTTGTGTGTGATGTGTGCATGTATGTGTGTGTGCGTGTATGTGTGTGCATGTGTGCGTGTATGTGTGTATGTGTGTGCATGTGTGTGTGTGTGTGTTTGTGTGTGTATGTGTGTGCATGTATGTGTGTGTGCGTGTATGTGTGTGCATGTGTGTGTGTATGTGTGTGCATGTGTGTGTGTGTATGTGTGTGCATGTGTGTGCGTGTGTGTGCATGTGTGTGTGTGGTTCACTGTACAAAGGGTTAATTGTGGACTCGGACACGTCGCTCTTTCTCAGACCCTCTCTGTGTTTGTACTGTGAAATCATATTTGATGTATCCAGTTTATTATCGTCCTCTTTAGATGTAGATCAGTTCTCTCAGTGGACTAAATACCCAGATTCATTGACTCTACATTATGTACTGATAATGGGACGTCAGGGGGATGATGGGAGAACTCGGAACAAAATGTACTTAAAGCGTAAAAAGAGAGACGTCCTGTTAACGGTCCGTGTCAGAGTTTTATCATCATGGTGGAGAGTAGTTTAATAAAGTACAGGTAGTACTGTGTTTAATCTGAGGTACTTTTTATTGTGCTTTTTCCTGCATCACTATGTCTATATGTGAGGCCCTGTACAAAGGCACTGGAGCTGAAGTGATTCATTAATCGAGCAAACCATTAATTGATTGGTCGATTATTGTAAATCAATAGTGGAGAATACATGTTGGGACGCTTCCCTGCAGTATATATAAAACTTCTGTATTGAAATGTGACTTTAGTGGGATGATGGAGAACTCGGAACAAAATGTACTTAAAGAGTAAAAAGAGAGATTTCGCATTGATTGTTAATTTAACTGTTTTATTATCATGGTAGAACGTTTTTAAGGACATTTAGCACTTCAGTATAATTCTTCTTCTTTACTTACTTTATTTATATTTTCTGTTAAATGGAACCTATATACTCCTGGTGTTCAGGTGTATATCAGTATGTAGTGTCTCTACTTTAAAGAGTCCTCTCCTGCTGATGTTCAGGTGTAGATCAGTATGTAGTGTCTCTACTTTAAAGAGTCCTCTCCTGCTGATGTTCAGGTGTAGATCAGTATGTAGTGTCTCTACTTTAAAGAGTCCTCTCCTGCTGATGTTCAGGTGTAGATCAGTATGTAGTGTCTCTACTTTAAAGAGTCCTCTCCTGCTGATGTTCAGGTGTATATCAGTATGTAGTGTCTCTACTTTAAAGAGTCCTCTGCTGCTGATGTTCAGGTGTATATCAGTATGTAGTGTCTCTACTTTAAAGAGTCCTCTCCTGCTGATGTTCAGGTGTATATCAGTATGTAGTGTCTCTACTTTAAAGAGTCCTCTCCTGCTGATGTTCAGGTGTATATCAGTATGTAGTGTCTCTTCTTTAAAGAGTCCTCTCCTGCTGATGTTCAGGTGTATATCAGTATGTAGTGTCTATACTTTAAAGAGTCCTCTGCTGCTGATGTTCAGGTGTATATCAGTATGCAGTGTCTCTACTTTAAAGAGTCCTCTCCTGCTGATGTTCAGGTGTATATCAGTATGTAGTGTCTCTACTTTAAAGAGTCCTCTCCTGCTGATGTTCAGGTGTATATCAGTATGTAGTGTCTCTACTTTAAAGAGTCCTCTCCTGCTGATGTTCAGGTGTATATCAGTATGTGGTGTCTCTACTTTAAAGAGTCCTCTCCTGCTGATGTTCAGGTGTATATCAGTATGTGGTGTCTCTACTTTAAAGAGTCCTCTCCTGCTGATGTTCAGGTGTATATCAGTATGTAGTGTCTCTACTTTAAAGAGTCCTCTCCTGCTGATGTTCAGGTGTATATCAGTATGTAGTGTCTCTACTTTAAAGAGTCCTCTCCTGCTGATGTTCAGGTGTATATCAGTATGTAGTGTCTCTACTTTAAAGAGTCCTCTCCTGCTGATGTTCAGGTGTATATCAGTATGTAGTGTCTCTACTTTAAAGAGTCCTCTCCTGCTGATGTTCAGGTGTATGTCAGTAGTATGTCTCTACTTTAAAGAGTCCTCTCCTGCTGATGTTCAGGTGTATATATGTATGTAGTGTCTCTACTTTAAAGAGTCCTCTCCTGCTGATGTTCAGGTGTATATCAGTATGTAGTGTCTCTACTTTAAAGAGTCCTCTCCTGCTGATGTTCAGGTGTAATCAGTATGTAGTGTCTCTACTTTAAAGAGTCCTCTCCTGCTGATGTTCAGGTGTATATCAGTATGTAGTGTCTCTACTTTAAAGAGTCCTCTCCTGCTGATGTTCAGGTGTATATCAGTATGTAGTGTCTCTACTTTAAAGAGTCCTCTCCTGCTGACGTTCAGGTGTATATCAGTATGTAGTGTCTCTACTTTAAAGAGTCCTCTCCTGCTGACGTTCAGGTGTATATCAGTATGTAGTGTCTCTACTTTAAAGAGTCCTCTCCTGCTGATGTTCAGGTGTATATCAGTATGTAGTGTCTCTACTTTAAAGAGTCCTCTCCTGCTGATGTTCAGGTGTATATCAGTATGTAGTGTCTCTACTTTAAAGAGTCCTCTCCTGCTGATGTTCAGGTGTATATCATTATGTAGTGTCTCTACTTTAAAGAGTCCTCTCCTGCTGATGTTCAGGTGTATATCAGTATGTAGTGTCTCTACTTTAAAGAGTCCTCTCCTGCTGATGTTCAGGTGTATATCAGTATGTAGTGGCTCTACTTTAAGAGTCCTCTCCTGCTGATGTTCAGGTGTATATCAGTATGTAGTTTCTCTACTTTAAAGAGTCCTCTCCTGCTGATGTTCAGGTGTATATCAGTATGTAGTGTCTCTACTTTAAAGAGTCCTCTCCTGCTGATGTTCAGGTGTATATCAGTATGTAGTGTCTCTACTTTAAAGAGTCCTCTCCTGCTGATGTTCAGGTGTATATCAGTATGTAGTGTCTCTACTTTAAAGAGTCCTCTCCTGCTGATGTTCAGGTGTATATCATATGTAGTGTCTCTACTTTAAAGAGTCCTCTCCTGCTGATGTTCAGGTGTATATCAGTATGTAGTGTCTCTACTTTAAAGAGTCCTCTCCTGCTGATGTTCAGGTGTATATCAGTATGTAGTGTCTCTACTTTAAAGAGTCCTCTCCTGCTGATGTTCAGGTGTATATCAGTATGTAGTGTCTCTACTTTAAAGAGTCCTCTCCTGCTGATGTTCAGGTGTATATCAGTATGTAGTGTCTCTACTTTAAAGAGTCCTCTCCTGCTGATGTTCAGGTGTATATCAGTATGTAGTGTCTCTACTTTAAAGAGTCCTCTCCTGCTGATGTTCAGGTGTATATCAGTATGTAGTGTCTCTACTTTAAAGAGTCCTCTCCTGCTGATGTTCAGGTGTATATCAGTATGTAGTGTCTCTACTTTAAAGAGTCCTCTCCTGCTGATGTTCAGGTGTATATCAGTATGTAGTGTCTCTACTTTAAAGAGTCCTCTCCTGCTGATGTTCAGGTGTATGTCAGTATGTAGTGTCTCTACTTTAAAGAGTCCTCTCCTGCTGATGTTCAGGTGTATATCAGTATGTAGTGTCTCTACTTTAAAGAGTCCTCTCCTGCTGATGTTCAGGTGTATATCAGTATGTAGTGTCTCTACTTTAAAGAGTCCTCTCCTGCTGATGTTCAGGTGATATCAGTATGTAGTGTCTCTACTTTAAAGAGTCCTCTCCTGCTGATGTTCAGGTGTATATCATTATGTAGTGTCTCTACTTTAAAGAGTCCTCTCCTGCTGATGTTCAGGTGTATATCAGTATGTAGTGTCTCTACTTTAAAGAGTCCTCTCCTGCTGATGTTCAGGTGTATATCAGTATGTAGTGGCTCTACTTTAAAGAGTCCTCTCCTGCTGATGTTCAGGTGTATATCAGTATGTAGTTTCTCTACTTTAAAGAGTCCTCTCCTGCTGATGTTCAGGTGTATATCAGTATGTAGTGTCTCTACTTTAAAGAGTCCTCTCCTGCTGATGTTCAGGTGTATATCAGTATGTAGTGTCTCTACTTTAAAGAGTCCTCTCCTGCTGATGTTCAGGTGTATATCAGTATGTAGTGTCTCTACTTTAAAGAGTCCTCTCCTGCTGATGTTCAGGTGTATATCAGTATGTAGTGTCTCTACTTTAAAGAGTCCTCTCCTGCTGATGTTCAGGTGTATATCAGTATGTAGTGTCTCTACTTTAAAGAGTCCTCTCCTGCTGATGTTCAGGTGTATATCAGTATGTTGTCTCTACTTTAAAGAGTCCTCTCCTGCTGATGTTCAGGTGTATATCAGTATGTAGTGTCTCTACTTTAAAGAGTCCTCTCCTGCTGATGTTCAGGTGTATATCAGTATGTAGTGTCTCTACTTTAAAGAGTCCTCTCTGCTGATGTTCAGGTGTATATCAGTATGTAGTGTCTCTACTTTAAAGAGTCCTCTCCTGCTGATGTTCAGGTGTATATCAGTATGTAGTGTCTCTACTTTAAAGAGTCCTCTCCTGCTGATGTTCAGGTGTATATCAGTATGTAGTGTCTCTACTTTAAAGAGTCCTCTCCTGCTGATGTTCAGGTGTATATCAGTATGTAGTGTCTCTACTTTAAAGAGTCCTCTCCTGCTGATGTTCAGGTGTATGTCAGTATGTAGTGTCTCTACTTTAAAGAGTCCTCTCCTGCTGATGTTCAGGTGTATATCAGTATGTAGTGTCTCTACTTTAAAGAGTCCTCTCCTGCTGATGTTCAGGTGTATATCAGTATGTAGTGTCTCTACTTTAAAGAGTCCTCTCCTGCTGATGTTCAGGTGTATATCAGTATGTAGTGTCTCTACTTTAAAGAGTCCTCTCCTGCTGATGTTCAGGTGTATATCAGTATGTAGTGTCTCTACTTTAAAGAGTCCTCTCCTGCTGATGTTCAGGTGTATATCAGTATGTAGTGTCTCTACTTTAAAGAGTCCTCTCCTGCTGATGTTCAGGTGTATATCAGTATGTAGTGTCTCTACTTTAAAGAGTCCTCTCCTGCTGATGTTCAGGTGTATGTCAGTATGTAGTGTCTCTACTTTAAAGAGTCCTCTCCTCCTGATGTTCAGGTGTATGTCAGTATGTAGTGTCTCTACTTTAAAGAGTCCTCTCCTGCTGATGTTCAGGTGTATACAGTATGTAGTGTCTCTACTTTAAAGAGTCCTCTCCTGCTGATGTTCAGGTGTATATCAGTATGTAGTGTCTCTACTTTAAAGAGTCCTCTCCTGCTGATGTTCAGGTGTATATCAGTATGTAGTGTCTCTACTTTAAAGAGTCCTCTCCTGCTGATGTTCAGGTGTATATCAGTATGTAGTGTCTCTACTTTAAAGAGTCCTCTCCTGCTGATGTTCAGGTGTATATCAGTATGTAGTGTCTCTACTTTAAAGAGTCCTCTCCTGCTGATGTTCAGGTGTATATCAGTATGTGTCTCTACTTTAAAGAGTCCTCTCCTGCTGATGTTCAGGTGTATATCAGTATGTAGTGTCTCTACTTTAAAGAGTCCTCTCCTGCTGATGTTCAGGTGTATGTCAGTATGTAGTGTCTCTACTTTAAAGAGTCCTCTCCTGCTGATGTTCAGGTGTATATCAGTATGTAGTGTCTCTACTTTAAAGAGTCCTCCCTGCTGATGTTCAGGTGTATATCAGTATGTAGTGTCTCTACTTTAAAGAGTCCTCTCCTGCTGATGTTCAGGTGTATATCAGTATGTAGTGTCTCTACTTTAAAGAGTCCTCTCCTGCTGATGTTCAGGTGTATATCAGTATGTAGTGTCTCTACTTTAAAGAGTCCTCTCCTGCTGATGTTCAGGTGTATATCAGTATGTAGTGTCTCTACTTTAAAGAGTCCTCTCCTGCTGATGTTCAGGTGTATATCAGTATGTAGTGTCTACTTTAAAGAGTCCTCTCCTGCTGATGTTCAGGTGTATGTCAGTATGTAGTGTCTCTACTTTAAAGAGTCCTCTCCTCCTGATGTTCAGGTGTATGTCAGTATGTAGTGTCTCTACTTTAAAGAGTCCTCTCCTGCTGATGTTCAGGTGTATATCAGTATGTAGTGTCTCTACTTTAAAGAGTCCTCTCCTGCTGATGTTCAGGTGTATATCAGTATGTAGTGTCTCTACTTTAAAGAGTCCTCTCCTGCTGATGTTCAGGTGTATATCAGTATGTAGTGTCTCTACTTTAAAGAGTCCTCTCCTGCTGATGTTCAGGTGTATATCAGTATGTAGTGTCTCTACTTTAAAGAGTCCTCTCCTGCTGATGTTCAGGTGTATATCAGTATGTAGTGTCTCTACTTTAAAGAGTCCTCTCCTGCTGATGTTCAGGTGTATATCAGTATGTAGTGTCTCTACTTTAAAGAGTCCTCTCCTGCTGATGTTCAGGTGTATGTCAGTATAGGGTCTCTACTTTAAAGAGTCCTCTCCTTGATGTTCAGGTGTATATCAGTATGTAGTGTCTCTACTTTAAAGAGTCCTCTCCTGCTGATGTTCAGGTGTATATCAGTATGTAGTGTCTCTACTTTAAAGAGTCCTCTCCTGCTGATGTTCAGGTGTATATCAGTATGTAGTGTCTCTACTTTAAAGAGTCCTCTCCTGCTGATGTTCAGGTGTATATCAGTATGTAGTGTCTCTACTTTAAAGAGTCCTCTCCTGCTGATGTTCAGGTGTATATCAGTATGTAGTGTCTCTACTTTAAAGAGTCCTCTCCTGCTGATGTTCAGGTGTATGTCAGTATGTAGTGTCTCTACTTTAAAGTCCTCTCCTGCTGATGTTCAGGTGTATATCAGTATGTAGTGTCTCTACTTAAAGAGTCCTCTCCTGCTGATGTGCAGGTGTATATCAGTATGTAGTGTCTCTACTTTAAAGAGTCCTCTCCTGCTGATGTTCAGGTGTATCTCAGTATGTAGTGTCTCTACTTTAAAGAGTCCTCTCCTGCTGATGTTCAGGTGTATGTCAGTAGTAGTGTCTCTACTTTAAAGAGTCCTCTCCTCCTGATGATCAGGTGTATGTCAGTATGTAGCGTAGCTTCAGCCATGTCGGCTCAAGTCGCCCCATTTACAGTTTTCTGTGAGTTGATCAATGGCGACTGTCCATGACACTATAAACAAGCAAACTAAACTAAAGTGGACTAAATGTTTGCCGTCCTGCAGACTTCCTGCTCCTCGCTCTGACTCGTGATGGACGTCTCCGACCCGCAGACTCTCGGCTTCATGGTCTTCGGAGGCTTCATGTTCATCTCGGCGGTCGGCATCGCGCTGGTGTCGACGCTCTCCATGAAGGAGACGTCGTACGAGGATGCGCTCGCCAAGCAGCGCCGCAAACAACCGCCGCCCACCAGAGCAGAGAAGAAGAAGAAGGACAAGAACCAGGAGAAGAAGAACAAGGCCAAGAGGAAGGAGGAGAAGGAGGAGGAACCGGGGAGCGACGCCGGCGAGGAGGTGCTTTTAGGTCTTAATGTGTGCATGTGTATAAATGTGGTCTGTTGATTGTGTGTATGTACATCAGACAGCTGAGAACATTTCACCAGCTGTAATGAAACAGACCTGCGGGTACACGGAGTAAACCTTTGCAATAAGGGAACGTTATACATTGAAACCTCACTTCTCATTGTCCCTCTTTTTTTCTGATCATCTGATGCATCTTATACAATGTTCATGAACTTTATACAATAACAGGGATGTTTCGTAACAGGGGCATCATTTAGGTATATTCATATTTTTATACATATTTTTATATATATTCTTTTTGTATTCGGGATTGTGGGAAACGGTATTTCGATCTCTCTATCTGTACACACAAACTGAAAGATTGACAATAACGTTGACTTTGACTTTGAGGTGGCTCCAACCGAACCAGAATCTGAACCAGAACCTGCCGCTGAGCCTGAGCCTGAACCTACACCAGAACCAGAACCCATCGTGGTTGCCCCCACCATCGAGGCTCCTCCAGCCGCCGCACCAAAGGAGAAGAAGAAGAAGAAGTCCGCCAAGGTGGAGCCGGTTGTCGTGGTGGTGGAAACTGCCGCTAAGGAAGTTCTGATGATGGCGGTGGCGCCGGTGGTCGACGTTTCTCCCGTTAACGTCGTCGCTAAAGTCACCAAAGAACCGCCGGCTGCTGCTAAACCTGAAGAACCCAAAGAGGCCCCCGGGCAACAAGAAGAAGAACAAGAACAAACCGGAGCCAGGTGAGAAGAGTCGGGTTGTAGTGGTCGTTTGTCAAAAGTAGAGAGTTTAATTCCACATATCGTACCACGTCGTACCGATACAATTACACACGATTACCATACGCACAATACGATACAATAAGCTACGATGCGGTACGATGAGGTACGATGCGGTACGATGCGGTACAGTACAGTACTTTTATGAAGGCCATGTAGTCACAGATAAGTCTTAAAGGTCCCCTGACTCAGGGCCATTTCTACTGATCATGATTCCATTGTTGAGGTCTACTGGAATAGATTTACATTGTTCAATGTTCCAAACTCACATTGGTTTCTCATACAGCATCTCTGTATAGTCTGTGTATTCACTCGCCTTGTTGGAGCTCCTGCCCCCCCCTCCCTATGAGCCCACTGTGCTCTGATTGGTCAGCTCGCCCTCTGTTCTGATGAGTCCACCGTTACAGCTGAACATCAGTGATTATGTTTTACAATGGTGTTTGTTAGCAACCAGGAAATGACCCCAGTAATGACAAACAGATGAGAATGCTGCGTGGGGTCTGGGTGCCGTGTTGGGGGGACGTTGCGGGGCTCGCTGCTGGAGCGGACAGCGTGAGCTGGATTACTGGGGTCGTTTCCTTGTTGCTGCGTGGGGTCTGCGAGACAGCGATACACCGCAAAACTCAGCCTGGCTGTGAGTGTGTGTGTGTTCAGGTGAGTTTCGCGAGGGGGGTATCGCTGTCTCAGGCTGAGAAATCCGCGGAGCCGCAGCTGAGAAAATATAAGGCTGAGTGAGTGTGTGTGTTTGAGGAGCTCCACGGATTGGTCCATTTGGACCTGGGTATGGTCATGTCACTATACTCAGGAAGAAAAAAATGGAAAAAGAAAAATGTCCAACGAGGCGTTCTGGGGCAGCAGAGACAGGTCTTCTCTGTGTTAGACTTTTACTCGCTACAGGGTGCACTTTGAGGGTTTGTGACTCTGCAGACCGTTTACATGCAGAATAAGCTAGATAACACACAAGGGGACGGGTGATAACCAGAAAAGCATGACATGGGACCTTTAAGGGTTGAATCCACACGTCTCTTGGCGCTCCATTACCAACCTAGAGATACTTTTGAACTGGATATAGTCAAATAAACACAACCACTATAACATTATCAGGTGTGCGGACGCATGCCGTCGAAAATACGTTTTCATTCCACCGTGCAGACTTCCAATGCCTCAGTAGTGTCACGCCATTGGACCTGAGCACTATATAGTAGTAAACATTAACCATACATAATAATAGGCCTAAATGGCTCCTACAGGGGTCATAATGAGGGTTTCTGATGAACGTATATCAGATATCACAATCATATACCTCGGTAGAACCACACGATGAAGTGTTAAAGGTCACCTATTATGCAAAATCCACTTTTTCATGTCTTTTATACATAAACATGTGTCCCTTCTGTGTAAAGAGATTCTGAAAGTTTCAGGAAAAAACCAACCAAGGTACCCCCCCCCCTTATCACCTGAATCTCCTCCTAGAGCACCATTGAGTTCTTTGTAACCAAATCTCTCTCAGAGGGGCGTGAGGAGGGGCTCCTTATTTTCATCTAAAGTAACAGACAGAGAATCAGCACTTTGGAAACAGGGCTGAAACAGAGGGGATTATGGGTAATGCTGCAATGATCTGTTTGGTGTTTCAGCCAATCAGAGACAGGTTCTGTATATATCTGAGACCTGTGTAAAACAGTATAATAGGGACCTTTAAATGACGGGTTGTGTTTCGTCCTTGTTTCTCTGTTAGTGACCGACTCCTCGCTGCTGTACGGCGAGCTGCTGTCCGCCGTGTCCAACCGGACGCTCAGCGAGGACCAGACCAGCAAACTGATGGAGGTCCTGAACCAGAAGGCCGGCGACTCCTGGCAGCTGGTACATAAACACAACAGATTCAATGTTAGCCACTAGAACCATCACTGCAGATGTTAGCAGAAAACAGAGTCCTGCAGCATCTCCTGGACCAATGGGAGCCCTCCATGTGATTTAGGGTTAAAATAATCTCTGTGTCAAACTAATGTTTCTGATTCTTACACGTTTAGTTCAGCAGGATAATCTCCACATATTAACACCACTTCATGATTTCTGAAGTAAAAGCTAAACCCAGTGGGGTATTTACTGACGTATTTGATGTAAAACGTTAACATCTCTTCAGCTTGTGTTAACCACAGACCTTATTTCAGGATAACAACCAAACACACATTAAGAAAACCATTGACCTCCAGACCAGGGACATGAAGTGAAGAAATGCTGACTCATGTCAGGGTTTAGGAATCATGTCAGGGTTTAGGAATCATGTCAGGGTTTAGGACTCATGTCAGGGTTTAGGACTCATGTGCTGAGTCATGTCAGGGTTTAGGTCTCATAATGCTGACTCATGTCAGGGTTTAGGACTCATAATGCTGACTCATGTCAGGGTTTAGGACTCATGTCAGGGTTTAGGACTCATAATGCTGAGTCATGTCAGGGTTTAGGTCTCATAATGCTGACTCATGTCAGGGTTTAGGACTCATAATGCTGACTCATGTCAGGGTTTAGGTCTCATAATGCTGACTCATGTCAGGGTTTAGGACTCATAATGCTGACTCATGTCAGGTTTGGGACTCATAGGACTCATAATGCTGACTCATGTCAGGGTTCAGGACTCATAATGCTGACTCGTGTCAGGGTTCAGGACTCATAATGCTGACTCGTGTCAGGGTTCAGGACTCATAATGCTGACTCATGTCAGGGTTTAGGACTCATAATGCTGACTCATGTCAGGGTTTAGGACTCATAATGCTGACTCATGTCAGGGTTTAGGACTCATCTCCTCCAGAAAGTTCTTGACAGCTGGTTTTAGTCTTCTAGCATGTTACAGTAACGTCTGTTCGTCCCTCAGGCCTGTCAGAAAGGAGACCCTCTGTCCACCCTGAAGAAGCAGCTGGAGGAGAAGGAGAAGCTTCGGACCGCCGAGCAGGAAGTTGCCGCCGCCGCCAAGACCCGCCTCAAAGAGCTCAGCAAGGTGAGTCATATGATCTCTAAAGAGTTAATAATTCTGTCCTGTTGGTTTCTCATATCACAACAACGCTACCAAACACAGAACGCTAACAAGACACCTTAAGTATCTTCCTCCTGTAAAGGTGCTCTTTAAAAGGTTGCTCAGATTAACCAAATGAATGTTTTCTGATTAAATGTTATGGTAGTAGAAGTACATGGGTACATGGGTTGATAAACTTGATGAGTCAGTGTTCTTACGATTCGATTCGATAACACTTTATTATCAGATCGAGTCTGCATCACAGCAGCTCCATTTTCTTACCTTGTAGTTTCTCCATCAGAACTCACCTCGGTTCTTCTTGGTTTCCTCCTTCAGGAACTTGGTGCAGAGAAATCCAAGATGGGCTCTCTGGATGCGCGTCTGAAGGCGGAGCTGAGCGCTCAGACTCAGAAACTGGACGCCATGCGGGTCAGCATGGAGGCCGGCGAGCAGGAGCACCTGAAACTCACCGAGACGCTGAACCAGAAGGTACGCTCCGACTCTCTGTTCCTGAAGGGCAAGGTCAAGTTTCTCATCAAGGGTTTGATGTCCATGAGGGACAGCTAGGTTAAATCTTAAGTCCTGTTAATGAAACGCCTCAAGTCCTTAAGGGTTGATCAAGTTAAGTCTTCAAGATGCCAAGCCCAGGAAAAGTCCTTTAGGGAAAGTCTACGTAAATCCAGAACTTCTTGAGGGAACGATTGAATCATTTCTAGTCCTGGGGTGCAGGTCCAAGTCAAGACTCAAGTTCCGGGTTGTGTTTCTCTGAGCAGATGTAATTCAGTTCTAATTCAGTTGTTCAGAAATCCTTTTCTTGTCCCACACCGGGACCAAATGGCAAGTTTGATCTTGATCCTGTGTCTAATATCAGCTAACGTTCTGTTTACCGTGGACAGATCGGTTTATCTGTAGCATGTTGAGCTAACTGTGTTTGTAGCATGTTGAGCTAACGGTGTGTTTACCGTTGACAGATTGGTGTGTTTGTAGCCTGTTGAGCTAATGGTGTGTTTGTAGCCTATTGAGCTAACGGTGTGTTTACCGTTGACAGATTGGTGTGTTTGTAGCCTGTTGAGCTAACAGTGTGTTTGTAGCATGTTGAGCTAACGGTGTGTTTACCTTGACAGGTTGTTGTTCTGCAAGAGCAGCTGGAGAACGGGCCGAACGCTCAGCTGGCTCGGCTGCAGCAGGAGAACTCGATCCTGCGCGACGCTCTGAACCAAGCGAGCAGCCAGGCGGAGAGCCGGCAGAACGCCGAGCTGGCCCGTCTGCGGAGCGACTGCCTGCACCTCAGCCGCGAGCTAACGGAGCGTAGCGACGCTCTGCGCGCCGACGAGGAGCGCCGCCGCGGCCTGGAGGCAAAGATGGCCGCCGCCGAGCAGGAAGCAGCCCAAACCCGGGTCAGAAACACGAGAGGCTGAAACACGAGAGGCTTAAACACTGCACACCACTCCACTCTCTCAGGGTTCTCCATTATAAGAAACAACCACATGTAGCATCAGAAACCTCACAGATAACTCACTGAACCAAACGTATCAGAAAGACAACATTCTTATGTCTAGAGTAATTCATGTTTCAGGTATTGAGACATTGAGCCTGTTCTTAAAGTGGTGTAGAAGTCTAGCATTACATTTGCAAAGAATAAGACAAGAATAGTCCAAATCTGATCCCAGAGGTTATCCTGACTCTCTTTATGGATTTACATTAGGAGAAGTTGTGGATGGTCCCAGGCACTCGTTTAGTTTTCCCAGCGATACTAAGAGTTGATGTTAAAACACTGCAGGACACCGATTGGTCGGAGAGAACAAGACATCCTTTATTAGATAACAAACTACCATCAAAAGTGTTCGGAGGTCTTATGTTCATCAGACCAGATTATTATGGCAACCTGCAGATCTACGGAGAAGTGACAGACGAGGCTCTCTTTGGATTAAAGGCTTTAGGGTTAGCTTAATGCTAAAAGTGAGTCATTTATATGTGTAGCTGCAGCTAACAGGAAGTGTGTTGTGTGTTTAGGACACTGAGTGGGCTCTGCAGCAGCGTCTGCAGGAAGTGATGTCAGAGCTGAACGCCGCACAGCAGGAGGCCGCCGCCGTTAGCGGTGAGTACATACTCACGGAGGAAAATATAATGAGTGTTAAAATAACAGCTTTTCATCAAGAGCTCTTTCTTTCTTTCTCTATTCTTTGCTTATTATTGAGCTGTTGAGTTTCTGTTATGCTCCCAAAACATTTCAGAAACATCCCAGTCCATATTTACTCTCATTGCTTTGAATCATGGTAACACAAAGAGCATTGGACTTCTAACTGGCTCCGTTTCCACCCAATAACCGAGGAAATAAAGTATTCCTTCAGCCTCTTTCTGTGTTTCCATCCCATCCACTCGACCCGTAATAACTGCATATCTTGTGTTTCCTGCTGTTCCTCCTCAGAGCTGCAGGGGGCGCTGGCGCTCAGAGACGCCGACCTGCAGGAGCTCCGGGCCCAGCTGGAGAGCCAGGCTGCAGGACAGGTAAACACCTGATGTTAATGTGTGGTTCAAACACTCAGGTAGTCAGATAGTCCACGTAAGGATATTTCATATAATCCAAAACACTCGAGGAAGTTACACCGTCACCAGAGGGAGGGGTCAGAGAGAGACACTACATACAGTAAATAAAGAAAAGGAAAAAAAGGAAAGAAAAATTCATTTTGAAACTTCAGAA
>JAAKFY010000010.1:332801-380301 GCA_011823955.1 Dissostichus mawsoni
AAATTACCTGTACTTTCTACTTCTTACATGTTGAACCCAAATACCTGTACTTCTACTTCTTACATGTTGAACCCAAATACCTGTACTTTCTACTTCTTACATTTTGAACACAAATACCTGTACTTCTACTCTTACATGTTGAACCCAAATACCTGTACTTTCTACTTCTTACATGTTGAACCCAAATACCTGTACTTTCTACTTCTTACACTTGAACCCAAATACCTGTACTTTCTACTTCTTACACTTTGAACCCAAATACCTGTACTTTCTACTTTACATGTTGAACACAAATACCTGTACTTTCTACTTCTTCCATGTTGAACCCAAATACTGTACTTTCTACTTCTTCCATGTTGAACCCAAATACCTGTACTTTCTACTTCTTACATGTGAACCCAAATACCTGTACTTTACTTCTAACATGTTGAACCCAAATACTGTACTTTCTACTTCTTACATGTTGAACCCAAATACCTGTACTTTCTACTTCTTACATGTTGAACCCAAATACCTGTACTTTCTACTTCTAACATGTTGAACCCAAATACCTGTACTTTCTACTTCTTCCATTTTGAACCCAAATACCTGTACTTTCTACTTCTTCCATGTTGAACCCAAATACCTGTACTTTCTACTTCTTACATGTTGAACCCAAATACCTGTACTTTCTACTTCTTACATGTTGAACCGAAATACCTGTACTTTCTACTTCTTACATGTTGAACCCAAATACCTGTACTTCTACTTCTTACATGTTGAACACAAATACCTGTACTTTCTACTTCTAACATGTTGAACCCAAATACCTGTACTTTCTACTTCTTCCATTTTGAACCCAATACCTGACTTTCTACTCTTCCATGTTGAACCCAAAACTGTACTTTCTACTTCTTACATGTTGAACCCAAATACCTGTACTTTCTACTTCTTACATGTTGAACCCAAATACCTGTACTTTCTACTTCTTACATGTTGAACCCAAATACCTGTACTTTCTACTCTTACATGTTGAACCCAAATACCTGTACTTTCTATTCTTACATGTTGAACAAATACCTGTCCTTTCTACTTCTTCCATTTGAACCCAAATACCTGTACTCTCTACTTCTTACACTTTGAACCCAAATACCTGTACTTTCTACTTCTACACTTTGAACCCTAATACCTGTACTTCCTACTTCTTACATGTTGAACACAAATACCTGTACTTTCTACTTCTTCCATTTGAACACTAATACTTGTACTTTCTACTTCTTACATGTTGAACACAAATACCTGTACTTTCTACTTCTTACATTTTGAACCCAAATACCTGTACTTTCTACTTCTTACATGTTGAACCCAAATACCTGTACTTTCTACTTCTTACATTTTGAACCCAAATACCTGTACTTTCTACTTCTTACACTTTGAACCCTAATACCTGTACTTTCTACTTCTACATGTTGAACCCAAATACCTGTACTTTCTACTTCTTCCATGTGAACCCAAATACCTGTACTTTCTACTTCTTACACTTTGAACCCAAATACCTGTACTTTCTACTTCTTACACTTGAACCCAAATACCTGTACTTTCTACTTCTTCCATGTTGAACCCAAATACCTGTACTTTCTACTTCTTACATGTTGAACCAATACCTGTACTTTCTACTTCTTACATGTTGAACCGAAATACCTGTACTTTCTACTTCTTACATGTTGAACCAAATACCTGTACTTTCTACTTCTTACATGTTGAACACAAATACCTGTACTTTCTACTTCTAACATGTTGAACCAAATACCTGTACTTTCTACTTCTTCCATTTTGACCCAAATACCTGTACTTTCTACTTCTTCCATGTTGAACCCAAATACCTGTACTTTCTACTTCTTACATGTTGAACCCAAATACCTGTACTTTCTACTTCTTACACTTTGAACCCAAATACCTGTACTTTCTACTTCTTACACTTTGAACCCAAATACCTGTACTTTCTACTTCTTACATGTTGAACACAAATACCTGTACTTTCTACTTCTTCCATGTTGAACCCAAATACCTGTACTTTCTACTTCTTCCATGTTGAACCCAAATACCTGTACTTTCTACTTCTTACATGTTGAACCCAAATACCTGTACTTTCTACTTCTAACATGTTGAACCCAAATACCTGTACTTTCTACTTCTTACATGTTGAACCCAAATACCTGTACTTTCTACTTCTTACATGTTGAACCCAAATACCTGTACTTTCTACTTCTAACATGTTGAACCCAAATACCTGTACTTTCTACTTCTTCCATTTTGAACCCAAATACCTGTACTTTCTACTTCTTCCATGTTGAACACAAATACCTGTACTTTCTACTTCTTACATGTTGAACCCAAATACCTGTACTTTCTACTTCTTACATGTTGAACCGAAATACCTGTACTTTCTACTTCTTACATGTTGAACCCAAATACCTGTACTTTCTACTTCTTACATGTTGAACACAAATACCTGTACTTTCTACTTCTAACATGTTGAACCCAAATACCTGTACTTTCTACTTCTTCCATTTTGAACCCAAATACCTGTACTTTCTACTTCTTCCATGTTGAACCCAAATACCTGTACTTTCTACTTCTTACATGTTGAACCCAAATACCTGTACTTTCTACTTCTTACATGTTGAACCCAAATACCTGTACTTTCTACTTCTTACATGTTGAACCCAAATACCTGTACTTTCTACTTCTTACATGTTGAACACAAATACCTGTACTTTCTACTTCTTACATGTTGAATCCAAATACCTGTCCTTTCTTCTTCCATTTTGAACCCAAATACCTGTACTCTCTACTTCTTACACTTTGAACCCAAATACCTGTACTTTCTACTTCTTACACTTTGAACCCTAATACCTGTACTTCCTACTTCTTACATGTTGAACACAAATACCTGTACTTTCTACTTCTTCCATTTTGAACACTAATACTTGTACTTTCTACTTCTTACATGTTGAACACAAATACCTGTACTTTCTACTTCTTACATTTTGAACCCAAATACCTGTACTTTCTACTTCTTACATGTTGAACCAAATACCTGTACTTTCTACTTCTTACATTTTGAACCCAAATACCTGTACTTTCTACTTCTTACACTTTGAACCCTAATACCTGTACTTTCTACTTCTTACATGTTGAACCCAAATACCTGTACTTTACTTCTTCCATGTTGAACCCAAATACCTGTACTTTCTACTTCTTACACTTTGAACCCAAATACCTGTACTTTCTACTTCTTACACTTTGAACCCAAATACCTGTACTTTCTACTTCTTCCATGTTGAACCCAAATACCTGTACTTTCTACTTCTTACATGTTGAACCCAAATACCTGTACTTTCTACTTCTTACATGTGAACCGAAATACCTGTACTTTCTACTTCTTACATGTTGAACCCAAATACCTGTACTTTCTACTTCTTACATGTTGAACACAAATACCTGTACTTCTACTTCTAACATGTTGAACCCAAATACCTGTACTTTCTACTTCTTCCATTTTGAACCCAAATACCTGTACTTTCTACTTCTTCCATGTTGAACCCAAATACCTGTACTTTCTACTTCTTACATGTTGAACCCAAATACCTGTACTTTCTACTTCTTACATGTTGAACCCAAATACCTGTACTTTCTACTTCTTACATGTTGAACCCAAATACCTGTACTTTCTACTTCTTACATGTTGAACACAAATACCTGTACTTTCTACTTCTTACATGTTGAATCCAAATACCTGTCCTTTCTACTTCTTCCATTTTGAACCCAAATACCTGTACTCTCTACTTCTTACACTTTGAACCCAAATACCTGTACTTTCTACTTCTTACACTTTGAACCCTAATACCTGTACTTCCTATTTCTTACATGTTGAACACAAATACCTGTACTTTCTACTTCTTCCATTTTGAACACTAATACTTGTACTTTCTACTTCTTACATGTTGAACACAAATACCTGTACTTTCTACTTCTTACATTTTGAACCCAAATACCTGTACTTTCTACTTCTTACATGTTGAACCCAAATACCTGTACTTTCTACTTCTTACACTTTGAACTCAAATACCTGTACTTTCTACTTCTTCCATGTTGAACCCAAATACCTGTACTTTCTACTTCTTACATTTTGAACCCAAATACCTGTACTTTCTACTTCTTCCATGTTGAACCCAAATACCTGTACTTTCTACTTCTTACACTTTGAACCCAAATACCTGTACTTTCTACTTCTTACATGTTGAACCCAAATACCTGTACTTTCTACTTCTTACACTTTGAACCCAAATACCTGTACTTTCTACTTCTTCCATGTTGAACACAAATACCTGTACTTTCTACTTCTTACATGTTGAACCCAAATACCTGTACTTTCTACTTCTTCCATGTTCCAAACAGGCTGGTTCCTTTAGTCTGAATGTGTGTTTGGTGGCGTGATCATTATTATTTAGAGTCATTGCGTGCCTATTGATTTGAACACGATCCGTGTATCCATCATTTCCTGGTCTTCTCTAAAGAAGAGGACCAATGAAAACGTTGTCATGTTGCCGTTGTTCAGCATGGAAACATTCATTAGCTAACAATGATATTATTGTTCTATTAATATAAAGGGAGGTCAGGTACTCTTTAAAACAGCTGCTAGTTATGGGTACTTTTTACTTAAAGGGGACCTATCATGCAAAATGCACTTTTGTACGTCTTTTATACATGAATATGTGTCCCCGGTGTGTCAGGGAACTCACCAAGTGTCAGAAAACACAACCCTCTCTCTTTTCCTCCGTACCCAAATCTCTAAAAACGGGGCTGCAACGGAGCTGATACAGACTGATACAGATTTGAAATTGTTCTGACGTCAGAAACGGGAGCTCCGCCTATATGGGCAACTCTCCACCTATCAGGAGGAGACAGCCACGGCCATTGCCGCTCGAAAGCGCTGGAGACGCTGTAGTACATATGCCAGGCCTGTAGGTGGCGCTGTAGTACATATGCCAGGCCTGTAGGTGGCGCTGTAGTACATAAGCCAGGCCTGTAGGTGGCGCTGTAGTACATATGCCAGGCCTGTAGGTGGCGCTGTAGTACATATGCCAGGCCTGTAGGTGGCGCTGTAGTACATATGCCAGGCCTGTAGGTGGCGCTGTAGTACATATGCCAGGCCTGTAGTGGCGCTGTAGTACATATGCCAGGCCTGTAGGTGGCGCTGTAGTACATAAGCCAGGCCTGTAGGTGGCGCTGTAGTACATATGCCAGGCCTGTAGGTGGCGCTGTAGTACATATGCCAGGCCTGTAGGTGGCGCTGTAGTACATATGCCAGGCCTGTAGGTGGCGCTGTAGTACATATGCCAGGCCTGTAGGTGGCGCTGTAGTACATATGCCAGGCCTGTAGGTGGCGCTGTAGTACATATGCCAGGCCTGTAGGTGGCGCTGTAGTACATATGCCAGGCCTGTAGGTGGCGCTGTAGTACATATGCCAGGCCTGTAGGTGGCGCTGTAGTACATATGCCAGGCCTGTAGGTGGCGCTGTAGTACATGCCAGGCCTGTAGGTGGCGCTGTAGTACATATGCCAGGCCTGTAGGTGGCGCTGTAGTACATATGCCAGGCCTGTAGGTGGCGCTGTAGTACATATGCCAGGCCTGTAGTGGCGCTGTAGTACATATGCCAGGCCTGTAGGTGGCGCTGTAGTACATATGCCAGGCCTGTAGGTGGCGCTGTAGTACATATGCCAGGCCTGTAGGTGGCGCTGTAGTACATAGCCAGGCCTGTAGGTGGCGCTGTAGTACATATGCCAGGCCTGTAGGTGGCGCTGTAGTACATATGCCAGGCTGTAGGTGGCGCTGTAGTACATATGCCAGGCCTGTAGGTGGCGCTGTAGTACATATGCCAGGCCTGTAGGTGGCGCTGTAGTACATATGCCAGGCCTGTAGGTGGCGCTGTAGTCTGCCACAAAAGCAGCGAAGAAGACTTCTCAGAATCAGCCCTTGCAAAAACAGGGCTAAAAAAGAGCATAGTGCGAAATGAGGCGTGGCTAAAATGCATGATCTGTTTGGTATTTTGAAAAAAACTTCACAGACATGTTTTGTATAGGTATGGCCCTACAATATATGATTCAAATATAGCATGATAGGTCCACTTTAAGTACATTTCAAAGCCCTTACTTCTTTACTTTTACTTGAGTAAAGAAATGTAGTCAGTACTTCTACTTTTACCAGAGTATTTTTAAACACAAGTATCTGTACTTCTACTTGAGTAAAGGATGTGTGTACTGTTCCCTCTCTGGTGTGTGTCCCACCTGCAGCCATGCGGGCCTGCGTCAGCGCGTCCTGCGGGTAGACGGTGCAGTGCAGCAGGCTGTGGGCCTGCAGGAAGCCGTTCAGAGCGCAGAACACCGCTGCGTAGAGGACGATGTTCAGAGGGACCGGCTGACCTTGAGTCCGGAGGGCGTAGATACAACTCCTGCAGAGAAACACATGGTCAGAATAAGAACACAGCACGGTCACTTGACTTCACGTCACCACCGCTAAGCTAAAGGTGGCTAACGTTGGGCTGTAAAGGAACTACAGCACGGTCACATGACTTCACGTCACCACCGCTAAGCTAAAGGTGGCTAATGTTGGGCTATAAAGGAACTACAGCACGGTCACATGACTTCACTTCACCACCGCTAGCTAAAGGTGGCTAACGTTGGGCTGTAAAGGAACTACAGCACGGTCACTTGACTTCACTCACCACCGCTAAGCTAAAGGTGGCTAACGTTGGGCTATAAAGGAACTACAGCACGGTCACATGACTTCACTTCACCACCGCTAAGCTAAAGGTGGCTAACGTTGGGCTGTAAAGGAACTACAGCACGGTCACATGACTTCACGTCACCACCGCTAAGCTAAAGGAGGCTAATGTTGGGCTGTAAAGGAACTACAGCACGGTCACATGACTTCACGTCACCTCCGCTAAGCTAAAGGAGGCTAATGTTGAGCTATAAAGGAACTACAGCACGGTCACATGACTTCACGTCACCACCGCTAAGCTAAAGGAGGCTAATGTTGAGCTATAAAGGAACTACAGCACGGTCACATGACTTCACATGACCACCGCTAAGCTAAAGGTGGCTAATGTTGAGCTATAAAGGAACTACAGCACGGTCACATGACTTCACGTCACCACCGCTAAGCTAAAGGAGGCTAATGTTGGGCGTGATGGCGTTTAGTCGTCTCATTTAGACACTTGTTAGCAACCTCTTTTAAATTCACCAGTGGGGTATTTACTGACGTATTTTAAGTCATAGAACAAACCGTTAAAATCTCTTCAGCTTGTGTTAACCACAGACCTCATTCAGGATAACAACCCAAAACACATTCAGAGAACCATTGAGCTCCAGTCTCTCTGATCCTCTTGCAGTATTGAATGCGAGTCATCAACCAATAATTGGGCCCCGTCCACACGGAGACGATATCAGTTCAATTCGCTAACGTTCTCTATCGTATAGACCAGGGTTGGGCAAATTGCGGTCCGGGGTCAGCATGCGGCCCCCAACTCCCCTTTTTGCGACCCTCAGATTAATTTAAAAAAAATGGTTTTACTTGTAGTACTGATACCGTTCACTAGACTCGTAGTTACGTCGCGAGCTGCGTACATGATTTCGTTTGGCAGCCAAATACCGCCAAAGAATCTGTGACGCGTTTGTGTGTATTGTGTTTATAATTTACATTTTTTTACTATGTTCAATCTGAATTTACTTTAAAATTAAAAACATCTATATTGATTCTGACTTTTCTACATCCAGCTACCAGGTTTATCATTGCTTTGAGAAAAAAGGTTATTAATTTACCCCTTTTAGAAGAGAAGATATAGTCATTTGTTTTGGGAATGTCCTTTTCGAGCCTGAGACCTGAAAAACAGGCTGAACTGGTTAAAAACCTGTTCAAAACAAACATGCCACTCCGTGTGGACGGGCCTGGTCTCACCTGTCTTTCTTGAGGACAGGAGGAGGTTCTGCCACTCCGTGTGGACGGGCCTGGTCTCACCTGTCTTTCTTGAGGACAGGAGGAGGTTCTGCCACTCCGTGTGGACGGGCCTGGTCTCACCTGTCTTTCTTGAGGACAGGAGGAGGTTCTGCCACTCCCTGTGGACGGGCCTGGTCTCACCTGTCTTTCTTGAGGACAGGAGGAGGTTCTGCCATCCCTGTGGACGGGCCTGGTCTCACCTGGCTTTCTTGAGGACAGGAGGAGGTTCTGCCACTCCGTGTGGACGGGCCTGGTCTCACCTGTCTTTCTTGAGGACAGGAGGAGGTTCTGCCACCCTGTGGACGGGCCTGGTCTCACCTGTCTTTCTTGAGGACAGGAGGAGGTTCTGCCACTCCCTGTGGACGGGCCTGGTCTCACCTGTCTTTCTTGAGGACAGGAGGAGGTTCTGCCACTCCGTGTGGACGGGCCTGGTCTCACCTGTCTTTCTTGAGGACAGGAGGAGGTTCTGCTACTCCGTGTGGACGGGCCTGGTCTCACCTGTCTTTCTTGAGGACAGGAGGAGGTTCTGCTACTCCGTGTGGACGGGCCTGGTCTCACCTGTCTTTCTTGAGGACAGGAGGAGGTTCTGCGACTCCGTGTGGACGGGCCTGGTCTCACCTGTCTTTCTTGAGGACAGGAGGAGGTTCTGCCACTCCGTGTGGACGGGCCTGGTCTGACCTGTCTTTCTTGAGGACAGGAGGAGGTTCTGCCACTCCGTGTGGACGGGCCTGGTCTCACCTGTCTTTCTTGAGGACAGGAGGAGGTTCTGCCACTCCGTGTGGACGGGCCTGGTCTCACCTGTCTTTCTTGAGGACAGGAGGAGGTTCTGCCACTCCGTGTGGACGGGCCTGGTCTCACCTGTCTTTCTTGAGGACAGGAGGAGGTTCTGCTGAACGCTGCTAACAGAGAAATGTGACTCATCTTCCCTTTTTGAGAGGTCAGTGTGTCATCATAGACGCTTCACATGTATTTTCTTCCCTTTGCATGTCTCTGTGTTTCTCCTTTTTTGATCATTTCCGTGGTTTTTCTGGTTATTTAGAAGTTGTTTTGCGTTTCTTTGTAATATTCTGCTTTATATTCTGTTAACTGAAAATTGGCCATCGAATAGTTTTTTATTGTCAGAGTTTATAGGTGTTTTATTTCAAGGTCAACTTTTTAATGCTGTTTTATTTCTATCTTGAGAGTTTTCAATAGAGTACCTCTTATCTTATTTATCTTCACCTTGGGATCAATAGAGTACCTCTCATCTTATTTATCTTCACCTTGGGATCAATAGAGTACCTCTTATCTTATTTATCTTCACCTTGTTGTCCTTTTGCACTGTTTGTAGGTTTTTCACTTCTTGTGGTCATATTGCATAAACACTGTAGCCTACTGCACAATCACTACCTATACTCTGAGTACTTTAACTACAAGTTACTGCACAATCACTACCTATACTCTGAGTACTTTAACTACAAGTTACTGCACAATCACTACCTATACTCTGAGTACTTTAACTACATGTTACTGTATATAAATACCTATACTCTGAGTACTTTAACTACAAGTTACTGCACAATCACTACCTATACTCTGAGTACTTTAACTACAAGTTACTGCACAATCACTACCTATACTCTGAGTACTTTAACTACATGTTACTGTATATAAATACCTATACTCTGAGTACTTTAACTACATGTTACTGTATATAAATACCTATACTCTGAGTACGTTAACTACAAGTTACTGCACAATCACTACCTATACTCTGAGTACTTTAACTACATGTTACTGCACAATCACTACCTATACTCTGAGTACTTTAACTACAAGTTACTGCACAATCACTACCTATACTCTGAGTACTTTAACTACAAGTTACTGCACAATCACTACCTATACTCTGAGTACTTTAACTACAAGTTACTGCACAATCACTACCTATACTCTGAGTACTTTAACTACATGTTACTGCACAATCACTACCTATACTCTGAGTACGTTAACTACATGTTACTGCACAATCACTACCTATACTCTGAGTACGTTAACTACATGTTACTGCACAATCACTACCTATACTCTGAGTACTTTAACTACATGTTACTGCACAATCACTACCTATACTCTGAGTACTTTAACTACATGTTACTGCACAATCACTACCTATACTCTGAGTACTTTAACTACATGTTACTGCACAATCACTACCTATACTCTGAGTACGTTAACTACATGTTACTGCACAATCACTACCTATACTCTGAGTACTTTAACTACAAGTTACTGCACAATCACTACCTATACTCTGAGTACTTTAACTACAAGTTACTGCACAATCACTACCTATACTCTGAGTACTTTAACTACAAGTTACTGCACAATCACTACCTATACTCTGAGTACTTTAACTACAAGTTACTGCACAATCACTACCTATACTCTGAGTACTTTAACTACATGTTACTGCACAATCACTACCTATACTCTGAGTACTTTAACTACATGTTACTGCACAATCACTACCTATACTCTGAGTACGTTAACTACAAGTTACTGCACAATCACTACCTATACTCTGAGTACTTTAACTACATGTTACTGCACAATCACTACCTATACTCTGAGTACTTTAACTACATGTTACTGCACAATCACTACCTATACTCTGAGTACTTTAACTACATGTTACTGCACAATCACTACCTATACTCTGAGTACTTTGACTATATGTTACTGTATATAAATACCTATACTCTGAGTACTTTAACTACATGTTACTGTATATAAATACCTATACTTTGAGTACTTTGACTACATTTTGTTGAACTTTAAGAACTTTTAATTAAAGTACTTTAAATACATTTTACTGCATATAAATACTTTTACTTTGAGTACTTTAACTACGACGGAAGAGGATTAGGGCCACATGAAAAAAGATTTTTGGGGATTTGAAAAAAAAGTCTGAATTTCCTTTCCATGTGGCGCTCATCCTCTTCAGTAAACTACATTTTACAACGTACAATAATGCTAGATATAAATACTTTAAATACGTTTGACACCATTGTATTGCACAATAAGAACTTTTACTTCTTTAACATACTTTATCCACATTTTACTGTGAATGAATGAATCCTGTACCTGTTGAAGTAGTGCAGCATGAAGGTACAGATCAGCAGGGTGCCTCCGGTTCTCCCCCGGCTCTCCACCCCTGCTCCCCGGGCAGCAGCAGCATCATCAGCGGCAGCAGCAGAGCCGGAGCCTCCTGCAGGAACCAGGCCAGTCTGGCGGGGCAGCAGCGGCTCCGCGGGGCTCGGTACCGGCCGTAGGGTGTGTGGGTTCGGGTCTGACGGAGCAGGTAGACCGGGCCTCCGAGGACCAGAGCCCAGCTGAGAGAGGACACGGCCAACTCACAGCACTCCATCTCCGGCTGCTGGAACTCCATCTACCGCCGAGGGACTGGGGAGGAGGATATATATACAGTATGAGAGGGGGGAGCTTAATCTGTTAGACTCTACCACAGGTAGGCTAGTTCAAGTATTCAATGTGCAGTACAATGTAGTTAAAGTACTCAAAGTAAATGACTGTGCAGTACATGTGCAAAAAAAGTGCAAAATGAATACAAATAGATGCAACCACAGAGATACAGAAAGAGAAGCAAACGAACAAGGAGACCGTCAGCTACGACGCTGAAGTTAGCTTCCGATTCAGAGTTTCCGATTCGGCAGTTAAGGGAAAGTTAAGGGACATTTACTTTACAGCGCTGAGCGAACAATCCTCCGTGTCTGAACCTATTAAATCGCTGCATACCCGATTTATTTGGACTGCATTATCCCAGAGAGGGTAAACATTCATTTATAACACCGTTTGAGATTTGTGAAACCTTAATTCTATTTGTGAAAATGCAACTGAGGGAAATTTGATTTTTCAACATTTGTATTGAGAAAGTCAGTGCAGAAGTCCATATCTCTTAGTGTTAATTTCGTCAACGAAAACTATGACGAAAAATGTTCGTCAACGACCTTTTTTACATGACTAAGACGAGACGATGACGAGCTAAAAATAGATTCTTGATAACGAAAACTTTGAAGAAATGTATATTTAGTTTTCGTTGACGAGACGAGACGGGACTAAGGTGTTAATGGTGGACTATCGGACATTCAAAATGCAGGGTATTTTCCCCCAATTGTCCGTATTGTCTGTCAAAATGCATCTTACGTTTCTAACTTGCAATATCATTATTTCCGCTCTCTTCACTCAGAAGATCGATCTCCCTGTGTCTCTCTGTGTGCGGGGGCGGGGCCTAACAGACACGCTGCAGCGGCACACAGAGATCTGCCGGGGACGGAGCGTTCAAAAGTATAGAGACACTCTACAAGGCTCGATGTGGACAAAGCTCGTTTGCCATTAGTGTTTTCGCGTTAGCGCGTTGACACGAGTAGAGTAGTCTGTCCAAACAGCCGGCCAAAAGGCGTCATATTCAGTCGGAGAAATGCACAATTTTCGACTTCCTTAACTCGTTGCTCTGTTGCCCCAATTACGATTAACGTTATCACATCAGGTGCGCAGAGGTGGGAGAAGTAGGCCTACTCAGATCTCGTAGTTAAGTAAAAAAAATACCATAGTGTAGGAAGAGTTCCTCAAATAAAAGTATTCTCATCAAAATATAGTGAAAGTAGCGACAGTAAAAGTAGTCATTGTGCAGATTGGTCCATTTCAGAATAATATATATGATATGTTTTATAATGATTGATCATGAAAGTGTTCTCAAGCTGGTAAAGGTGCAGCTAGTTTGAATGACTTTGTATACTGCAGGGTAGCTTGAGGATTTACTCCAGGTGGAACTAAAGTCTGATTTAACACCTGATTATATTTCACATCATTCATCCACATCTGTGAAGTAACTAAAGGTATTAATACATGTAGTGGAGGAAAAGTACACCATGTACCTCTGAGCTGTAGTGGAGTAGAAGTACACCATGTACCTCTGAACTCTAGTGGAGTAGAAGTACACCATGTACCTCTGAACTGTAGTGGAGGAGAAGTACCATGTACTCTGAACTGTAGTGGAGTAGAAGTACACCATGTACCTCTGAACTGTAGTGGAGTAGAAGTACACCATGTACCTCTGAACTGTAGTGGAGTAGAAGTACACCATGTACCTCTGAACTGTAGTGGAGTAGAAGTACACCATGTACCTCTGAACTGTAGTGGAGTAGAAGTACACCATGTACCTCTGAACTGTAGTGGAGTAGAAGTACACCATGTACCTCTGAACTGTAGTGGAGAGAAGTACACCATGTACCTCTGAACTGTAGTGGAGGAGAAGTACCATGTACCTCTGAACTGTAGAGGAGTAGAAGTACACCATGTACCTCTGAACTGTAGTGGAGTAGAAGTACACCATGTACCTCTGAACTGTAGTGGAGTAGAAGTACACCATGTACCTCTGAACTGTAGTGGAGTAGAAGTACACCATGTACCTCTGAACTGTAGAGGAGTAGAAGTACACCATGTACCTCTGAACTGTAGTGGAGTAGAAGTACACCATGTACCTCTGAACTGTAGTGGAGTAGAAGTACACCATGTACCTCTGAACTGTAGTGGAGTAGAAGTACACCATGTACATCTGAACTGTAGTGGAGTAGAAGTACACCATGTACCTCTGAACTGTAGTGGAGAAGAAGTACACCATGTACCTCTGAACTGTAGAGGAGTAGAAGTACACCATGTACCTCTGAACTGTAGTGGAGGAGAAGTACACCATGTACCTCTGAACTGTAGTGGAGTAGAAGTACACCATGTACCTCTGAACTGTAGTGGAGGAGAAATACACCATGTACCTCTGAACTGTAGTGGAGGAGAAGTACACCATGTACCTCTGAACTGTAGTGGAGTAGAAGTACACCATGTACCTCTGAACTGTAGTGGAGTAGAAGTACACCATGTACCTCTGAACTCTAGTGGAGTAGAAGTACACCATGTACCTCTGAACTGTAGAGGGGTAGAAGTACACCATGTACCTCTGAACTGTAGTGGAGTAGAAGTACACCATGTACCTCTGAACTGTAGTGGAGTAGAAGTACACCATGTACCTCTGAACTGTAGAGGAGTAGAAGTACACCATGTACCTCTGAACTGTAGTGGAGTAGAAGTACACCATGTACCTCTGAACTGTAGAGGAGTAGAAGTACACCATGTACCTCTGAACTGTAGTGGAGTAGAAGTACACCATGTACATCTGAACTGTAGTGGAGTAGAAGTACACCATGTACCTCTGAACTGTAGTGGAGAAGAAGTACCACATGTACCTCTGAACTGTAGAGGAGTAGAAGTACACCATGTACCTCTGAACTGTAGTGAGGAGAAGTACACCATGTACCTCTGAACTGTAGTGGAGTAGAAGTACACCATGTACCTCTGAACTGTAGTGGAGGAGAAATACACCATGTACCTCTGAACTGTAGTGGAGGAGAAGTACACCATGTACCTCTGAACTGTAGTGGAGTAGAAGTACACCCATGTACCTCTGACTGTAGTGGAGTAGAAGTACACCATGTACCTCTGAACTCTAGTGGAGTAGAAGTACACCATGTACCTCTGAACTGTAGAGGGTAGAAGTACACCATGTACCTCTGAACTGTAGTGGAGTAGAAGTACACCATGTACCTCTGAACTGTAGAGGAGTAGAAGTACACCATCTACCTCTGAACTGTAGTGGAGGAGAAGTACACCATGTACCTCTGAACTGTAGTGGAGTAGAAGTACACCATGTACCTCTGAACTGTAGTGGAGGAGAAGTACACCATGTACCTCTGAACTGTAGTGGAGTAGAAGTACACCATGTACCTCTGAACTGTAGTGGAGTAGAAGTACACCATGTACCTCTGAACTGTAGTGAGTAGAAGTACACCATGTACCTCTGAACTCTAGTGGAGTAGAAGTACACCATGTACCTCTGAACTGTAGTGGAGTAGAAGTACACCATGTACCTCTGAACTGTAGAGGAGTAGAAGTACACCATGTACCTCTGAACTGTAGTGGAGTAGAAGTACACCATGTACCTCTGAACTCTAGTGGAGTAGAAGTACACCATGTACCTCTGAACTGTAGAGGAGTAGAAGTACACCATGTACCTCTGAACTCTAGTGGAGTAGAAGTACACCATGTACCTCTGCACTGTAGTGGAGTAGAAGTACACCATGTACCTCTGAACTCTAGTGGAGTAGAAGTACACCATGTACCTCTGAACTGTAGAGGAGTAGAAGTACACCATGTACCTCTGAACTCTAGTGGAGTAGAAGTACACCATGTACCTCTGAACTGTAGAGGAGTAGAAGTACACCATGTACCTCTGAACTGTAGTGGAGTAGAAGTACAACCATGTACCTCTGAACTGTAGTGGGGTAGAAGTACACCAAGTACCTCTGAACTGTAGTGGAGTAGAAGTACACCATGTACCTCTGAACTGTAGTGGAGTAGAAGTACACCATGTACCTCTGAACTGTAGAGGAGTAGAAGTACACCATCTACCTCTGAACTGTAGTGGAGTAGAAGTACACCATGTACCTCTGAACTGTAGAGGAGTAGAAGTACACCATGTACCTCTGAACTCTAGTGGAGTAGAAGTACACCATGTACCTCTGAACTGTAGAGGAGTAGAAGTACACCATGTACCTCTGAACTGTAGTGGAGGAGAAGTACACCATGTACCTCTGAACTGTAGAGGTGTAGAAGTACACCATGTACCTCTGAACTGTAGAGGAGTAGAAGTACACCATGTACCTCTGAACTGTAGAGGAGGAGAAGTACACCATGTACCTCTGAACTGTAGAGAGTAGAAGTACACCATGTACCTCTGAACTGTAGTGGAGTAGAAGTACACCATGTACCTCTGAACTGTAGAGGAGTAGAAGTACACCATGTACCTCTGAACTGTAGTGGAGGAGAAGTACACCATGTACCTCTGAACTGTAGTGGAGTAGAAGTACACCATGTACCTCTGAACTGTAGAGGAGGAGAAGTACACCATGTACCTCTGAACTGTAGTGGAGTAGAAGTACACCATGTACCTCTGAACTGTAGAGGAGGAGAAGTACACCATGTACCTCTGAACTGTAGAGGAGTAGAAGTACACCATGTACCTCTGAACTGTAGTGGAGTAGAAGTACACCATGTACCTCTGAACTATAGTGGAGTAGAAGTACACCATGTACCTCTGAACTGTAGTGGAGTAGAAGTACACCATGTACCTCTGAACTGTAGTGGAGTAGAAGTACACCATGTACCTCTGAACTTTAGTGGAGTAGAAGTACACCATGTACCTCTGAACTGTAGTGGAGTAGAAGTACACCATGTACCTCTGAACTGTAGTGGAGTAGAAGTACACCATGTACCTCTGAACTGTAGTGGAGGAGAAGTACACATGTACCTCTGAACTGTAGAGGTGTAGAAGTACACCATGTACCTCTGAACTGTAGAGGTGTAGAAGTACACCATGTACCTCTGAACTGTAGTGGAGTAGAAGTACACCATGTACCTCTGAACTGTAGAGGAGTAGAAGTACAACCATGTACCTCTGAACTGTAGAGGAGTAGAAGTACACCATCTACCTCTGAACTGTAGTGGAGTAGAAGTACACCATGTACCTCTGAACTGTAGAGGAGTAGAAGTACACCATGTACCTCTGAACTGTAGTGGTGTAGAAGTACACCATGTACCTCTGAACTGTAGTGGAGTAGAAGTACACCATGTACCTCTGAACTGTAGTGAGTAGAAGTACACCATGTACCTCTGAACTGTAGTGGAGTAGAAGTACACAGTAGCAAAACATTGAAATACTCCAGTAAAGTACAAGTACCTCAACATTTGTTCCATTGATTCCGATTTCAGAAACCTGTATTTGCCTAACTGAATGGTTTAAAGAGAGAAAACATTTTGACTAAAATTTGACTAAAACTAATAACCATTTTCGTCTTAAGACTAAATCAAAAACAGCTGCCAAAATGAACACTGATGTCTCTCCATTTCATTTCTCGTCTGCATTACACAGCAAAATGAGCAGTTCTAACCCAACTCTTAGAGAGTCAAATACAACACTTTGAAAGTGTCTGCATTGGTCCACACTGCTTTGAGTTAAAACTACACTTTGAAAGTGTCTGCATTGGTCCACATGCTTTGAGTTAAAACTACACTTTGAAAGTGTCTGCATTGGTCCACACTGCTTTGAGTTAAAACTACACTGAAAGTGTCGCATTGGTCCACACTGCTTTGAGTAAAACTACACTTTGAAAGTGTCTGCATTGGTCCACACTGCTTGAGTTAAAACTACACTTTGAAAGTGTCTCCATTGGTCCACACTGCTTTGAGTTAAAAACTACACTTTGAAAGTGTCTGCATTGGTCCATACTGCTTTGAGTTAAAACTACACTTTGAAAGTGTCTGCATTGGTCCATACTGCTTTGAGTTAAAACTACACTTTGAAAGTGTCTGCATTGGTCCACACTGCTTTGAGTTAAAACTACACTTTGAAAGTGTCTGCATTGGTCCACACTGCTTTGAGTTTAAAACTACACTTTGAAAGTGTCTGCATTGGTCACACTGCTTTGAGTTAAAACTACACTTGAAAGTGTCTGCATTGGTCCATACTGCTTTGAGTTAAAACTACACTTTGAAAGTGTCTGCATTGGTCCACACTGCTTTGAGTTTAAAACTACACTTTGAAAGTGTCTGCATTGGTCCACACTGCTTTGAGTTAAAAACTACACTTTGAAAGTGTCTGCATTGGTCCATACTGCTTTGAGTTAAAACTACACTTTGAAAGTGTCTGCATGGTCCATACTGCTTTGAGTTAAAAACTACACTTTGAAAGTGTCTGCATTGGTCCACACTGCTTTGAGTTAAAACTACACTTTGAAAGTGTCTGCATTGGTCCACACGCTTTGAGTTAAAACTACACTTTGAAAGTGTCTGCATTGGTCCACACTGCTTTGAGTTAAAACTACACTTTGAAGTGTCTGCATTGGTCCATACTGCTTTGAGTTAAAACTACACTTTGAAAGTGTCTGCATTGGTCCACACTGCTTTGAGTTAAAACTACACTTTGAAAGTGTCTGCATTGGTCCACACTGCTTTGAGTTAAAACTACACTTTGAAAGTGTCTGCATTGGTCCACACTGCTTTGAGAGTTAAAACTACACTTTGAAAGGTCTGCATTGGTCCACACTGCTTTGAGTTAAAACTACACTTTGAAAGTGTCTGCATTGGTCCACACTGCTTTGAGTTAAAACTACACTTTGAAAGTGTCTGCATTGGTCCACACTGCTTGAGTTAAAACTACACTTTGAAAGTGTCTGCATTGGTCCACACTGCTTTGAGTTAAAACTACACTTTGAAAGTGCTCCATTGGTCCACACTGCTTTGAGTTAAAACTACACTTGAAAAGTGTCTGCATTGGTCCATACTGCTTGAGTTAAAACTACACTTTGAAAGTGTCTGCATTGGTCCATACTGCTTTGAGTTAAAAACTACACTTTGAAAGTGTCTGCATTGGTCCACACTGCTTTGAGTTAAAACTACACTTTGAAAGTGTCTGCATTGGTCCACACTGCTTTGAGTTAAAACTACACTTTGAAAGTGTCTGCATTGGTCCACACTGCTTTGAGTTAAAAACTACACTTTGAAAGTGTCTGCATTGGTCCACACTGCTTTGAGTTAAAACTACACTTTGAAAGTGTCTCCATTGGTCCACATGCTTTGAGTAAAACTACACTTTGAAAGTGTCTGCATTGGTCCACACTGCTTTGAGTTAAAACTACACTTTGAAAGTGTCTGCATTGGTCCACACTGCTTTGAGTTAAAAACTACACTTTGAAAGTGTCTCCATTGGTCCACACTGCTTTGAGTTAAAGCTACACTTTGAAAGTGTCTGCATTGGTCCACACTGCTTTGAGTTAAAACTACACTTTGAAAGTGTCTGCATTGGTCCACACTTTGAGTTAAAACTACACTTTGAAAGTGTCTGCATTGGTCCACACTGCTTTGAGTTAAAACTACACTTTGAAAGTGTCTGCATTGGTCCATACTGCTTTGAGTTAAACTACACTTTGAAAAGTGTCTGCATTGGTCCACACTGCTTTGAGTTAAAACTACACTTTGAAAGTGTCTGCATTGGTCCACATGCTTTGAGTTTAAAACTACACTTTGAAAGTGTCTGCATTGGTCCACACTGCTTTGAGTTAAAACTACACTTTGAAAGTGTCTGCATTGGTCCATACTGCTTTGAGTTAAAACTACACTTTGAAAGTGTCTGCATTGGTCCACACTGCTTTGAGTTAAAACTACACTTTGAAAGTGTCTGCATTGGTCCACACTGCTTTGAGTTAAAACTACACTTTGAAAGTGTCTGCATTGGTCCATACTGCTTTGAGTTAAAACTACACTTTGAAAGTGTCTGCATTGGTCCACACTGCTTGAGTTAAAACTACACTTTGAAAGTGTCTGCATTGGTCCATACTGCTTTGAGTTAAAGCTACACTTTGAAAGTGTCTGCATTGGTCCACACTGCTTTGAGTTAAAACTACACTTTGAAAGTGTCTGCATTGGTCCACACTGCTTTGAGTTAAAACTACACTTTGAAAGTGTCTGCATTGGTCCACACTGCTTTGAGTTTAAAGCTACACTTTGAAAGTGTCTGCATTGGTCCATACTGCTTTGAGTTAAAACTACACTTTGAAAGTGTCTGCATTGGTCCATACTGCTTTGAGTTAAAACTACACTTTGAAAGTGTCTGCATTGGTCCACACTGCTTTGAGTTAAAACTACACTTTGAAAGTGTTTCCATTGGTCCACACTGCTTTGAGTTAAAACTACACTTTGAAAGTGTCTGCATTGGTCCATACTGCTTTGAGTTAAAACTACACTTTGAAAGTGTCTGCATTGGTCCACACTGCTTTGAGTTAAAACTACACTTTGAAAGTGTCTGCATTGGTCCACACTGCTTTGAGTTAAACTACACTTTGAAAGTGTCTGCATTGGTCCACACTGCTTTGAGTTAAAACTACACTTTGAAAGTGTCTGCATTGGTCCACACTGCTTTGAGTTAAAACTACACTTTGAAAGTGTCTGCATTGGTCCACACTGCTTTGAGTTAAAACTACACTTTGAAAGTGTCTGCATTGGTCCATACTGCTTTGAGTTAAAAGCTACACTTTGAAAGTGTCTGCATTGGTCCACACTGCTTTGAGTTAAAACTACACTTTGAAAGTGTCTGCATTGGTCCATACTGCTTTGAGTTAAAACTACACTTTGAAAGTGTCTGCATTGGTCCATACTGCTTTGAGTTAAAACTACACTTTGAAAGTGTCTATTGGTCCACACTGCTTTGAGTTAAAACTACACTTTGAAAGTGTCTGCATTGGTCCATACTGCTTTGAGTTAAAACTACACTTTGAAAGTGTCTGCATTGGTCCATACTGCTTTGAGTTAAAACTACACTTTGAAAGTGTCTGCATTGGTCCACACTGCTTTGAGTTAAAACTACACTTTGAAAGTGTCTGCATTGGTCCACACTGCTTTGAGTTAAAAACTACACTTTGAAAGTGTCTGCATTGGTCCATACTGCTTTGAGTTAAACTACACTTTGAAAGTGTCTGCATTGGTCCACACTGCTTTGAGTTAAAACTACACTTTGAAAGTGTCTGCATTGGTCCACACTGCTTTGAGTTAAAACTACACTTTGAAAGTGTCTCCATTGGTCCATACTGCTTTGAGTTAAACTACACTTTGAAAGTGTCTGCATTGGTCCACACTGCTTTGAGTTAAAAGCTACACTTTGAAAGTGTCTGCATTGGTCCACACTGCTTTGAGTTAAAACTACACTTTGAAAGTGTCTGCATTGGTCCACACTGCTTTGAGTTAAAACTACACTTTGAAAGTGTCTGCATTGGTCCATACTGCTTTGAGTTAAAACTACACTTTGAAAGTGTCTGCATTGGTCCACACTGCTTTGAGTTAAAACTACACTTTGAAAGTGTCTGCATTGGTCCACACTGCTTTGAGTTAAAACTACACTTTGAAAGTGTCTGCATGGTCCATACTGCTTTGAGTTAAAACTACACTTTGAAAGTGTCTGCATTGGTCCACACTGCTTTGAGTTAAACTACACTTTGAAAGTGTCTGCATTGGTCCACACTGCTTTGAGTTAAAACTACACTTGAAAGTGTCTGCATTGGTCCACACTGCTTTGAGTTAAAACTACACTTTGAAAGTGTCTGCATTGGTCCACACTGCTTTGAGTTAAAGCTACACTTTGAAAGTGTCTGCATTGGTCCACACTGCTTTGAGTTAAAACTACACTTTGAAAGTGTCTGCATTGGTCACACTGCTTTGAGTTAAAACTACACTTTGAAAGTGTCTGCATTGGTCCACACTGCTTTGAGTTAAACTACACTTTGAAAGTGTCTGCATTGGTCCACACTGCTTTGAGTTAAAGCTACACTTTGAAAGTGTCTGCATTGGTCCACACTGCTTTGAGTTAAAACTACACTTTGAAAGTGTCTGCATTGGTCCACACTGCTTTGAGTTAAAACTACACTTTGAAAGTGTCTGCATTGGTCCACACTGCTTTGAGTTAAAACTACACTTTGAAAGTGTCTGCATTGGTCCACACTGCTTTGAGTTAAAACTACACTTTGAAAGTGTCTGCATTGGTCCACTGCTTTGAGTTAAAACTACACTTTGAAAGTGTCTGCATTGGTCCACACTGCTTTGAGTTAAAACTACACTTTGAAAGTGTCTGCATTGGTCCACACTGCTTTGAGTTAAAACTACACTTTGAAAGTGTCTGCATTGGTCCATACTGCTTTGAGTTAAAGCTACACTTTGAAAGTGTCTGCATTGGTCCACACTGCTTTGAGTTAAAACTACACTTTGAAAGTGTCTGCATTGGTCCACACTGCTTTGAGTTAAAACTACACTTTGAAAGTGTCTGCATTGGTCCACACTGCTTTGAGTTAAAGCTACACTTTGAAAGTGTCTGCATTGGTCCACACTGCTTTGAGTTAAAACTACACTTTGAAAGTGTCTGCATTGGTCCATACTGCTTTGAGTTAAAGCTACACTTTGAAAGTGTCTGCATTGGTCCACACTGCTTTGAGTTAAAACTACACTTTGAAAGTGTCTGCATTGGTCCACACTGCTTTGAGTTAAAACTACACTTTGAAAGTGTCTGCATTGGTCCACACTGCTTTGAGTTAAAACTACACTTTGAAAGTGTCTGCATTGGTCCACACTGCTTTGAGTTAAAACTACACTTTGAAAGTGTCTGCATTGGTCCATACTGCTTTGAGTTAAAACTACACTTTGAAAGTGTCTGCATTGGTCCACACTGCTTTGAGTTAAAACTACACTTTGAAAGTGTTAAAACGTTTACCTTAGGACAGAGCTCTCTCTCTCTATAGTTAAAATGTAACTCTGGTCAACACCGGTCAGTGTAACATCTACGCAACACTAGCTTGCAGAGTCAAACGTTAACACCACAAGTGTAATTATTTTAACACTAAATAGAGTTAAAGTCATATTAACACTATTAAGGATATCAAATGTAAGTCAATATTGAACTCTTTAGAGTTGATTCATATTTTAAAGCACAGTAGACCGCGGGTCGTAACAGGTGTCCATTTATAATCTCACCTACACACAATGCAACATTATTTAAAAAAAACGATATAAAGAAAGACACAAGCAAAGTTTCAAAGTTAACATGGAAGTGTATTTGTGTAAAAACACCTCGTACAGCCTTACATTAGCATTCCTCAGGGCGTCCATTCAGTCCTAACAGCAGGTCACACTCGATGACCATGTGGCACGATGTATGTCTCCCATCTCATGAGAAAACTGTTTGCCATAGGGTCTATACCAGGGGTATTCAACTCAAATACAACGAGGTCCAGTTAGAGGAAATGTCCCCATGCAAAGGTCCGGAACATCAACATGTCTGAGTTCCTTTATGAATGAGTGTGATATTGAAGCAGCTGCAGCTTCATCAACGTCTGCATGTCATCATCAACTGACTGCCAATCAAATAAAGAAAGATTCATTAACAACAATATTTATTGTCAATTAACATTGAACTACACAGATACACAGTAAATACTGTGGATCTGTGTAATCCTCTCTGGCTGCATTTAAAAATAAAATAGGAGAAAATAAATAAAATAGCTTTTGAAAATATGTGCATCTTAAAAGTGCTTAATTTTAGATAAATAAAATAAAGTGTAGCAGCAGCTTGAGTTCGCTTTTTCTTTATTAACCGTTTCACATCATGACTTAACAGCTTCAGACGATTATAGAACAATATCAGTCTTTACACATCATAACAATTGAACAGTTTTAAAGTGTCTCTTTCTTTCCCTCTTATATTCCCTCACTCACTTTGTTTTTGTTCAGTGTGAGAGTGGAGCTCGAGATTGTCCTGCCAGGAGTTTAGATCTGGGCTGAAATGGTGTCAGGGCCATTCTCACACACTGCAGGTGCTCATTGGTTAGCCTCGGTTAGCCTCCCCTGGAACCATATTTAGTTTTCATTTGGATCCTGATGGACTGATCATATCGGGCTCTGAGACTGCTTATTTTTTGTGACCTCAGTTCTGACTTGAGAGGGAATGTTTGGTCAAACACTTTGTGTTTGGCTCATAGTGGCGTTTTGGCACTTTTAATGAGCGCCACGGTCTCTGAACAAATGAGACACACTGGCTCTGTGCTCCCAGTGGGCAGGATGAACATGAATGAGTCCACTCAGGGTTAAAAGCTCTGTTCTCACTGTCCACTTTCCTCTTCTTGGAGAGCGCCATGTGTCATTATTCGTCTCTCCCTGTCTGCCGCTAACACGCCTGTTCACTCTCCTCTCCGCTTCTCTCCCTGTCTGCCGCTAACACGCCTGTTCATCTCCTCTCCGCTTCTCTCCCTGTCTCGCTAATTATTCTCTTCACTCACTCTCCTCTCCGCTTCTCTCTGCCGCTCTCTCGTCTCTCTTCTGTGTTTCTCTCCCTGTATCGCTCACTCCTCTCTTTCGCCCCCTGTCGGCAGCGGTTAAAATAGAATCGCCCCTTCAAAATTGAAATCCCCTATTAATGTATTGATTATAGGTCCGGGTCCTTATAGGTCGGCGTCTGGGTCCGGACCGCGGTCCGCCTGTTGCCGACCCCTGCTCTATAATAACGCAAATCATCAATAGAAATGTGCACTTCTCGCCAGTCAGTTGCTCTCCAGTCAGGAGAATATCCCTCTTGCTCTTTGGACCTCTGGATAGGTAGGGGGAGCATCTCCGGGACCCTCTTTGGACCGTCTGGATAGGTAGGGGGAGCATCTCCGGGACCCTGTTTGGACCGTCTCTGGATAGGTAGGGGGAGCATCTCCGGGACCCTCTTTGGACCGTCTGGATAGGTAGGGGGAGCATCTCCGGGACCCTCTTTGGACCGCCTGGATAGGGGGAGCATCTCCGGGACCCTCTTTGGACCTCTGGATAGGTAGGGGGAGCATCTCCGGGACCCTCTTTGGACCGTCTGGATAGGTAGGGGAGCATCTCCGGGACCCTCTTTGGACCGTCTGGATAGGTAGGGGGAGCATCTCCGGGACCCTCTTTGGACCGCCTGGATAGGGGGAGCATCTCCGGGACCCTCTTTGGACCGCCTGGATAGGTAGGGGGAGCATCTCCGGGACCCTCTTTGGACCTCTGGATAGGTAGGGGGAGCATCTCCGGGACCCTCTTTGGACGCCTGGATAGGTAGGGGGAGCATCTCCGGGACCCTCTTTGGACCTCTGGATAGGTAGGGGGAGCATCTCCGGGACCCTCTTTGGACCTCTGGATAGGTAGGGGGAGCATCTCCGGGAACCTCTTTGGACCTCTGGATAGGTAGGGGGAGCATCTACGGGACCCTCTTTGGACCTCTGGATAGGTAGGGGAGCATCTCCGGGACCCTCTTTGGACCTCTGGATAGGTAGGGGGAGCATCTCCGGGACCCTCTTTGGACCTCTGGATAGGTAGGGGGAGCATCTCCGGGACCCTCTTTGGACCCTCTGGATAGGTAGGGGGAGCATCTCCGGGACCCTCTTTGGACCGCCTGGATAGGTAGGGGGAGCATCTCCGGGACCCTCTTTGGACCTCTGGATAGGTAGGGGGAGCATCTCCGGGACCCTCTTTGGACCCTCTGGATAGGTAGGGGGAGCATCTCCGGGACCCTCTTTATCCTCCAAGTAGCCAGATCCACAAATAGTATTGGCTTTTATTTCTTTATTTCTTTACTGACTGAAGCATTGGTCACTATTACAAATATTTAAAACAAACGTGCTATTGTTTTGGTATAATCCTTTCAGTTAAAAAACATGTAAAATTACAGAAAAATAGTGCAACAATACATATAAATAAACCAAATAAATGTCAGATGCTGCAGCTGCTAAACAAATGATCATGATCTGAAATAAAGCATTATATGTTATTAGTTTATTGAAAGAAGAAGCTGTCAGATAAATGTATTTCCTCTGTGATTAGTAGACGTATAAAGTAGCAGGAAGTAGAAATACTCCAGTAAAGTACCTCCTGTGTGTACTGCAATATCTGTGTTGTGTGTATGATGACTAGCACGTGGAGCGAAGACAGCAGCCAATATAAGAGCATTACTATTTATGTAGCTGAAGGTAAGCGCTGGTTTATTAATCAGCTAAATAAAGAAATACCTGTACTCGAAACATTGAAGTACTTACACATTTTTCAGTTGACCCTCCCGCAAAACGGCACCAAACAATAACTGCAAAAAAAATTCCATTCCACTCTAAATGACTACAAAAAGATGCAAAACAACTTGTTAAAAGAATCAGATACATGAAATGCTTAAAACCACAGAATCCCCTCAGAGAGGTTCAAATGATTCACTCAGACTCACATCACTCAGACTCACATCACTCAGACTCACATCACTCAGACTCACATCACTCAGACTCACATCACAGCAGACTCACATCACTCAGACTCACATCACTCAGACTCACATCACTCAGACTCACATCACTCAGACTCACATCACTCAGACTCACATCACTCAGACTCACATCACTCAGACTCACATCACAGGAGACTCACATCACTCAGACTCACATCACTCAGACTCACATCACTCAGACTCACATCACTCAGACTCACATCACTCAGACTCACATCACTCAGACTCACATCACTCAGACTCACATCACTCAGACTCACATCATAGGAGACTCACATCACAGGAGACTCACATCACTCAGACTCACATCACTCAGACTCACATCACTCAGACTCACATCACAGCAGACTCACATCACAGCAGACTCACATCACAGGAGACTCAAATCACAGCAGACTCACATCACAGCAGACTCACATCACTCAGACTCACATCACAGCAGACTCACATCACTCAGACTCACATCACAGGAGACTCACATCACTCAGACTCACATCACTCAGACTCACATCACTCAGACTCACATCACTCAGACTCACATCACTCAGACTCACATCACTCAGACTCACATCACTCAGACTCACATCACTCAGACTCACATCATAGGAGACTCACATCACAGGAGACTCACATCACTCAGACTCACATCACTCAGACTCACATCACTCAGACTCACATCACAGCAGACTCACATCACAGCAGACTCACATCACAGGAGACTCACATCACAGCAGACTCACATCACAGGAGACTCACATCACAGCAGACTCACATCACTCAGACTCACATCACAGCAGACTCACATCACTCAGACTCACATCACTCAGACTCACATCACAGCAGACTCACATCACAGCAGACTCACATCACTCAGACTCACATCACAGCAGACTCACATCAAAGCAGACTCACATCACAGCAGACTCACATCACAGGAGACTCACATCACTCAGACTCACATCACTCAGACTCACATCACAGCAGACTCACATCACAGCAGACTCACATCACTCAGACTCACATCACTCAGACTCACATCACTCAGACTCACATCACTCAGACTCACATCACAGCAGACTCACATCACTCAGACTCACATCACTCAGACTCACATCACTCAGACTCACATCACAGCAGACTCACATCACTCAGACTCACATCACTCAGACTCACATCACTCAGACTCACATCACTCAGACTCACATCACAGCAGACTCACATCACTCAGACTCACATCACTCAGACTCACATCACTCAGACTCACATCACAACAGACTCACATCACAGCAGACTCACATCACAGCAGACCCACATCACAACAGACTCACATCACAGCAGACTCACATCACTGCAGACTCACATCACTCAGACTCACATCACTCAGACTCACATCACAGCAGACGCACGCACGCACGCACGCACACGCACGCACACACGCACCTTACTCTTTTAGAAGTCAACAGATCAAGGATTCAGACTCAGAGTGGGTAGAGGTCAGCCTCACAAATATTTTTTTTTTTTGCAAAACTATCGTAGAGATGCACAACGTCCAAAGTCGCCCAACAACGACAACAAATAGCTGCAAAAGTGGGATAATATCTCAAATAAAAACAATAGATGCATAATAGGCCAATAAATCCAACAATAGCACAGATGCCAAATGACTACAAGGTGATCAGAGGAGAACACATCAGAGAGATGCAAAAACACAACGTTCAATCATAAAACGCCTAAATACTGAAGCACGAGGACTGAAGAGAGACTATAAAGGACCTTTAGTCTCACTTATGGCGCTTTTCCACTGCAGGACCTAGCCCGGCTTAGTACGGTATGGTTAGGCCTTGATAGGCCAGGCTCACTTTATGCTGCGTTTCCATTACAGTTTAGGAACTGGGGCAGTAACTATAGTAACGCAGTGTAGGCGGAGCCGTGACGTCATCTTCAATGAGAAACACAGAACCAACATCAGCCGTTAGCTGTTAGCCCTCAGAGCTCACAGCTCCTCATATCTGTTCAGAAACTAGACAGAAGTGAAACAAGTCCAAACCACAGCCTGTCTGTGTCATGGAGAATACAGGCGCTGCTTTATTTCTGTCTGCAGGCCGTTGTTGTGAGTGTGGACGGTCGGAGCATATACTGCGTTAGCTTAGCCTGATCGATCCCGTCTCCATTCAGAAAACACGCATTTTAAAAGGTGTCTCTCCTGCCGTCTGTCTGCAGACTTGTCAAAGCATTAATTCATGGTTTTTACTAACCGGTATCAGTATGTTGTTTCTTCGGCATCATTTAGAAACATTACAATTAAATCACGGTCACATATGTTCATCTTGTTGTAGTTGTAGCCCCCTTGCCAGCGATTCTCTCTGACCATTCAGCAGTCGAGAGTGTTTAGGTCACTAGTTTAGCATATCCAGCCCGGTTGTTGGCCCGGTAAGAACCTCGGTTTTGGAGGGCCAGAAAAAAGGTGAGAAAGTAGCCCTGAGCCGGAACTAGCCCTAGTGGAAAAGCAAAAAGAGCAGCGAAATGTCCTGAGTTGCTCCTGACTGGGCTGCTGTGCAGGTCTACAGTATACACTCTATGGATAATGGGGGTGATGAGGATCATGTCTGCAGGCAGTTGGGAGGTCAGGGGACTGCGAAGGTAGGAACTCGATGAGGGCAAATGGTGGGAAGGAGAGGAAGAGCAGGGTCTGAAATGATGGCAGGTGTTAGTGGAAGATACAAATGATTTATATGTTGATAAATGAGACAAAGAATTGACAGAAAGCTTTTATGAAAATGTCTATATAGCTCAGATGAAGAACAAGCACACTCATGGCTGAGATATGGTTCTTCTAACACAGAATAACAGCTCTGGATAAAGTCGGAGGTATGCACCTGGCAGAAGCACTAGGAGAGATCGAGTGTGGCCAGTTAGAGGACAAGTGAAAGAAAAACTCGTTTTCTTTTGAAACAACAATTCCAAGAGTGCATTACCATGGTAACCATGGTTAAAGTACTCAGAGTATAGGTATTTATATACAGTAACATGTAGTTAAAGTACTCAGAGTATAGGTATTTATATACAGTAACATGTAGTTAAAGTACTCAGAGTAAAGGTAGTGATGGTAACCATGGTAATGCACTCTTGGAATTGTTGTTTCAAAGTGAAAAAGAACACATGATTGTGCTCAGTCAGAACAGCATGAACTGATCAACTGGGTCAAAGTTATGGGCCTTGGAAAATATTTCCGCAACACTTCGGACAGCTGAGCGGAAACGGTGGAAATCCAAACACCATGACGACATCCTAACCTATCAGGCTCTCCTCTCCTCTTTCTCTGCTTCGATCTCTCAGGCAAAAAGCACTTTGTTTCAAGATAAGATCCATTCTTCCTATTCCAATCCCAAAAAACTATTTTCCATCTTCTCCACCCTCCTCGAACCCCCCAGAGCCCCTTCCCCCTCCTCCCTTCTGTCAAGCGACTTTGTTAACTACTTTGGAAAAAAAGGTTGATGATATTCGCTCTTCTTTTTCTGACTCACCTTTACTCACCGCTGGGTCTGACCCACCGTTCACCCACACACTGACCTCCTTTACTCACCGCTGGGTCACCTGACCCACCGCTCACCCACACACTGACCTCCTTTACTCACGCTGGGTCACCTGACCCACCGTTCACCCACACACTGACCTCCTTTACTCACCGCTGGGTCACCTGACCCACCGTTCACCACACACTGACCTCCTTTACTCACCGCTGGGTCACCTGACCCACCGTTCACCCACACACTGACCTCCTTTACTCACCGCTGGGTCACCTGACCCACCGCTCACCCACACACTGACCTCCTTTACTCACCGCTGGGTCACCTGACCCACCGTTCACCCACACACTGACCTCCTTTACTCACCGCTGGGTCACCTGACCCACCGTTCACCCACACACTGACCTCCTTTACTCACCGCTGGGTCACCTGACCCACCGTTCACCCACACACTAACCTCCTTTACTCACCGCTGGGTCACCTGACCCACCGTTCACCCACACACTGACCTCCTTTACTCACCGCTGGGTCACCTGACCCACCGTTCACCCACACACTGACCTCCTTTACTCACCGCTGGGTCACCTGACCCACCGTTCACCCACACACTGACCTCCTTTACTCACCGCTGGGTCACCTGACCCACCGTTCACACCACACACTGACCTCCTTTTCCCCTCTCTCTCCAAGTGAGGTTCTTACCCTCATTACCTCTGCCCGTCCTACCACCTGTCCTCTGGACCCTGTCCCCTCAAACCTCCTTCAGACTATCGCTCCTGATATTCTACCGTTTCTCACCCATTTCATCAACACTTCTCTAACTTCTGGTCACTTTCCAAACAGTCTCAAGGAGGCGAGAGTAAACCCTCTCCTAAAGAAACCCACTCTCAACCCGTCTGATGTTATAAACTACAGGCCTGTCTCTCTCCTCCCGTTCCTGTATAAAACACTTGAACGCGCTGTCTTTAAACAACTCTCCTGTTATCTCAATCAATCAATCAATGTTTATTTATATAGCCCAATATCACAAATGTTACATTTGTCTCAGTGGACTTCACAGTTTGTACAGAATATCAGTAGACAATACGACACCCTCTGTCCTTAGACCCTCACATCGTACAAGGAAAAACTTCCAGAAAAAGGAAAAACCCCACAGTTTAAGGGGGAAAAAAATGGGAGAAACCTCAGGGAGAGCAACAGAGGAGGGATCCCTCTCCCAGGACGGACAGACGTGCAATAGATGCCGTGTGTAAATTGAGAAGATAATACATTTACAACATAGGTAGTCCAAATGTTTGGAAATGCATGTGTCTATAATAAGAAGATGAATCCACGAGGATATCCATCCAGGACTTATGATCCAGGACCACAGCAACAGGCACAGCCACGACTCAAGATCCAGGGCTCGCGATCCAGGACTCAGGACCACAGCAACAGGATCAGCCACGACTCAGGGTCCCGGCGTAGATAGACACCAAAAAGAAATTTGGGGAAGCTGGGTTATTCGGAACATGAGAGTACACAGGTACAGACAGAGAGAAGGAAGAAGTAAAGTAAAGTGTCCCCCGACAAACTAAGCCTATAGCAGCTAAACTAGGGGCTGAATCTAATCAGCCCCTAAGATGTATGCGCCACATCTATACCATGAGCGCATTGCTCCTAAAAAGTGTTTCTGGCACTGACACCAATCAACAGTTGTGTGTCGACTCGGCAGGGATCAAGGCACGTATATGCCTCTCGCTGCTTCCACCGTCTACACACACAACCAAATGACATACCATCAGTAAGGAAAAAGATTAAGAACTGAGATGTATAGGTGAAGAGGCAAAACGTGTCTACGTCAATGCACTCCTATTAGATTCTTTTATCAACTATAAGCTTTATCAAAAAGGAAGGTCTTAAGCGCACTCTTAAAAACGGATAGGGTGTCTGCCGCCCGAACACAAACTGGAAGCTGATTCCACAAATGTGGAGCTTGATAAGAAAAGGCTCTGGCTCCCATTGTACTTTTAGAGACTCTAGGAACAACCAACAACCCTGCATTCTTGGAACGCAATGCCCTAGTAGGACAGTAGGGTATAATGAGTTCTTTAAGGTAAGATGGCGCCTGCCCATTAAGGGCTTTGTAGGCGAGAAGAAGAATTTTAAATTCTATCCTATGTTCTATAGGGAGCCAGTGTAAGGCAGCCAGAACAGGAGTAATGTGGTCCCTTTTCCTAACTCTGGTTAGTACACGTGCTGCAGCATTTTGAATCAGCTGAAGCGACTTAACTGACTTCTTGGTACACCCTGATAATAGAGAGTTACAATAATCTAGCCTTGAAGTAACAAATGCATGGACTAGTTTCTCTGCATCGTTTTGAGGCAAGATATGCCTGATTTTTGCAATGTTACGTAGATGGAAGTAGGCGGTCCTTGAAATAGATTTTATGTGGGCGTTAAAGGATAAATCCTGATCAAATATAACACCAAGATTCCTTACAGTCTCACTGGAGGCCAAATTAATGCCATCCATAGTTAGTATATCTTTAGATAATTTTTTTCGTAGATTCTTTGGGCCGAGTACAATAACTTCAGAGGGGCCTCCATCAGAACAACCTTCTGGATCCGCACCAGTCTGGTTTCAAGGCAGGTCACTCCACAGAAACTGACCTCCTCGCTGTCTCTGAGGAACTGCACACGGCTAACGCAGCCTCCCTCTCCTCTGTCATCATCCTTTTGGACCTGTCTGCTGCATTCCACACGGTGAATCATCAGATCCTCCTTCACACTCTCCAAGAAGTTGGAGTTTCAGGCTCTGCACTTTCCCTCCTCACCTCATACCTCAAAGACCGCACCTACAGGGTAACTTGGAGAGGGTCCGAGTCCGACCCTGTCAATTAACTACAGGGGTCCCTCAGGGCTCTGTTCTTGGTCCCCTCCTCTTCTCCTTGTACACAAACTCGCTCGGATCCGTCATTAGCCCGCATGGTTTTTCATACCATTGCTACGCTGATGACACCCAATTCATTCTGTCCTTTCCCCGCTCAGAGACCCAGGTCGTCGCACGCATCTCTGCTTGTCTAGCTGACATCTCTCAGTGGATGTCTGCTCACCACCTCAAGCTCAAACTTGACACTGAACTGCTTTTCCTTCCGGGAAAAGATTGTCCCACTCTTGACCTAACAATCAACATCGGCCCCTCTGTTGTTTCCCCGACTCAGACTGCAAGGAATCTGGGTGTGACCCTAGATAACAACCTGTCCTTCACTGCAAACATCGCTGCTACAACCCGCTGCTGCAGATACACTCTGTACAACATCAGGAGGATACGTCCCCTCCTGACCCAGAAAGCCACGCAGGTTCTGGCCCAGGCTCTCGTCATCTCACGCCTAGACTACTGCAACTCCCTCCTGGCTGGTCTTCCTGCATGTGCCATCCGACCTCTGCAGCTCATCCAGAATGCAGAGGCTCATCTGGTCTTCAACCTTCCTAAATTCTCCCACACCACGCCGCTCTTCCGCTCACTTCACTGGCTTCCAGTAACTGCTAGAATCCACTTCAAGACACTGGTACTTGGGTACCATGCTGTGAATGGATCTGGCCCTTCCTACATCCAGGACATGGTTAAACTGTACACCCCAGCACGTGCACTCCGCTCTGCATCAGCCAATCGGCTCGCTGCTTTTACTTTTGAAACAGTAATTCTACACAAGGGAGCGCCAGTGTTACGTAGTGATGTCACTGTGTTCAGGAAGTAAACAGAGGAGTCCAACGGAGGCGTTTCAGGCAGGAGGGGGGGGCTTTTTCTGGGAATCAGGATTCATGAGAAGGGAAAAACAAACAGCAGGAAATCACAAGCAGAGTTTACACACACACAGAAGAAGCTGCAGGTAAACCCAAAAGCATCCGAGGAGAAACTCAGAGGATTTTCAACAAAATGTTTTTGGTCAAATGTCAGAATATTTGGAGGAAAAATACAATTTTTTGTGAAAACTCAAATATTTTGAGAAAAGAAGCCAGAATATATTTAGAATAAAAATGTAAAGTATTCATGGGAAAGTAAAAATACCACGTCTGAATATTTTGAGTAGAAAGACAGAATATTTGGAAAGAAAATCTAAAATATTTTTTGCTAAAGTCTCAGTATATTTTCAGAAAAAAACACATTTGGAGGAAAAATGATAAAAACTCTCGGTCAGTTATTGGTCTTTTATTCTGAATCAAATCAGAGAAAATTATTTTTAAAAATCATAAAATTGTCATTATTAATGATCCTCCTGCAGATATGTGGCGCCCCCTGTGGACGGTTCTTTGTATTACACAATACCCCTAACAAAGAGTGTTTCATTCAAATATATTATTATATGTTTAACACAATGTTAGTTATTATTGTTCAATGTTTTACTGTAATCAATGTATTATAAAGTATATTACAATATGTGGAACATATTCCCCATGGTCTGTCTGTGAATACAAAACTCCACAAACATAACATTTGTAAATATATCCACCTCCATTTCTTTTTTTTACACGTATTTCATTTACTTTTTAATGAATACTAGATGTGAAGAATATTTAATGTTTTCATTTCTATTAAATAAATCTCGGTGAACAAATAGAGCCACCTTCAGAGCGGACCCTTATTGAAGGCTCTGTGGCGCCCCCTGCCGGCGGCTCCGTGCAGCAGCAGCGGCTCCTCCTCCCCTCCTTCCCCCGGCAGCAGCAGCTCCTCTCCGGCTTCTATTCCCGGAGACACCGCCTCCATTTTACCCCCGACACCCGGAGCAGGAGCACCGACACCAGGCGGAGTGACACGAACCGAACTACTGACCCGGCGGAGGGACTCGTTCTGCGGAGAACCCAACGGCTGGTGCGCGAGACTCTAGTTTTCCCGGGCCTGAATCCCGTTGATGGCGCCTCTGCGGCAACACGGAGGATTTGTGAGGATTTAACGGTTTTTCTGCGGGGTAAACAGCTCGGTTTACCGGCAGGACGAAGAGGAGGAGGTGGCCAGCAGGTACCGGCTTTACTCTATAATTGGGTTAATTGATGACGGGCTTCGAGCGGTCATAAGACGGCTTTGTTAGATCTGCTGCTCCGGGGAGGAGGGGGGGACAGGCCGCTGCTGCAGCCGCAAAGAATGGCCTGTCCCCGGCTTGCTCTCTCCCCCCCCCCCCTTCCCCCCTCCCCCCCGGTAGCAGCATCCATACCGTGAAGGGTTATATAATGTGTGCGCAGAGGACACATCGTCCGGGTCTCAGCCCCACAAACAAGCCTCATCCCCCCGCATCCACCCCCCCGCAGACCCCTCTCTGATGTCGGGCAGATGATCCGGGGGACAGGGTGTCTGGAGCTCCGGGGGATCAGGGGGGGGTCTGGTGTCTGTGAGGCCGGACTGCAGGTGCATCAGGGCCGCAGGGCCGGGGGGGAAACGCATCTCCCAGCAGAGCCCCAACACAAGGGGAAACTAGCCTTTTATTATAAATATATAACAATAATGTGCTTAATGATGAGATAAAATGTCAGAGTCATGATGTGTAAAGTCATGTTTATCAGATTGAAAGTCTTCATTATGAGATTCAGTCAAAATACGAAATAAATATGTCCTAAATGGAGATTATAAAATAAATCAACTTTATGAGATGTACAAAAATCATAATTAACATTTAAAAATAGATACAATTCTTATTTAAAAATATCAAATGAGATTATTATAGAAATCAAAAAATGATCAGATAATATAAATAATATATAAATATGATCTGATATAAGTCATAATTTCTAGATATAGAGCCAGAATTAAGACATCAAATATGAGTTTAAGATTTAAATGAACAACATATAAACACAAATAAGTCAATCTAGGAATACAAAGAGTAGAAGTATTTTGTGTAAATGCTTGGTGTTTGCAGTAACCACATGATGTGATATCTGTACCTCCTGTGATAGAACACACTGTCTGTATGATTGTGTTGTTGCTGAGTTAGTCATGTTAGTGTTCACTCTGTTGTGAGGCAGAAATAATACTATTGACTTCATTGATCTGACCCGTCCTGATTTACTGGTTTCCATTGGTCCTTCAACGCCTCAGGGTTGATTGGAGACATTAAGCAGAAAGTTCCCAACATTAATCTTTACTAACACGTTTAAAATAACAAATATTTAAGAAAAAGTGTCTGAGCGTTATTTAAGTAGATTAAAGAGGCCCTATTGTTCCCTGTAGTGTGTTCTCTATATACAAACACCTCCATTGGACTCCTTACTTCCGGAACATAGTGACATCACAATGTAACACTCGCAATCCTATTGGCTAGAGCAGTGGTTCTCAACCTGTGGTACGCCAGCTCCCGCTAGTGGTACGCGGAGGAATCTGACATATAAAAAAAAAAATTTTATAAATTTTTTTTTTTTACATTTTATTTAACCTTTATTTAACCAGATGAAAAAATTGAGACAAAATCTCATTTACAATGCTGACCTGGCCAGAAGGCAGCAACGTTACACGTTCTTACACATAACACAGACATATCAAATACAGAGAACACAACTAAGTAACAAAAAGACGGAAAGCAGTCCTACATTGTGCACATTTGGGACAGAAAGTGCAATACTTATTACTGCAAGAGCAGCTGGTGTAAGGACCTCAGACAACTTCAATTTTAAACAGCTATAGGGACATGCCATCAGTTTGAGGCTTGATTGAATAACATTACAAAATAAATCATACTATCAAAATACTACAACGAATGAAAATAAGCTTGAGATAATTGAAACTGTGGTTTAAATAGTTCTAATAGGCTATTGTTGTTTTTTAGATTTAGAAACGAACATTTTTTTTTCTTTTTTTTTCTGGCGTTGCTAATGACGACCATACTACCCGCGAACGATTAGCGAACGTTGCAAGCAAGCTAAAAAAGAAGAAAGCTGAATGATGCTGTAGAGAGGTACAGAGGAGATATTACCAGCGAAAGTGAACAAGTGAATGAGGAGAGACAGTCATCAACCGCACAAGCGCGGCTCCGCCAGCAACGCAAAAGTGATATGCACAGCCACAACGCTGTAGGGCTGTACCCGAATATCCGTTCGTTGGAGTACTATTCGGGTTTCATTTCGTTATTCGTTTTTTGTTTGTTTTTTCGTTTTTTTTGGCTCCGCGCTGCGGCTGCCAAATTGAATTTATTGAAATCTCCATATCAACGTAAGAGCTTGTGCCTCTTCGGGGGTGCTAACACTTAACCTTAACTTTATCGTTTACTTTCTCCGTCTTTATATGTAGATATGACTTTTCTCCGTTAATCTCCGTCACGTTGTTTCCATAGCAACAACACTTCCTGTAAACAGCGCTAACTCTCCTTCAAAATAAAAGCATGTCCATACAAAACAGGAAGCCAAGCCAAATTACACTTAAGACATTTATACAACTGCAACGAAAGTACAAACACGATGCATATCCTTTTCAATTTCAAAGAACACAAATTGGGTTACACGTCGAAGCGGTTTTTCTCAGGTGGTACTTGTGTAAAAAGGTTGAGAACCACTGGGCTATGGACTCTTTAAGTAGAGACACTACATACTGATATACACCTGAACATCAGCAGAGGACTCTTTAAAGTAGAGACACTACATACTGATATACACCTGAACATCAGCAGGAAGGACTCTTTAAAGTAAGACACTACATACTGATATACACCTGAACATCAGCAGGAGAGGACTCTTTAAAGTAGAGACACTACATACTGATATCACCTGAACATCAGCAGGAGGACTCTTTAAGTATAGACGCTACATACTGATATACACCTGAACATCAGCAGGAGAGGACTCTTTAAAGTAGAGACACTACAAACTGATATACACCTGAACATCAGCAGGAGAGGACTCTTTAAAGTAGAGACCTACATACTGATACACCTGAACATCAGCAGGAGAGGACTCTTTAAAGTAGAGACGCTACATACTGATATACACCTGAACATCATCAGGAGAGGACTCTTTAAAGTAGAGACACTACATACTGATATACACCTGAACATCAGAAGAGGACTCTTTAAAGTAGAGACACTACATACTGATATACACCTGAACATCAGCAGGAGAGGACTCTTTAAAGTAGAGACACTCTACATACTGATATACACCTGAACATCAACAGGAGAGGACTCTTTAAAGTAGAGACATTACATACTGATATACACCTGAACATCAGCAGTAGAGGACTCTTTAAAGTAGAGACACTACATACTGATATACACCTGAACATCAGCAGGAGAGGACTCTTTAAAGTAGAGACACTACATACTGATAACACCTGAACATCGGCAGGAGAGGACTCTTTAAAGTAGAGACACTACATACTGATATACACCTGAACATCAGCAGGATAGGACTCTTTAAAGTAGAGACACTAGACTGATATACACCTGAACATCAGCAGGAGAGGACTCTTTAAAGTATAGACACTACATACTAATACACACCTGAATATCAGCAGAGAGGACTCTTTAAAGTAGAGACGCTACATACTGATATACACCTGACATCAGCAGGAGAGGACTCTTTAAAGTAGAGACTCTACAGACTGATATACACCTGCACATCAGCAGGAGAGGACTCTTTAAAGTAGAGACTCTACAGACTGATATACACCTGCACATCAGCAGGAGAGGACTCTTTAAAGTAGAGACTCTACACACTGATATACACCTGAACATCAGCAGGAGAGGACTCTTTAAAGTAGAGACACTACATACTGATACACCTGAACATCAGCAGGAGAGGACTCTTTAAAGTAGAGACACTACATACTGATATACACCTGAACATCAGCAGAGAGGACTCTTTAAAGTAGAGACACTACTGATATACACCTGAACATCAGCAGGAGAGGACTCTTTAAAGTAGAGACACTACATACTAATACACCTGAATATCAGCAGGAAGACTCTTTAAAGTAGAGACGCTACATACTGATATACACCTGAACATCAGCAGGAGAGGACTCTTTAAAGTAGAGACTCTACAGACTGATATACACCTGCACATCAGCAGGAGAGGACTCTTTAAAGTAGAGACTCTACAGACTGATATACACCTGCACATCAGCAGGAGAGGACTCTTTAAAGTAGAGACTCTACACACTGATACACCTGAACATCAGCAGGAGAGGACTCTTTAAGTAGAGACACTACATACTGATATACACCTGAACATCAGCAGGAGAGGACTCTTTAAAGTAGAGACACTACATACTGATATACACCTGAACATCAGCAGAGAGACTCTTTAAGTAGAGACACTACATACTGATATACACCTGAACATCAGCAGGAGAGGACTCTTTAAAGTAGAGACACTACATACTGATATACACCTGAACATCAGCAGGAGAGGACTCTTTAAAGTAGAGACACTACATACTGATATACACCTGAACATCAGCAGGAGAGGACTCTTTAAGGTAGAGACACTACATACTGATATACACCTGAACATCAGCAGGAGAGGACTCTTTAAAGTAGAGACACTACATACTGATATACACCTGAACATCAGCAGGAGATAGGGATGCATATCGTTGACTTTTTTACGATACCGATACCACTGAACGATACCCATACTCGACCGATACATATCGTGATACTTTCATGTTGCTTAACCTGTTCTACACCGCCCCCCGGTACCGGGGGGAAAAACGCGTCATCTGCAGGAAACAGCGTCTAAGGGCATCTTAATATTTAATAAACTATGAATGTTTTATATCCATGTAACTGAAGAAACTCAGCTAATAGATCTATTTTTTTGTTTTTTTTTAAAAATCCCCACAATGCTAACGCTCAGCCTCTGAATTAGCAACGAGCGAAAAATGCTAATTCATTACTCCACAGAAACTTAATCATAACACCCTTATTACTTATCGTAGCTGCACATCCAACATATTGACTAGCATCGTGAGATGACACAGAATCGATAGGTACATACATCATCACTCCATGATAAGAACTCGCGGAGATATTAACAATAACATACATCAAAACATGTGGCGCTAGGTAGCTAAAAACGGCAACATGGCCTACCTGTGTCGTTGTCTGGTCAAAAGTTGTCTTCAATGGCATTAAAACGATAAAAACGCTGCTGAAGGTTAATCCGTAGGTTAATCCGATGTGTCTGTGTCCCTTTGAAATGATTTCTGATAAAACATAAGCAATAAACCTGCTTTTCCATTTTCAGATGTCAGAGCGTGACATAGGTTCACTCTCATGCAAAACTGCGTGCGCATAGCTTTAATTACTCAATGGTAACGTTGGTGTGTATGTGGCAACCCCCCTTCGATTCTATTGGCTCTAACGGTCAGAAAGAGATGTCAATCACCAAAATCGACCAATGGGTTCCAGAGAAACGTTAAAAAAGGCCATTTCCACCCAGATCACCTCAGAAGTGGAGTTTTTTTTGCTAAATGTCTCTAAAAAGGTCAAATGTCACTTGTTTTGCATCAATCTTGATACAGGGTACTTATTATATGATATACTTTGGATTCCTAAAGCTTTTAGTCTGCCTTACCATCATCCAAGGGTAGTTTCACTATAAGTAAACATTATTTTGGACGGACACTATAATTTACAGTTTTTTACTATGTTCAATCTGAATTTACTTTAAAATAAAAACATAACTCTTTAAAGTAGAGACACTACATACTGATATACACCTGAACATCAGCAGGAGAGGACTCTTTAAAGTAGAGACACTACATACTGATATACACCTGAACATCAGCAGGAGAGGACTCTTTAAAGTAGAGACACTACATACACCTGAACATCAGCAGGAGAGGACTCTTTAAAGTAGAGACACTACATACTGATACACACCTGAATATCAGCAGGAGAGGACTCTTTAAAGTAGAGACACTACATACTGATATACACCTGAACATCAGCAGGAGAGGACTCTTTAAAGTAGACACTACATACACCTGAACATCAGCAGGAGAGGACTCTTTAAAGTAGAGACACTACATACTGATACACACCTGAATATCAGCAGGAGAGGACTCTTTAAAGTAGAGACGCTACATACTGATATACACCTGAACATCAGCAGGAGGACTCTTTAAAGTAGAGACTCTACAGACTGATATACACCTGAACATCAGCAGGAGAGGACTCTTTAAAGTAGAGACACTACATCCTGATATACACCTGAACATCAGCAGGAGAGGACTCTTTAAAGTAGAGACACTACATACTGATATACACCTGAACATCAGCAGGAGAGGACTCTTTAAAGTAGAGACACTACATACTGATATACACCTGAACATCAGCAGGAGAGGACTCTTTAAGTAGAGACACTACATACTGATATACACCTGCACATCAGCAGGAGAGGACTCTTTAAAGTAGAGACACCACATACTGATATACACCTGAACATCAGCAGGAGAGGACTCTTTAAAGTAGAGACACTACATACTGATATACACCTGAACATCAGCAGGAGAGGACTCTTTAAAGTAGAGACACTACATACTGATATACACCTGGACATCAGCAGGAGAGGACTCTTTAAAGTAGAGACACTACATACTGATATACCCTGAACATCAGCAGGAGAGGACTCTTTAAAGTAGAGACACACTACATACACCTGAACATCAGCAGGAGAGGACTCTTTAAAGTAGAGACACTACATACTGATACACACCTGAATATCAGCAGGAGAGGACTCTTTAAAGTAGAGACACTACATACTGATATACACCTGAACATCAGCAGGAGAGGACTCTTTAAAGTAGAGACACTACATACACCTGAACATCAGCAGGAGAGGACTCTTTAAAGTAGAGACACTACATACTGATACACCTGAATATCAGCAGGAGAGGACTCTTTAAGTAGAGACGCTACATACTGATATACACCTGAACATCAGCAGGAGAGGACTCTTTAAAGTAGAGACTCTACAGACTGATATACACCTGAACATCAGCAGGAGAGGACTCTTTAAAGTAGAGACACTACATCTGATATACACCTGAACATCAGCAGGAGAGGACTCTTTAAAGTAGAGACACTACATACTGATATACACCTGAACATCAGCAGGAGAGGACTCTTTAAAGTAGAGACACTACATACTGATATACACCTGAACATCAGCAGGAGAGGACTCTTTAAAGTAGAGACACTACATACTGATATACACCTGCACATCAGCAGGAGAGGACTCTTTAAAGTAGAGACACCACATACTGATATACACCTGAACATCAGCAGGAGAGGACTCTTTAAAGTAGAGACACTACATACTGATATACACCTGAACATCAGCAGGAGAGGACTCTTTAAAGTAGAGACACTACATACTGATATACACCTGACATCATCAGGAGAGGACTCTTTAAAGTAGAGACACTACATACTGATATACACCTGAACATCAGCAGGAGAGGACTCTTTAAAGTAGAGACACTACATACTGATATACACCTGAACATCAGCAGGAGAGGACTCTTTAAAGTAGAGACACTACATACTGATATACACCTGAACATCAGCAGGAGAGGACTCTTTAAAGTAGAGACACTACATACTGATATACACCTGAACACCAGCAGGAGAGGACTCTTTAAAGTAGAGACACTACATGCTGATATACACCTGAACATCAGCAGGAGAGGACTCTTTAAAGTAGAGACACTACATACTGATATACACCTGAACATCAGCAGGAGAGGACTCTTTAAAGTAGAGACGCTACATACTGATATACACCTGAACATCAGCAGGAGAGGACTCTTTAAAGTAGAGACACTACATACTGATATACACCTGAACATCAGCAGGAGAGGACTCTTTAAAGTAGAGACACTACATACTGATATACACCTGAACATCAGCAGGAGGACTCTTTAAAGTAGAGACACTACATACTGATATACACCTGAACATCAGCAGGAGAGGACTCTTTAAAGTAGAGACACTACATACTGATATACACCTGAACACAGCAGGAGAGGACTCTTTAAAGTAGAGACACTACATGCTGATATACACCTGAACATCAGCAGGAGAGGACTCTTTAAAGTAGAGACACTACATACTGATATACACCTGAACATCAGCAGGAGAGGGACTCTTTAAAGTAGAGACACTACATACTGATATACACCTGAACATCAGCAGGAGAGGACTCTTTAAAGTAGAGACACTACATACTGATATACACCTGAACATCAGCAGGAGAGGACTCTTTAAAGTAGAGACACTACATACTGATATACACCTGAACATCAGCAGGAGAGGACTCTTAAAGTAGAGACACTACATACTGATATACACCTGAACATCAGCAGGAGAGGACTCTTTAAAGTAGAGACACTACATACTGATATACACCTGAACATCAGCAGGAGAGGACTCTTTAAAGTAGAGACACTACATACTGATATACACCTGAACATCAGCAGGAGAGGACTCTTTAAAGTAGAGACACTACATACTGATATACACCTGAACATCAGCAGGAGAGGACTCTTTAAAGTAGAGACACTACATACTGATATACACCTGAACATCAGCAGGAGAGGACTCTTTAAAGTAGAGACACTACATACTGATATACACCTGACATCAGCAGGAGAGGACTCTTTAAAGTAGAGACACTACATACTGATATACACCTGACATCAGCAGGAGAGGACTCTTTAAAGTAGAGACACTACATACTGATATACACCTGAAATCAGCAGGAGAGGACTCTTTAAAGTAGAGACACTACATACTGATATACACCTGAACATCAGCAGGAGAGGACTCTTTAAAGTAGAGACACTACATACTGATATACACCTGAACATCAGCAGGAGAGGACTCTTTAAAGTAGAGACACTACATACTGATATACACCTGAACATCAGCAGGAGAGGACTCTTTAAAGTAGAGACACTACATACTGATATACACCTGAACATCAGCAGGAGAGGACTCTTTAAAGTAGAGACACTACATACTGATTACACTGAACCAACACCAACATTAAAGACACTTTGTTTTGTAGTCCATTAGAAATAGGACCACAATTCCCAGAGAGATATTTCTCCATCGTTAAAACGGAAACCTCAAACACTCTGAGCTTTATTATTAATTCATTTAAATACATTTATCTGATGTTTCTTGTTTGAATGAGTCAACTCAGAAACCACAGAAACACAACGAGCTGTAAATGTCTGCATGTTTAACAATAATATCTATAAATATATAGCTTTTTATGTATATGAGCAGGGTTTGACTAAACAACAACGTGACTAAACAACAAGGTGACTAAACAACAAGTGACTAAACAACAAGGTGACTAAACAACAAGGTGACTAAACAACAACGTGACTAAACAACAAGGTGACTAAACAACAAGGTGACTAAACAACAAGGTGACTAAACAACAAGGTGACTAAACAACAAGGTGACTAAACAACAAGGTGACTAAACAACAACGTGACTAAACAACAACGTGACTAAACAACAAGGTGACTAAACAACAACGTGACTAAACAACAACAACAAACGTGACTAAACAACAACGTGACTAAACAACAAGGTGACGTCGGAGCTCCGTAGAAAGCAAGCTGTCTCTGCGTCTGACGCTCTGTTTGATACTCAGATCTCTGGAGTCGTGATGCAGTCTTTGAGGAACAGACATGTTGTTTTCTGGGATCACGTTGACATTTCACGCGGGAATATCTGCATTTTGGTTTGAGGGTGCACGCCGAGAGTGAGCGGGCGCAGAGCCTGTTACCCGCCGCAGACTAAACACTGATATATATGTGTATACGTGTATAACATATATTGAGTTTCCTCACGTGGAAGATGGAGTTTTCTTCACCTGAAGAAGCTGCAGTCAGAGGATTTAAAGCAATAATTGATTATAAAGATAGCCAGTGATTAGCGTTTGTTGTGAACAGGAAACACTGATATGAAGTCATGAGGAACCTTTATTGACTAAAAGATCATCTGAGGTTTGAAAGTCTAGTTTGGCTCTCGTCAATATTTATCTTCAATAACAAGTCTCCTGTCGGACTCGTGGAGTTTCTTCTGTCTTTGGGTTTCTCCTAAACTGGCCAGAAGTCAGCATTACATCATCCCTCATTTGCATATTTAAACATGACATGTCAGAAAACAAATAACTGTTAATGTCCGTGATGAAGTGGGGGGGTTAGGGTTAACAGTGATTTCTGTTATGAAAACGCGTCTGTTATGTTTACGCTGCAGGCGCCGAAGACGAGGCCTATTTTTAGAAAACGCTTCTACGCGACTCTAAAGAAACTGCAGGAACACGTGAAACCCAGAATACTGACCGAAATACGACAGAAAGGAAGTCAGAAATATGATTTATTATGAGACATTAGCTCCTTCAGACAATGCTCATTAAATATGAATACAAATCAAGAGAAACAAAGACATTACACAAAGGAAGGTACATCATGGATCAAATATGAAATACCATTCTAAAATGTATAATACAAATAATATTATATAATAATCAAATAATAAAAATATATAATACAAAATATAAATTATATATTTATAATGAAATAAAAAAAATATAATAAAATAAAATATATTTGAGGTAGGCTGGTGTACAGAATTTGAAATGCAAAATAAATGTAATTTAGTTTATTACACATGTAAACAGGTTTAACAGTGAGATTACTTTTGAAATTATAATATATATTTAATGTGCTTAAAGGTGGGGTCGGTAATTCACTTCAGAAACACTTAAAGGTGGGGTAGGTCATTCACTTCAGAAACACTTAAAGGTGGGGTAGGTCATTCACTTCAGAAACACTTAAAGGTGGGGTCGGTAATTCACTTCAGAAACACTTAAAGGTGGGGTAGGTCATTCACTTCAGAAACACTTAAAGGTGGGGTAGGTCATTCACTTCAGAAACACTTAAAGGCGGGGTAGGTCATTCACTTCAGAAACACTTAAAGGCGGGGTAGGTAATTCACTTCAGAAACACTTAAAGGTGGGGTAGGTCATTCACTTCAGAAACACTTAAAGGCGGGGTAGGTCATTCACTTCAGAAACACTTAAAGGCGGGGTAGGTAATTCACTTCAGAAACACTTAAAGGTGGGGTAGGTCATTCACTTCAGAAACACTTAAAGGCGGGGTAGGTAATTCACTTCAGAAACACTTAAAGGTGGGGTAGGTAATTCACTTCAGAAACACTTAAAGGCGGGGTAGGTAATTCACTTCAGAAACACTTAAAGGTGGGGTAGGTAATTCACTTCAGAAACACTTAAAGGTGGGGTAGGTCATTCACTTCAGAAACACTTAAAGGGGACCTATCATGCAAAATGCACTTGGTGATGTCTTTTATACATACATATGTGTCCCCGGTGTTCCAGGGAACTCACAAAGTGTCAGAAAACACAACCCTCTCTCTTTTCCTCCATACCCAAATCTCTAAAAACGGGGCTGCAACGGATTTGATACGGGTGGATTTTTTATTTGCACCTTTTTGACGTAATGTAGGTGCACTCCGCCTGATTGGTCAACTCTCCACCAATCAGGGGAATGAGAGGTTGGGCCATGTTGACTCTCCACTCGTAATCACAGCAAGCATGATAACATGACGCTCGTGCCGGGGCCGTGTCACGCCCCCCTCTTCCGCATGGGGCGTGGTCAGCTGAATCAGACCTTGCAAAGACAGAGCTGGAGTGAGGCAAAATGAGGCATGGCTAAAATGCATGATCTGTTTCGTATTTTGAAAATTAAAACGTATTAATATACCTTATATATATATATACCTTATATATTATTTAAATATAGCATGATAGGTCCCCTTTAAAGGTGGGGTCGGTAATTCCCTTCAGAAACACTTGTTATATTCCATGGAATGCTCTCAACATCCCGATAGCAATGAATACATTAAATGCTTTGACAATAAATACATAAAAACATTTCATCTGTGGAAGCCGTGGCGCTGTAAAAAGCACGACCAATCATCTGAGCCGGCCCGGCTAAAATAACTGGATGGCCTACCTGCCTGTCAGCCTTCCATCTGTGCACAAACTTATCTCGTGCCCTCATTGGTCATGTGCGCGTTCGTGTGTGTTGGAGGAGGGCTCTGTGAGGAAGGGGCAGATTTTTTCCGGTTGTTTATTTTCACATTCTAGCGCACTCGAGCTGGTTTCTCCATTCTTACCTACCCCACCTTTAATATTTGATACAGAGGACTGAGGCATGCTGGGAAATGTAGTCCGCTGAAACCCAGACGCTCCCTTCACTGCCGCTGCATCTTCTGTGATCTTGTTTATGATTTAATTATACTTCAACATTTCTTAAGTTGATTCAGCACATTTTGTGATAAAGACAAAAATTAAGTGATTTTTATTAAATAAAAGTCATAATTATGAAATAAATAATAAAAATGATTAAACGTTAGCCGCCTTTAGCTTAGCGGTGGTGACGTGAAGTCATGTGACCGTGCAAAGAAAAAGTGTTTGAATGCGTACATTAACAGGTTTATGATATCACTGCCCCGTCTAGACACGATCTGACTTTCATTACATTTGACTCGAGTGTTTCCTCAACTTAATGTGTTGCTTAAAATAATCCTTCTGCATACAGTATGTGACACTGTGAGTGTTGCACGGCCAGATCCGGCTCAGCTGACTCAGATAAGGAGATATATGATACATTATGATGTGATATGATGTGATATGAATGATAATGGGACACATCCACGTCTGCACTCTCAGTGCCGCGGACTGTACGTCATGTTACTTTGATCCGTTACTTGTGTTGTGGCAGATATTTCAGTAAGCTTTCTTAACGCTAATGTTATAATAGTCAGATTGCTCTGAAGATGGGAGGTGATATTCTATTCATGTTCACGTTCACACAGTCGGTGATTTTTTTGCCGGCCGTCTTTCTTGCAACGGCAGTTTTTCTGTATTTCCTTTCTCC